>JAHHUM010001478.1:0-427381 GCA_036173005.1 Crenichthys baileyi
CTTGGGAAAAAAGAGGGGGGTCATACAGGTAGCTGAAATGGAGGGGTTTTTTGCACCGAAACCATAACGAGGCCGGGGTTTAGGCAAAAAACCTGACTCCCCCTTACTCCACCCAACCAAAGGGAGAAGAAGATGGAGGTAAAATAAGGAAGATACTCAAATAAACTAACCCTCTAACTATAACCCCCCTTTATCAAAAAGGAAAATTTTTTAACCCTACCCCCTTTAAAAGGGGGACGGGTTTTTCTGCCAAAACGGACAAAAAACTGGGGCGGGTTTTTTCCCAGGAGAGGAGCCGGGAAAAACTAAGGATCTGCCTCCCATTCTACTTCTAGAGACTCAAAGGAACCACCAGAAAAACCGGCAGTCTGTGAACAAAGTGCTCTTGTTAGGAACGTTTTGGAACAATCAGATCTCTGGTTATGATGGAGCTAGATCACTAAGGGTTTTATATGTGGGGAGGAGAATTTTTTTAAATTCTTTTCTGGATTTAACAGGGACCCCCAAGGGGAAGGGGAAAAGCTAAAGTAGGAGAAATATGATCTCTCTTTTTAATTTTCATTAAAGGAAACTCTTGCTGCCAGCATTTTAGAATCAGCTGGAGGTTTTTTCTGCATTTTTGGGGGGAAACATCCTGATAGTAAAGAATTACAATAGCCAGCCTTGAAGTAACAAATGCATGGACATTTTTTTCAGCATCAATCCTGGATAGGATTTTTTTTCTAATTTTTTGGGAAATTTTTCCGGAGATGAGGAAAAAGGAAAATCCTAGAAACCTGTTTAAAAAATGGGATTTAAATGACATGTCCTGGTCAAAAATAACACCAAAGGGTTTTTTTACTTTATTTTTGGGAGGTCAATTTAATGCCATCCAGGTTAGGTGATTGACTAAACATTTTTCTGTTTTAAGGGCCCCCCCGGTCCAAAGACGACAACTTCTGTCTTGTCTGAATTTAGAACCCAAAAAATTTTAAAAGTCATCCCAAGTTTTTATGTCTTCAAGACATTTTTTAAAGGGTCTATCTCAGTCTACCCTCATCAGGATTTATGGAAAAGTAAAGCTGAGTATCATCAGCGTAAAAAGTGAAAAATTTATTCTATGCTGCCTGATAAATTTTACCCCCTTTGGAAGCATATTATATAGTAAAGAGAATTGGCCCCCAAGTACTGAAAACCCTGTGGTACTCCACAATTAACCCTGGAGTTTTAGAGATTGATTTATCATTTACATGAACAAAATGGAATCTGTCCGACAAAAAAGGTTTAAAACAGCCTAGCGCTGTTGCCCTGATTCCCCTACAGCATATTTGAGCCTAAAAGAGAAATTAATGATCGACTGTATCAAATACAGCACTGGAGATCTAACAGAAAACCAGTACAGACACAAGTCTGTTATTGGAGGCAATAAGAAAATCATTTTGTGACTTTCCCCAGCAGAGGGTGTTTCAGTGCTATGGATGAGCTTCTGAAACCTGGAAAAACTCTTCAAACAGGTCATTGCTGTGTAAATGCTCACACACATTTTTTTAGTAACAAATTTTTCTCAAGAATTTTAGATAAGAATGGAAAATTGGGTATCGGTCTGTAATTTTTAAAATTCATTCTCGATCAAGCGAAGGGGTTTTTAAGCAAAGGTTTAATTACAGCTACCTTAAAAACTTTTTGGTAAATACCCATTTACTAAAGATAAATTAACCTTTCTAAAATGGGGTGGTAACCAGAGGGAAACACTTCCTTAAATAATTTGGTTGGGATTGGGTCTAACATACAAGTTGAAGGTTTATATTAAGCTAATATTTCTGATAACTCAGGAAGCTCCACAGGATCGAAACAGTCCAAACACAGGTCAGGTTCTACAGTTACTTCCAATGTTGTCTCACTTGTTGAGGATGAAGAATCATCTTCGGGAGTATGTCAAAGATTTTCTTCTTAATAGAATCAATTTTATTTTGGAAGAATCCCATAAAGTCATGACTGCTGAGAGCTAAGGGCTCAACAGAGCTATGACTCTGTGTAAGTTTAGCAACTGTACTAAAGAGAAACCTAGGATTATTCTTGTTCTCTTCTATTAAGGATGGGAATAAGGCTGTTCTAGCTTGGTGAAGTGTCTTTTTATACAACAGTAGGCTATTTTTCCAGATTAAGTAGGAATCTTCTAGGTGTGTAGAGCGCCATTTTCGCTCCAATTTTCTAACATTGTGCTTTAAAGTACACTGCTCTGAATTAAACCAGGGAGCCTGCCTTCTATGAATAATTACCTTCTTTTTCAAGGGGGCTGCATTGTCTAATGCACCACGCAATGATGAAGTAACACTCTGAACAAGAGAATCAATTTGTGAAGGGGAAGAAACAAAATTATTGCCCTCCACTGTGTTTTTCTGTGATAATGAGGAAATTAAAAGTGGAACAGATTCTTTAAAGGTTGTTACAGCATTGTCTGATAATGATCTACTATAATGAAATTTTCTTTCAGGTTTTGGGGGTACTCTGTTAAATTAAACTCAAAGGTTATTAAAAAATGGTCAGAACAGCACAGGGTTGTGAGAAAATATTGTATGTCCTTTACACTCAATGCCATATGTCAGCACAAGGTCCAGAGAATGAAGACAAACATGGGTAGGTTTGTTAATGTTTTGAGTAAAGCCAATTGAGTCTAAGAATACCATTAAAGGCTATATTCAAGCTATCACTTTCAGTGTCAACATGAATGTTAAAATCCCCCACTATAATAACTTTATCGGTATTTAACACTAAATCAGATAAAAGGTCTGAAAACTGATCAAAAAATTGAGAGTAAGGGCCTGGTGGACGGTACAAAAAAACAAACAGAAGTGGTTTTAGTGCTTTGCAATTTGGATGAGGAAAACTAAAGATTAAATATTCAGAAGAGTTGTAGCTATTGATTGGTCTGGGACTAGTCAATAAATCGGACTGAAAGATGGTTGCTACTCCTCCTCCTCGCCCAGTATTTCGAGGAATGTGAAAATTTAAATAATAAGTAGGAGTTGACTCATTTATAGTAACATAATCCTCTTGCTGCAGCCAGGTTTCTGTTAGGCAAAATAAATCAATCTGATTGTCAGAAATCAGGTCACCAACTAGCAATGTCTTTGAAGAGAGAGATCTTATGTTCAGTAGGCCACATTTATTGTTTTATTATTCTTTTTAGTCTGAGTTGTGTTTATTTTAATTAGATTTTCCTGATTTCCTCTTTTTAGATTATTTTTTAATCTATTCAATTTTGGCCGTGGGCGAGACACTGTCTTAATAGGGTAATGGGGGGTAGCAGTACAGAAGCTGCAGAGAGGAGTGTTAAACTACGACCCTGCTTCCTGGTCTGAAGCCTGGGTTGTCAGAGGTTTAGAGAACTAATAAATTCGGCCAGATTCCTAGAAAGAAGAGCTGCTCCATCCAAAGTGGGATGGATGCCGTCTCTCCGGATCAGACCAGGTTTTCCCCAAAATGTTCGCCAATTATCAATGTAGCCCACATTGTTTGCTGGACACCACCTAGACAGCCAGCGGTTGAATGACAGCATGTGGCTAAACATGTCGTCACTGGTCAGATCGGGGAGGGGACCAGAGAAAATTACGGAGTCCGACATTGTTTTGGCAAACTTACACACTGAAGCAACACTAACGTTAGTGACCTCCAATTGAAGTAACCGGGTGTCATTACCACCAGCGTGAATAACAATCTTACTGTATTTACGCTTATCCTTAGCCAGCAATTTCAGGTATAATTTGATGTCACCCGTTCTGGCCCCTGGCAGACATTTGACATATGGTCGCTGGTGTCTCTAGTGCCACGTTTCTGACTATGGAGCTGCCAATTACCAGAGTTGGCTTCTCAGCGGGTGTGTCGCTGAGCTGGGAAAATCTATTAGAAACGCAGACGGGTTGGTGGTGACCTGTGGGCTGAGATCCAGGACTATGCTTCCTACGTACCGTCACCCAGCCGGCCTGAGGCCGCGGGGGAGGACTGCTATGGGGAGCTACCCTCGGTGGCTCCGCGCTGGCTAAGGGGCCTCGGCTATCTGCTGGTTTTTCAACAGCGCGGAGCCGGGCCTCCAAATCCGATACCCTCGCCTCCAAAGCTACAAAAATGCTACATTTATTACACGTACTATTATCACTAAAGGAGGCAGATGAGTAACTGAACATCTGACACAGAGAGCAGGAGAGAGGAGACTCAGAGAAACAGCAGAACGGGTAGCCATGGTGGAGCTAACGCTAAGCTAGCGACCTCTTACCACTACTAGAAAAAACCGTGTAAAACACGGAGAGTCCCCAAACGTTAAATACAGCAAAAGAAAGTATGTGTTTTAACGTGAGATATTAAGAGATATCACAGTAGAGAGAAATCAGATCAAACGAGAGAGCCTTCACACACCAAACAATCAACCAAGTGCAAAACAGGGAGTGACGAATACGCCTTACCACGCCTCCTCTTACTTTGAGCTTGGACTGAAATGTTGGAAGCAAGTTAAAAAGGTTTCATTTTATACTGTGAAAATGTAAGCGTGAGTATCAACCGAATCATTTCTGTTGTTTTTCTAGCAGCAACCCTGGAGTGTCTCCAATCAAGAGCTCCTCTTAGTCTATGTGTCAGCATTGTGTTAACACATTTATAGCACCTGTAAATACCCATTTGTTTGTCTGTGATGTACCAAAAGGCCAGGTAATGGCAATATGCACTTGTGTTGTAATGAAAAAACTGAAATGAATTTTTTGGTGTGCACAAAGGCAAAGTGATGTGAGATCAAGATACAGGCGGCTGGAAGTTTGCAATTACAATGGGTCTAAATCAGCACACAAAGGCAGCGCATTGTGCCGGGGAGATGTGAGTGATATCAAAAATGAATAGCAATTAAAAGGTGTGAATGGCATCTCTCATTAAAAGCAAACACACTGAGAGGTAAACAATCTTTAGATCCAAACTATTCATACTTGTCTGAGTTGGATTTTTGGACTACTTTCTCACCAGGTAAGTGCTATTAGACACAGTAGTAGATTTTTTTCTGAGACAGCAGGAATGGAAAGACCCCTTTTTGTTATCCTACCTTAAAGCTCGGAAGCAAATTTACTCCCTCTTTGGTGTGAGGTCTGTTGTCACCTCCTGAGCTCAACTGATGGTGGGTTTCCACGGCGACCAAGGCGTGAAATGCGCTCAGTAGCCGCTCTGTACAGTATGAGAGGCCGTTCTGTCTGAATCCTTTGTCTGTTCAGAGAGGGATGTCTGGTTAGCAGCAACATGCAAAAATTACTGACTGGCATGTACACACACCAGCCACTTTATTAGGTTCACGTTGCTAGTAACTGGTTGGACAACCCATCTTGTTTTAGTTATATTCATATTTAAACATCCACTAACCATCTGGAAATTAAAATTTGATACGAAGTGACCTTAAGTAATTGGAAGATTATAAGCCGAATTAATCAGAAAGTAGGGCAAGTCATCAATTTTACTTTCAATTTCAAGGATCTGTCATGCTGAGGTGAGTGAACATAGTGTAGCATAAGATTAATTTATATTATTTGGTTGCTCCTGGTGGGAATTGCAGATGCATTGATTTTTTACAGGGGTGTACATGTATGACATACATGCTGTGTGAAGGCTGCTGCAGGGATTTCAAAAACACTGACCTCTAACATACATTCAAAGGGACATAGTTTTGGGGAACTATTATGCGTGCCTGCAATATTGCTTAATAGCACAAGGTTTGGTGTAGAGTGTGCTAGAATTTTTGTTAAATCTTCTGCTGAGACAGTCGTGCTGCAAAGCACGAGTTTCATCATCTGCATAAAGGGATGTTGGCTACCAGCACTGTAGAATACCTTACCTCTACATGTCCACACTGCTCAGACCATAGGATAATTTAAATATCTGTTAAAAACTCTTTTCCCTGGCCTTTGATTGAATATGAGATGCTTAAGTTCCTAGAAATCGTAGAAACCTCTTTTGTGTTTCATTCATTTTTATTGCAGTTTTATTCTGTTGTAATTGCAAAGCACTGTAGTAGTTGTTTTTAAATGTGGCAAATTATTAAATTTGTTATTGACATAGTGAAATATGTGCATCCTTCAGCAGTTCCATGCAGTTCCTATTCAATATGCCTAAAGTGTTGTACAGGGGTGCACAGCTGTGGAAGCTGAACTTTAAAAATCAACCTTGAAAATTACCTATTCATCTACAGTCCAAAACTAATCATACCCCTGGCAAATTTAAATTTAAAAAAATTTTCATTTAACCAAGTTCATATTTTACATGAAATGAGTCAGGGATCTCTTAAAAGTAAAAACAAAAACATTTTAAAAGAAGTAAGAATTTTGAATTTGAATATTTATCATTTTTATTTACATTTTTTAAAAGATGGCATGCCAAAATTGCAAATGAGCTTCTCAATTATTAATGGAGAAGTATTTTTGGCAATGCAAGTTTGCATGTTTCCACTGATATATAGATGACTTATCTTAGGTGATGAGCTCCAAGTGTTTCAGGTTGGAAGGCATACTTGCCATCACCCCAATATTTAGCTACCGCCACAGATCAGATTTAAGTCACTATAGGCTGCATGACTACAAAACATTGATATTACTTCCAGTCAGAAGCAACATGCTGGAAAAAATAAGATATTTCTTTAAAACTAGATATGCCAGGGGTGTGAATAATTTTGGGCGTAACTGTACACAGCTAGCTTGCTAGTTAATACAAACTGTAAAACCCCATTCTCTGTACTAACAAACAGGAGTCTCTTTTCTTCATCTTGCTGATGCCTGAGTGTATGACTTTTTTCATTTTTAAAGCACCAGCTCAATGACTCTAATGAACTGCTTATTGTCTTCATGCAAGTGCCTGCTGCTGATTAACTGTGGTCATGGCTACATGAGTCGTCATCCTTACTTCCTGGGCCTTGCCAGCTGCTTTTCGCTGATTCCTTCCACACAGACCTATTAGCAAATTCTTCTCCGGGCTTAACGTCATTTCTGAGCACTGGGTGTAGTCATGAGTCCTCGTTTTTGGGCATTCCTCCAAATACTTCAGAAAAATAATCACATTGTAAGCTATACAGCTTCAGATAATCCAGGTTTAATTTTGCTTAGTTGATTAACATTTGGCTATATCTTTGCTATATGCTTACTAAAGTTTTCCCAGGGGGCTTTGTTACATTCTAAGCACAGCAAAGGTAAGAGAAATAATATGCTGCATTACACTGTAATTGATGTGGCTGCAACAGAAAATCCCTTTCTGTCTCACTCAAGCCACTTAGATCAGGGCAAATGGAGGGATCTGGGAATAGCAAGGACATCGTTTTGCTGTACCTGTCACTTTAGTTCATGGTTATGAAATAAAGATGAAGAACAAATGGAGTTACTTAGTGTTAAATCAATCACAGAAATACTTAGGCCGATTACATCACAGGAATAATCCCCTACCTCTTGCAAACTATATTTAATCAAAGTCATAGTTCAGCAATTTTAGAAACCCAATAACATGCTGAGACAAGGGCAAGCGTTCTTGACTGTGTCATTTCCCCATGTTTATTGGCTTTGTTCTGATTCACTGGAGCTCAAATGTGATGGCTCAGAGCCACTGCAGGTGGGAGATGCGTTCTGCAGGGAAAATTAGAGGTTGTTACAAATCAGATGAATTTGATTAGCAACCTGCCTGGATCATTATGTTAGTATTTTCTCTTGTCCTACAGTCCATTTTATGGGAAGTGTTTCACCATCAAAAGTTGACCTTTCCTGCTAGTCAGGTCAATGTACACTCAGAAAAAGCAAAACTTTGTCAAGTCAAGTCAAGTTTATTTATATAGCGATTTTCAGCAACAAGGCACTCAAGGCACTGTACATAAGGAAAAACATTACAATGATACAGAAAATCAAACAACAGAGGTATTAAAAAAAATAAAGAGAATAGAATGATGGATGTATTCAACTCCCACCTCCGGGAGAGCTTTGACCAGATTCTGGGGGATGTTGGAGACATAGAGTCCGAGTGGACCATGTTCTCAGCATCTATTGTCGATGCTGCTGCCCGTAGCTGTGGCCGTAAGGTCTGCGGTGCCTGTCGCGGCGGCAATCCCAGAACCAGGTGGTGGACACCGGCAGTAAGGGACGCTGTCAAGCTGAAGAAGGAGTCCTATCGGCTGTGGTTGGCTTGTGGGACTCCTGAGGCGGCTGACGGGTACCGTGAGGTTAAGCGTGCTGCGGCCCTGGCTGTGGCAGAGGCAAAAACCCGAGCCTGGGAGGAGTTTGGTGAGGCTATGGAGAAGGACTACCGGTCGGCCTCGAAGCGATTCTGGCAAACCGTCCGGCGCCTCAGGAGGGGGAAGCAGTGCTTCGCCAACACTGTTTATAGTGGGGGTGGGAGGCTGCTGACCTTGACTGGGTATCACGACCAGAGACAGAGAACCCAAATTCAGCCAAACACAAAGTGATAAGTCAAAAGGTTTATTCAGAAACTCAGGATCAGAGAGCAGAAGAACAGCAGTCAGCTTCCAGGAACCACTGAGAACAGAGAGACTAGTTAGTGGCTGAATAAAACTCAGGATCTGCAAGGAGTTAGATAAAGCCACTAACCTTCTCAGTCTGGTGATGAGGCACAGAATCCAGAAGAGGAAGAGATCCAGACAGTTAATGAGGAAGCGTCCAACAGACTGAAGTCGGATTGCCAACTGATCCAAATCCTCCGGGGAACCAGCTGACGCTGTGACAGGAACACAGAGAGCTGTGATTGTCCTCTTGACAATAAATCCAGGCAGACTAGAGAGCCAGGCGGGCTCAGGCTGAATAAACCAGTGGCTAGGCTGAGACGTAAATCCAGGGACAGAAACAAGGTCGAATTCCAGGGCTAAAGGCGTCAGACAAGAGGCAGGCAGAGACATAAACCAGAGGCAGAAAACAGAGTCGAAATCCAAAATCCAATCCCTCAGACAAGGAGCAAGCAAGAGGGAATAATCCGTAAGGCAAGGCAAGGTCATGGAACGAGATCAGTCAGGAAGGAACGCTGGATAACTACTCACAAATGTTTTCGAAAATCTGGCACCGTCTGCCTGTCAGAGGGCTGTATATAACTGCAGCTCCACAGGTGTGTGGCATGACGGTGATTGCGCAGCAGCGCAGCAGCAGACAGGTGAAGCAGATGAGTTAATTGCATGAGTGAGAGCAGAGCAGGCAGATGGGCCAGAATCATAACACTGGGGACAGTATCGGGCGGTGGAAGGAGTACTTTGAGGATCTCCTCAATCCTGCAGTCACGCATTCCCTGGTGGAAACAGAGGCTGGGGACTCTGGGTTGGACTCTTTCATCACCCAGGCTGAAGTCACCGAGGTGGTTAAAAAGCTCCGTGGTGGCAAGGCTTCGGGGGTGGATGAGATCCGCCCTGAGTACCTCAAATCTCTGGATGTTGTGGGGCTGTCATGGTTGACACGTCTCTTCAACATTGCATGGCGGTCGGGGACAGTGCCTCTGGACTGGCAGACCGGGGACGTGGTCCCCCTTCATAAGAATGGGGACCGGGGGGTGTGTTCCAACTACAGGGGGATCACACTCCTCAGCCTCCCTGGTAAGGCCTACGCCAGGGTATTGGAGAGGAGAGTCCGGCCGATAGTCGAACCTTGGCTTCAGGAGGAGCAGTGTGGTTTTCGTCCCGGCCGTGGAACACTGGACCAGCTCTATACCCTCTACAGGGTACTCGAGGGCTCATGGGAGTTTGCCCAACCGGTTCACATGTGTTTTGTGGACCTGGAGAAGGCATGCAACTGTGTCCCTCTTGATGCCTTGTGGGGCTGCTCCAGGAGTATGGAATCGGGGGCCCTTTATTAGGGGCCATCCGGTCCCTGTACGAGCGGAGCAGGAGGTCCGCATTGCCGGCACTAAGTCGGACCTGTTCCCGGTGCATGTTGGACTCCGGCAGGGCTGCCCTTTGTCACCGGTCCTGTTCATAACTTTTATGGACAGGATTTCTAGACGCAGCCAAGGGCCGGAGGGGGTCTGGTTTGGGGACCAGTGGATTTCGTCTCTTCTTTTTGCAGATGACGTGGTTCTGCTGGCCCTCTCTAGCCAAGACCTACAGCATGCGCTGGGGCGGTTCGCAGCCGAGTGTGAAGCGGCTGGGATGAAGATCAGCTCCTCCAAGTCAGAGGCCATGGTACTCAACCGGAAAAGGGTGGCTTGTCCTCTTCAGGTTGGAGGGGAGTTCCTGCCTCAAGTGGAGGAGTTCAAGTATCTCGGGGTCTTGTTCACGAGTGAGGGAAGAATGGAGCGGGAGATCGACAGACGGATCGGTGCGGCTACCGCAGTAATGGGGGCGCTGTGCCGGTCCGTTGTGGTGAAGAGAGAGCTGAGCCGAAAAGCGAAGCTCTCGATTTACCGGTCGGTCTACGTTTCTACCCTCACCTATGGCCATGAACTTTGGGTCATGACCGAAAGAACGAGATCCCGGATACAAGCAGCTCAAATGACCTTCCTCCGTAGGGTGGCCGGGCACTTCCTTAGAGATAGGGTGAGGAGCTCGGCCATCCGGAAGGGGCCGGAGTAGAGCCGCTGCTCCTCCACATCGAGAGGAGCCAGTTGAGGTGGCTCGGGCATCTATACCGGATGCCTCCTGGACGCCTTCCTCGGGAGGTGTTCCAGGCAAGACCCACCGGGAGGAGGCCCAGGGGACGGCCCAGGACACGCTGGAGGGACTATGTCTCTCGGCTGGCCTGGGAACGCCTTGGGCTCCCCCCGGAAGAGCTGGAGGAGGTGTCTGGGGAGAGGGACGTCTGGGTGTCTCTGCTGAGTCTGCTGCCCCGCGAGCCGGTTCCGGATAAGCGGAAGACGACGAGTACAAGTACGAGAATGATGGATAAGAAAACGAAAGGAAAATTGGACTGAAAACTTAACTAATAAAGTTTAGATAACACATTCAAAGGCCACTCTAAACAAATAAGTTTTTAATCTTGATTTAAAGCAACTTAGGGTTTCGGCGCTTTTACAGTTTTCTGGGAGTTTATTCCAGATTAGTGGAGCATAAGAATTAAAAGCTGCTTTTCCATGTTTGGTTCTGGTTCTGGGTATGCAGAGTAGATTTGAGGCTGAAGACCTGAGAGGTCTGGGTGGTTGATACACTGACAACAAGTCTGTAATGTATTTTGGTGCTAAGCCATTCAGTGATTTATAGACTAACAGAAGTATTTTAAAGTCTATTCTCTGAGCTACAGGGAGCCAGTGTAGGGACTTTAGAACCGGGGTGATGTGCTCCACTTTCTTAGTTCTAGTGAGGACGCGGGCAGCAGCGTTCTGGATCAACTGCAGCTGTCTGATCGACTTTTTAGGCAGACCTGTGAAGACACTATTGCAGTAATCAATTCTACTAAAGATGAACGCATGAATTAATTTAGTTAGGTCCTGCTGAGACATTAGTCCTTTAATCCTGGAGATGTTCTTTAGGTGATAGAAGGCCAACCTTGTTACTGTCTTTATGTGCCTCTGAAGGTTCAGGTCTGAGTCCACCACTAGACCCAGATTTCAAGCCTGACTGCTGGTTTCTAGCTGGATTAACTGAGTTCTAACTTTGTGGTTTCAATTCCACCTTCCTCCTGTCACATGTAAATGTACCCCTGGATAAGACACTTAACCTCAATTTGCCTACTGATGTGCTTATCAGTGTAAAATGTATGCACCTTTGTGGGTGTGTTTGGGTGAATGTAACTCTAGCACTTTGCGTGGTCGGTATGACTGGAAAAGTGCTGTATAAGTTTAGTCCATTTAACACGTTACAACAGTATTGCACATTAGACAATGGATTTAAATGTACTTTGCTAAAAATTAGCCAAACATGAGCATTTTTAAATAAAGGAAAAGAATGTTGTACAAGTTTAAAAGAGATCTTAAAATGATAAACATGTATGATAATCTTTATGATGACAGGGTAACATTTGACATTTCCAGCATATTTGGATTCCTTTAATTAAAAACAGGTTTGCATTCATTAAACAGCACACCATGTTCACATTCAGGGATTGACTCGATTTTTATAAATAAACTATTATAATTAAACTGATCATAAATTCATTGAATGAATTCATTCCACCAGGCACTTTTTACCATAACAACCTTAAGGTCTAGTGAATTGTGTATTTTCCAGCCTTGAGATTTTACTGGTGTGGATAAGATGTTTTTGAGACAAAATCTCAATGTCAAGCAATGATATTTTGAAATCACCTGGAGCACAGCAGGTAAAGCAGATGAGAAGTCTTCTCAAGGGTGTTTGTGCTTACTAAACGTTTTACATTATACAAAATCCTGCAACGGGAGGAATTGAAATATTAGGTGGATTCCAAAGGTGGGATTGCCACAAAAGGTTCCGTGATGTATGACTCATACAGATCTACAAAGGTACAATGAGTTGGCATAATACCAAGGTTACAGTAACAGGATGTAATGAGGTTAAAAATAACCGAGTCCACCCAGCTATAACTCTTTCAGTTAGTGTTAGGTCAGCAAACTCCCACTAAAGAGAATAACTTGTGAAGACAGTTGGAAAGAGCAGTCAATGTTCTGTTGTGACCAGGCATCACTGGCCACCCACCCTCCTCGGCCAAATCCCAGAAAGAGGCAGACAGAGATGGCAGAGAGGAGATGAGAGGGAGTGGACAGTCACTTAGTGTTCCTGATCTGAGCCAGTTTAGACTTTTAATGGGATGACTTTGCTCTTGTTCCTTCTCAATGTTTACTTTCTCTCTGTCTCTATGTCTTCTGGGCCCTCGCTCTGCAAAGCACAGCATAAAAATCAGCTGATGTCTGCACAAACACAATGACCTCACCAGCAAAGAAAAACAAAGCAAAGGTGAAATAATTAATCAAAAAGGAAAGAGTAAGATGTTCGAAGAACTGTTGAAAGAACAATTACGTCGTTGATAGTACGTTCATAGATTGTTCTGTTTTGTTTTCATGGGCTCTTAATTTCTTACTATCTTAATACAAAAGATAGGCATGGTGTCTTGTTTATACTTTATAACCTTAAATCTGGAGTTTTCTATCTACCTTCCTCATTGTTAGTTTTATCAGGGAGAATATAAGTATATTGTGGATTTTGAAAGAAACCTCTACCCATTGTCTTTTTTTAACCTGTTATCTGATAACAGGTCCTGGAGGGAAAGCCTAACATCCCTCTCCTCAGAACATTTTGGAAGATCTTAAGGTGTTCCCAGTCCAGAATGGATACACACTCCCCTCCATCAGAATAATACACCCAGTCACAACACGTAAATCATCTCAAACTGTTTTCTTCAATAAGATGAGGTGTGACTGTTCCGTGGCGGCATTCACTGGCACTGGAGCCTGTGCCAACTCGGCAAGGACTGGGAGTGTGGGTATGGCCTGGGGGTCTCTGATGGTGCTATAGGGGAGCCCAGCATGGGGCACCTACACAGGCAACACCCCACCAAGGCGCCCACCTTGGTGGAGTGTTGCCTGTGTAGGTGCTTGGGCCATTTCCCGGAGTGGTGGGCCCCCATATGGTGGCCTATGGCTTCTGCAAGTGTGTTTGGCTGGTTGAGGCCAGCAGGGGCAGTTCTAGGCTCTGGTTGGTATCGCCTCCCTGTAGACATGTCAGGGACTGGCCCCCCAGAGTGAAATAAACTGTAAAATGTGCCCCTCCTACCTTGGTCACTCCGGGTTTCAACTGTTGTGGTGAGCTGGCGCCTTTCTGAAGTGTCCCTTACTTGGTGCCGGGCTGCCTTGCTGCTGGGGGTTGATGGGGAGAGGCGGTGTGGCTGGGTCTGGGGGGCTTGGTGCTCTGCGTCTCGCTCTGTGCCTTTCTGACCTGGGGGCTGCTGCTCCTGTGCCTTGCTGGCGACCTACTTCTGTGCTGGGCATATGGCTGACCTGGGGTGATGCTTTGTGTATGGGATTGCTGCAGCCTTCTGGTGCTGGTTCAGCCTTCTGGCGCCGGTTCTACCTGCCCTTTGTTGCTCTTAGGTGCCGTAGTTTGCAGGTCTTCTACCGTTCTCGCCACACTTAAAAATGTACTCCTGTATGTGAGTAACACACACCCACTTAACACAAACACACTTATTTTTATACATGTGCTCACCCACCCACACACCAACACACAATTACTCAAATGGTTGAAGGTCATAAAAACACAGGTTACTAAAACATCAATGTGGCCTTCCTACTGTAATGCCGGATTGAATCCAGAATTAATAATAATAAATAAAGTTAACCACTCAATTAGGATACTGTCCAGAGATATCTTTTTTGTAGAGCAAAACTGACCTGGCACATGTAGGCAACCATTTGCTCCATGTGGTATGCCTTTAAAGGCGTGACAGGGCACATAAAAAATAGGGCAGTTCTGAAGGCAAAAGGAGGTCCAGTGTGGTACTAGCAATGTGTGACTTTGTAGTGGCTGCTAGATGTATAGTCCCTTCCATGATTTCTAGATCTGCTTCCAAACAGTTGGAGATACCCATTAAATTTTCCAAAGGATGTACCCATATTGATCAGATAGCTGAATCACCTTAACCTTTCCACAATGTGGAGAAGCATCAGCTCTTTGCTGAACTTCCATTTCTAAGGTTGAGCCTAGCCACCCTACAGAGGAAGCTTATTTTAGTCACTTTTATTTGGTCTTATTCTTTTTGTCATAACCATGACATGACCATAGGTGAAGGTGGGAATATTGACAGACCGGTAAATTGAGAACTTTGGTTTTCAGCTCAGTTCTTTATTCACCACAAGAGCCATCCACCTCTCAGTCTATTCTACCAGAATTAAATAAACACCTGTTAGTACTTATTCAATTCAGGCCAATTAAAATCAAAATGCTTTATTAATCCCAAGTTTCTTCAAAGAGTGGTTGTAGATGGTGATGTCTGTGTGCAGGGAGGATATCTTGTATCCTGTTACAGTGGATCTATGTTGTTGTATGACAGTCTGATGAAGAAGATGTTCAGGGTTGTTCATAATGTTCCTTTTAAGAAGAATTCTTCTGTGCATCATCATCTTCAGAGGTTTCAGAGCAGTCCCTAACAGAGCTATGCTGGTACCCAAACAGATGATGACAGAATAGAATGGAACTCCCCACAGCAGACTTATAGAAGATTTGCAGCAGTTTAAAATGTATCTAATTTGTCCATTCAATGAAAGAAACTGAGTTCCCTATCTCCTACTGTTAGTCATTCACATATTGATGTCTATAAACGTAGACCAACATAAAACCGGTGGCACACTATACTAATTTTGCATCTATCGCTAATAGCTACAGGAAGCATAACTGTTACAGTCATTCCATCATTTTTTTACATGACGCTTCTTATAGATGGTCATTTGACTTGGTGAATAACATCCCTCAAGCTCATGTACACTCCACTGCTCCAGCTCAAAATGCCGTAACGGAAGTTTAACCTGATGTGAAATGTAAATCAGTGAATCTCTGTTGGATTACTCTTTGGCTTTCCTCAAGGACCCGGGTGTGTGACATAAAAAACTGAATTTTGGAACTAAAATTCAATTATAGAGCTGAAGGTGGCAGTAGTCAGACTGAATTTTCAATTCCACGAAATACATTTTCCAAGCAAATTAATTCAGTTTCAAACCATTAAATTCAGTTTTAATTTAGTGAAATAATTTTCAAAGAATTGCTTTCAATTTCAAATTATGCAAAAACAGATTCAGTATGAGCAATTCAAATTCAGTTTCTGATGGAAGAAGTTTCTGCCTAAACAACGCATCCTTTTCAACTTATTTGGGATTATGGGCTGTATTTAAGGTTTTGTTTGAAATGTTAATAGGCTACTCCCAGCTGTAAAAACAAAATACACCCTGGTGCTATGGTTACACATCATAACAAGTGTCCAAAAAGGAAATCAATGATCACTAATCGCGATTTCAAGACATTTTTAGACAAATCAAACGACAAGTAAACTGTTATAACAGTTTTTTTACAGAGCATCCCAACTCCAAATGTGGAAATGTATAAATATTAAAACCTTACAATAGGGCAGGCAAAAAAAAAATGAAAAGAAAGACTGCTTAAGGCTTAAATGTATAATCAAGCCTTTTGATGATTTGAGAACCACATAGATTTCAGTTCCTGCTGGTAAAACATGTCAGTTCTATTTTTTTTTCACCTTCAGTGTCCAAGAAAGTGCTTAAAAAGACCTGCCCATGGACTGCTCCAAACCTTTCTGCATATCAATACTCCTGATCAGAATGTTTCAAGTGCAAATTTCCACGTTTTGGTGAATGATGCTGATAACATTGCTTTCACAAAATCAGACTCTTTTTGTCAGCTGCAACAAGCATTCAATACAGCAGAAAGCTTCTTAAATGACCGAGTGCTTGTTTTTAATGATGACCAAACAAATGGTGCCAAATGAGATACAAGACTTTCCAAACCTTCCATCTAGCACATCTTATGAGGTCTCTCTGGCAGACATAAGCTTTCTTGGAACTGCAAATAGAGACTCTCTCTACATAACATGCCTCATGCAAAAAACAACAGGAAAGCAAATGACAAAAAGAAATATGTATATTGTCTATTAGAATAATGTCATACCCATGTTTTATGGGCCATAAGAGGATTATTTGTTGTTGTTGTACATTATGGTTATGTTAGAACCCAGAATGGATCCTTGAAATGCCCACATGCATTGGACTCTACAAGTTCATAATTGGGATTATTACTAATTTAAAACCTCCTACTTATAATTTTTTCTTATATACTGAGGCTGGATGTATTTCTGGTCTGCCTATAGACTCACTGGCTGATTTGTTCAGTGCAGATTCTTATTTTCTTAAATTCCTGGACTTAGTTTTGCTGTTTGCTCCGATGAGCTCTGTTTCTGTCAGAAAACACTAAATCATACTGCATCCTCTGTTCTTAGTCAGTTGATAAATTAAATACCGGTACTTCTCCAAAAGTTTGAATATCATGAAAAATTCAATATTTTCTTGTCACATATTTCTGAAAGTGAAGTTCATATTGTTAGATTCATTGCACAGAGTGATATATCTCAAGCCTTTATATCTAAACCCCAAAACCCCAAATTCAGTGTGTATCAGAATATTAGAATATCACATAAAATGCATAACAATATTTTTTACAGGGTAAGAGTTCTGAAAATTGTGTTCATTTCTGCACCAAGGATTGTATGCATAGGTTGCTCAGTGGCCCAAAGAGGTCTTTGGACCACTGAGCAATAAATGCACCCAAGATGAGCAACAATCCATTTCTTTCTCTACTTAGCCCAGGTAAGACACAGCTGATGTTCTCTGGTTCAGGATAAGATTTGTTTGTGTGTAGTGGCTTTTTTTGCGCTGACTCCAGCCTCAGTCCACTTAATTCCTTCAAGGCTAAGGTTATTCCTGCTGCTGGTGCACCATTTCTTACTACACTTTTTCCTTCAACTCAACTTACTGTGTATATGCCTGGATACATCACTCTGTGAACATTCAGCTTCTTTAGCAATCACATTATCTGGCTTGCCCTCCCTGTAAAGTTTGTTTAAGAGGTCAACCAGACAAGTGTGGTTTTGTCCAAGAAAGCGATAAATAAATTCTATATTCTCCATTGTTCAGTAACCGTGGTTAGTCCTACTCACATCTTAGCTCTCATGTTTCAACTTGACATGATTTAAACATTATCATTCCTCTAGACTTTGCAATAGCTGAAAAATGAAACAACATTGTGGAAGGTTACAGCTATGTTCAGTGTACCTGGGACAACATATTTCGAGATCTCTTTTTCATTCATACAAACGCCATCATGACAGGTAACAGTAAACACAGGCCTGTACTTTGAGAACATATGCATCACAATGACCAGTCATGTCAAGGTTTAAACCAAAAATTTTCAACTTTTGCATAACAGTTGGCCGTTTTTGTTCTAAAAAGAGAAATGGGATAAGGAGCCCACAGGTACGGTGCATTCACCTTTCTGTCATTTCACATTTAGAAGGCAAAGAAAGACCAAACAAGACCGGAAAGAATTATTAAAAGAGAGCAAATGGGCTGCGTTGTTTGAAGAAATATAAAAGGCACGCAAAGTAGCATGCTCCATCCTTGATGGTACATTCCTGGATGGTGCACTCACCTTTATGTCACTTCGTATTTAGGTCAACAAAGTTCCGACACCGTAATAGGTCAGTAACCATGAAGAAATGAATATCCCCTCATTTATTTAGCTGTGGGTAGGTGGACATACACAAGTCATCGGACAAGTGTGGGTTGAGTTGTATGTACAGAGATAGAAGAAAAGAAGTGTGTGTGTGTGTGTGTGTGTGTGTGTGTGTGTGTGTGTGTGGGTGTGTGTCTGTGTGATGTTACACATAGACATAGAAAACCATTCAGGAAATCATTAGCGTTACCTTAGCCCAACCTCGTTGTGTTTTTGTGACCTCTGAAATGTAGTTTGTCCTGATTTTGCTCCTGTTTAGTTTAGCATTTTTTGCCTGTTTTCTACTTAGTGTCATCGTTTTACCGAGTTTCTTGACCCACATGCAGAAACTTTCAGGAGACAGAAGTTTTAAGAACTTTATTTTAGAAGGAGTATGACATGAATGGAGACTTTGGGGCGGCTCCAACGGAACATCCACTGAAGAGGAAAGCAAAAGGGTGAGTTTTGGTTCCAGAGAGAGAGAGAGAGAGAGGAATGGAAGATGAGTGATGAGGCCTTACTGTTTATGGCTAGGAGTGAAGTCTGGGGGGGGGTGTAGATTTCTGAGTTGATAGTCCGTGTTTTCAGAGGTAAGTGGTTTGTTGGAGGGCGGACAGGCATAGGCAGCTGAGTGTAGGAACCCGGAGAAGGTAATCCAGTATTCCAGAAAGAAACTTCAGAAGGCGAGCGAGAGTTGGCTCCACCAAAACACCAGGAGGATCCAGGAAGGCACCTTAAAAGGAACAGAGCAAGGTCACAAAAATATCTCGGAAGGTTTAGAAAACTGGATTCAGGACACAGGGCTTGCAGTACCACAAACGTTGACACTCAGGCGTCGAATGCTCAGCAATCCTCTGCTTAAGAAGCTGCCATAATGAGCCTGACGACTCACAGGTGTGAGAGGCAGCATGCAGCTCCGCCCTCCAACTGAACCTGCCGAGAAAACATAGTAGGAAACGGTCACAACACAGACAGATCCTGAAACTTAGTGTCTTAAACCGAAGGAATGTATGGAGGCTGATGTGTTTTAAATCATGCGTGCTTGTGTCTTGGATGAAAACCTGTTCTTACATTGTGAGATGCTGCACAGCTAAAAATCTGACCTTGTACAGCTAAACATTTACTTGTACCAAAAACTCACACACAAGCATTATCGATTTGAGCTTGTGTTTAAAATTTCAACACAAATTTAATCTTAGTGTGAAGTTACAGAAAATAAATTACTAAAATGACATTTGCGCAAATAAAGCAACAACTATAAACAAAAAATGAATTGCGTATTTGTACTTTTTAAATTTGTTTATTGTTTCACTATAACTTCCGGTTAGCACTTAATTAGCACCAAATTAGCACCAATTTATATTAAATATTGTCCCAAGGGATTTTACCAAAAAAAAGTAAATTCAATCCAGAGGTTAGTTTAAAAAAAAAGTTCAATATTTTTTGTTAATAATTTCAAGTGAAACTCATTATATAGAATTATAAGACATAGATTGAAATATTTTAAGCCTTTATGTCTTGTAAATTTGCTGATTATGATGGACAGATCACGAAAACCCAAAATTCAATGTTTTAGAAAATCAGAATTTTCCATAAGATTATTAAAAAATATATCTCAAACAAAAATGTCACGAACTTGCTGGCCAATGAAACACAGGAACACCATGGTCACTGTACCAGCTTTTGGTTCCTTTGGAATTGCGGGCAGGTGCCAAGTACTGCCGGAAAATGAGATCAGCATCTCCATAAAGCTTGTCAGCAGAAGGAAGCATGATGTGCTCTAAAAATGTCCTGGAAGATAGCTGCCTGGGCTGTGGACTGTGGATTTCTAAATGAAATGCAAACTTTACTTTCATTTGAAAATATGACTTTGGACCACTGAGAAACAATCCAGTTATTTTTAGCCCAGGAATGACTTTTGTAGAGTATGTGTAGGATTCATCTGTAGGAATGGCTCTTTATGTGCTGACTCCACCCTCAGTCCACTCCATGTGAAGCTCCCCTACATTTTTGAACTGATTTTGCTTGACAATCCTCTCAAGGCTGCTGTTGCTGGTGCACCCTTTTCAACCACACATGGCATAGTAAGGAAACAACAGGCATAGTAACGGAAGGATCAAGTGGAGCCAAAAGAATCGATAAGCATATCTGATAAGTATATATACTGAGGCAGGGGTAAAGAAATGTCAGGCATTCCAAAAGAGCTAATCAGAGGAATGAGTTGCAGCTGAGGCAGGGAGAAGGCAGAGCAAGACATAAACCACAAGGAATAAGAAAGCAACTTCTAACAATGTTGTATGTACAATGTAGCGGGGCGACAGTGGTAGAGGTTCGTCCTGTAACTGGTGGGTTGCTGGTTCATACCCGCACTCTGTCTGTCTCAGTCGTTCACTCGTTCACCCGCCTTGCCTGCTGATGGTGGTCAGAGGGCTCAGTGGTACCTGTGTATGGCAGCCTCACTTCTGTTAGTCTGCCCCAGGGCAGCTGTGGCTACAGTGCAGCCTAACACTGTCAGTGTGTGAATTTGTGTATGAATGGGTGAATGACTGATTGTAGTGTAAAGTGCTTTGGGGTCTCTGGCGACTTGATGAAGCGTTATACAAGTGCAGGCCATTTACCATTTACCATTTTGACAAATAAAACAGAAGTGAACTAAATAGGGCAATACCCAACAAGAAAATGACCAAAATAAAAACACAGATGAAAATCTAAACATAAACACCAGTGGATTGTGACACTGAGTTAATTTTCTATTAGGGTGTAACACCATGAGTTTCCAATATTTAACTTTTTCACAATATTCAAATTTTCTCAGACACTGAATTTTGGTTTTTCATTATCTGTAGGCAAACCCGCCAACAGGGGGGGACAAACAGGTCTGTTGTCCTTGGCCCAGGATGGCCCAGGATCGGGTTGGGGGCCCAGTCTGCAGTGTGAAAGCAAGAGCAAAGCAGACGAAAACGATGCAGGAGCACCTGTCCACCCTGGAGGGGATTGACACAGTCAAGCTTACAGCTTAACTGCTGCATCACCAACTCCGTTCTCACGTTACAGTAAATAAAGGCTTGAAATATTTCACTCAATGTTTAATGAATCTATATAACGTATGAGTTTCACTTTCTGGAATGAGCGACAAAAAATATTGAGCTTTTTCACTATATACTAATTTTTTAAGATGTAGCTTTACAGACAGAATCAAAGTCGGTTATATACATGAATCTAGTTATAAAACATTGCAGTGAAAGTCTTTAATTTTTCTGTTTGGTTAACTACTTTTCTATCTAAGGAAACCCAGCAGATTGCATCAAGTCAGTGACATGCAGAATTCACTCCTCCTGGATGAGCTTGTAGTGTCAGTACACAGTTGCTTGCATTGAGTCATTGATTTGCAGCCATTCTTCATACAGAGCATGCATGTAGAGACAGTGGAAAGGAAAATTACCCTTTAACAGGTAGAAACCTCCAGCATAACCTGTCTCAGTTTGAGAGGCCATCTGCCAAGACTGACTGGTTGGTTGGCATATATTATTAATTAACCCATCAGAAAACTATAAATCCACGAATTCATCATCTGGGTTTTCACAAATTGATTGGTAATCTCAGTTTATGTAAACTTCTGACTTTGAAAAAATGAATTAAACATATCTAAAATATTCTATCTTAGTATCTTGGTAATAATCAACTAGAAATACAATTGGTATTCCTTACTGACCTAAAACAGGAAAACTGTAGTTTGATTTAATGTCAGACAGCACGAGAAAAATGATAGTTATAGTGTGTGTAAACATCTGGTTTCAACTGCATTTGCACGGCATGATACCTATACCAGTTGTAGAGATGTATCTCGTGTATGGTCAAATTTTAAAGGGTGTCTAATTGTATGAGGTTTCCAAAAGGTTTTTGGCTATTCATTGTTTTTTCCAAAAGCAAAATGAGGTCCTCAATGTGTGGAGGTTTTTTAGAGGGCAATAACACTAAAAACAGAAATAACTTCAGGGTTTGTTTAGGAATGGTCAGTGGGTAAGTGGTGGCGCAGCAGGCCTAGGGCTAGTCTCTGTTTTGTTGCTTTGTCACGCTTAAATCTAGGGATGTCTCATCAGATATTTGTCTTTGCTGCTCAGAAAGACACCACCCTGTTTTGTTTTTGCAAGTTATTCACTTCATTAAAAAAACTGTGTATTTTGTTTTTGTTATAATACTGAGGTTTATATACCTCTATCAATAGATTCAGTGTGCAGTTCTTCAGTAGGCTAAAGCTTAGCCAAAGAGTTCAGAGTACATTTTCAAGAGAACTACCTTCAGCAACACTCAACCCAGGACATGTATATGATTTAAATAAAGCTTGACAGACATAAAAAAGCTGTTGCCAGCTGACAGGTACCTGTGCTTTTTATTTAGTGTAACTATGGTTTAAATGTAGTGGCTCTTGTTGTTCTTGTTTCCATTTAATGAAAGCCTATTGTGTGCCAATGACAGAAGTCACAGGTTTTTTTTTTCCTTTTATTTTCACTGGGCAAGTACGGGGTAGAAAAACTGAATTAAAGTTACCATTATCTCCTGTTCCAAAGAGGGGTGCATCACCTACACTCTTAACAAGGTTGTTGTAAATTTCAGAGTGCCTTACTGGCAGCTTGATGCCTATGAGTTAATGTTAAAGGGTTTACCATATCGCTACCTTTAATGTCATGTACCCTGACAAACCCTTACTTACTACTTTGTATTTACTGTCATAGTTGCAAACCAGGTGACTGTAGTACGAGCAACAATTACGGAGGCAGAGTTCAAGTTAAACTAGTTTATTGATAAACAGGAAAATGCAACGGGGTCGTCAGGGAATCCAGGTTCTGCTAGTCGGTGCACTGAGGAAGAGAGGTAAGTGAGTACAGGTGGCTGGAGGTGATGTGCAACCAGAAATGTTTGAGGACAAGTTTTACTGTTAGGAAGAAGTGGAGTTTCCAGGGGAAGTTGAGTAACGCCACGGAGACTGAATTTGAGAGGTGAGGTTGTGGTGAGGTGGTGATTGTTCCTTTGGGTTTTGTTCCAGGTGGTGTATGTGAAGTTGGATGGTGGAGAGTCAGGAGCCCTGCAGTGAGGTGATCCTGAGGAAGGGTTAGTGCCTTCTTTGTGTTCGCAGGTTCCAGGAAGCTGAAGGAGACTCTTGATTAGAAAAGCACAGTAAAGTGCCTTCAGCCACGGCTCGGAACATGGACGGAGAGAAACTAGGTCCGGGTCTTCAGAATCCCTTTCCACTCTAAAGAGGGGAGAGCAAACGTGAGCAAGAAACATGGTCACAGGGAACAAAAGGGAGAGCTTAGTCTGCTGGTCTGATTACCACTCAGGTGAGTAAACAATCTAACGCCTCCTTCATGGTTCCTGCTGCTTAAGAAGCTCCTCTTGATTAGCCCTGATGATCTGTGTGGCTGCACCTGCCTGACACAACCAGCAGGAAGAGGTGAGAGAGAAGCCACACACACACACAACGCAAACCTTCGCTCAGCTCCATGGCTCCAGAAGGCAGGATGGACCCTGGGACGGATGAGGGTGAGAGTGAAGGTTGATAACCTAAGGAGGATTGAAACGGAGACCGGACAGATGCTGCAGAGACATGAGAATTATGAGCATACTCAGCCCAAATGAGATGGTGAATCCTGGAAGTACGATTATTGGCGCAGAGACATCTTAGTGTGTTTTCCATTTCCTGGTTTAAGTGTTCACACTGACTGTTAGTTTGAGAGTGAAAACCAGAAGAGGGTTTGCATTGTGCACCGAGGGCTGAGCAGAATCCTTCCAGACTTGACAGATAAACTGGGGTCCTCGATCAGACACGATCTCACTAGTGAGTCCAGGAATCCTTGTTAATGAGCAGTTTGGCATTAATGGCAGCAGATAGGAGTTTGGTGAGAGCTATTAAATGGCAGGCATTGGAGAAATGGTCAATGATAGAGAGTATGACTGTTTTATTGTTAAATATTGGCAAACCTGTAACAAGGTCCAGAGCGATGTGAGACCAAGGTCAACTGGGGATGGAGAGAGGTCATAACAGACCGGCAGGAGGTTTATGGGAGTTTTTTGTTGCGAGCACATGAAGCAGGCCGCCATGTACTCTACCACATCCTTATTTACAGCTGGCCACCAGAAATAACAGTGGATAAAGGCAATGGTGCGACTGGAACCGGGGTGACCTGAGAACTTGGATGAGTGAGCCCAATTGATTACCTGTGCTCTGATGGTGGATGGGAACATAGAATGCAGTCCTCCAGGTCCCAGGAGAGGGCCCCAATGATGCAGGACTGAGGGATGATGGTTTCTGGTTCTGGGGACTCTTCTTTTGGGGAGAACTGATGGGAGAGAGCATCTGGCTTGGTCTTTTTGGAACCTGGGCGATAAATGATGAAAAGTTAAATCATGAGAAAAACAATGACCCACGGGATAGGAGAGGTTTTTATGATTGGTCCAGAGGATAAAGGTATGGTGGTGCCCTCCAGCCAGTGAAGCCATTCTTCCAGAGCCTGTTTTATGGCAATGAGCTCTCGATCTCCAACGTCAATAGGTTTTCTCTGGGGGAGAAAAACTTTGAAAACTTTGAAAAGAATGCACAAGGGTGGAACTTACCACAAGGGGACTTCTGGCTCCGATCCCTCTGTCTGACCCATCCACTTCCAGGGCGAACTGGACCTTGGGACCCAGGTAAATCAATATGGGAGCGGAGGAGAACTTCTCCTTTAATGTATTGAAGGCCTTCTTGGCTTTTGGAGTCCAGGAATAGGTCATCTTGGTGAACTGAGTGCTTTGAGAGGTAAGGCAGTAACACTGAAGTCTCGGATGAACCTGAGGTAGACGTTTGCGAAAACAAGAAAACATTGGAGTTGTTTTCTAGTAGTAGGTGTTGGCCATTCCACGATGGCCTGGATCTTGCTGGGATCTGCCTTCACCTGTCCACTCTCAAAAACAAAACCAAGACACGTTATGGAGGTTACATGAAATTCACATTTTTCAGCCTTGACATGCAGTCAGTTCTCCAGGAGACATTGAAGGACCATTCGGAAATGTTGTTTGTGGGTTATAGGATCCTTTGAGAAGATAAGGATGTTGTTAAGGTACACAAAACAAATGTTTATGAAGTCTCTGAGGACATTGATGACCAAGGCCTGAAAAACCTTAAGAGTGTTAGTGAGTCTAAAGGGCATGACTAAATATTCGTAATGACCTACTGGAGTTTTGAAGGCTGTTTTCCATTCGTCCCCCTCCCGAATGCCCACTAGGTGGTATGCGTTGCGAAGATCTAGTTTTGTGAAGATGGGGGCTCTGTAAATTGATTTGAATGCTGAGGCTAACAAAGGAAGAGAATACTTATTTTTGGTAGTTATTTCATTTAATTCTCTGTAATCGATGCAGGGTCTTAAGGTTTTATCTTTCTTTTCAACAAATAAGAATCCTGCACCAACAGGAGAGGATGATGACCAGATTACATATGCTTTCAGAGAGTTGTTTATGTAATTCTGTGATTGGAGATGTTATACAGTCGGCCAGGGGGCAACAGGGTACCTGGAAGGAGATCTATGTTATAATCATGGGACGATGAAGAGGAATTGAGAGAGCTAAGTCCTTACTGAAAACCTTCTGAAGATCATGATAATCAGGTGGCACATTAGAGAGATCAGGTGGCTGCTCAGGGCTCTCTGAGTTGGTGCAGCTAGGAGGAACGGCAGAACGGAGACAGGAACCATTGCAAGCAGGGCTCCAGGCTACTATGCGTGATTCGGCCTAATTCATGTGTGGGTGGTGGGTCTTGACCCAGGGTTGCCCCAACATGACATGAGCCTCTTTGCTTGGAAAAATTTAAAAAGAAATTAGTTCACGATGCTTCCCTGAAGTAATAAAACATAGAGGTTGAGTCTGAACGGTTTCCAGGGTTCTACTGTCTAGGGCAGAAACTTGGACAGCAGAGGGAAGATCCTGGACGAGTATTTGCAATTTGTGAACTAACTCTGGATTGATTAAGTTCTGTTCAGAGCCGGAATCAACTAATGTGTTGTTCATAATTTACGCAGATGGTGAAGTGGAGCTAGAAATTAAGATAGTTGGGGTGGTGAACAGCACCCGCTAGTACCCCCTGAACTACTAACGGGCTGGATCTTTTGGCCGCACCAATGCAAAGTCAAGTGGCTGAGTTCACCACAATAAAGACATCGCCCAGATGCGCTTTTGTCTTTCCCCTGGTGTGAGACTAGTTCTGCCTATTTGCATAGGTTCAATCTGATGGGGAGAAACAGAGGGTTGAGCTGCAGTGTCTAAACCTTCTTTAGAAAACCATGTTCCTTTACATATTATTTTTACATTCTAATACTTGTGCAGGAGACAGTTTGACAGATTAGGGCCTTGTCACCAGTAATGATTTAGCTTTGGTCTGCTTTAGTGAAGAAAGAGAATGAGATAATGATGAGATATGGATAATGACCCAAAGAACTAGATCCTGCATACAAATGACTGAAATGAGCTAGGCTCAGCCTTGGAGAAAAGGTGCATAGCTCTGCCATCCAGGGGTTAGCTAGAAGTAGAGCTGGTGCTTTCTGCATCAAAAGGATTCAGGTACAGGCATCTGAAGAGGATGGGAAGGCTTTGGATCCCAAGAATGAGCTGGAGAGTAGATGGATGATGGATGGATGGATGGATGGATGGATGGATGGATGGATGGATGGATGGATGGATGATGGATGGATGGATGGATGGATGGATGGATAAAATAAATATAACACATCCAAAAGAAAATAAATTAAACAGGTAAGATCCTGAAATCTTTAGGAACAAACATAATTTTATCTGCAATAACAGTGTTAACTGCAGTAACCAAAACTATGATGAAAATATTTAGTATTTAGAAAATATTTATTCAACAGTGTATTTCACAAATAAAAACTAGATGAATATTAAATACTCAATCGAAATTATAACAACAATAACAAAAATGTCAAGCATTTTTTGTCAACAGATAAGCCCATAACTTAGAGGGAGGTGAAATGCAAACAGATCTAATTTTAGTCGGGGGAAAAGGTGGAACAAGTTAGAGAATTAGCCAATGAGACTTAAGCCCAAGAGCATCTGGTGTAATCTAGTGGAGCAGAGCTCATTTGGTTGGTGGAAACACATCAGAAACAGAAAATCTTGTGGCCGCAGTACTCAGTTACACTCAACCCCACAACAATATTTCATTAAAGTTATAATTGCATCTATTATTAAAAAGGCTTTTTTACTTTGTGATTCAAATGCATATTATGTAATGTTGACTGGTATAATGATGAAATGCTTTGTCAGTGGTGTAGCAGAGTTATGGTAGCTGCTTTAGTTACCAGTCTCTTGACCATCAAATGCTGAAGTGAAAAAAGTCAGTTTGTTTTCCTCTCATCTACAGGCAGATATATCTCTGTCTTATCACAAGCTTCATGTGAAAATTAATAACACTGAATATGATCACGGAGTGTACCTTTGAAGAAATTTGTTTTTTCCTAATTCTATTTTGGGCAATCCAAGAGAATGGTATCTTTCATGAAACCTGCTGATGTGTAGGAGGACAGTTTCAGTCACACAGTCAGTGATTGATTGCAAAGGCAAAGAAAGTTTCAGTCAAATAAAACTGAATGCAGATTTTAAGACTCCTGTATGCATGTAGGGCAGGAAATCTTGCGGCACAGCATACCACTGGATTATGGACACATTCATCTCCATGGGGATCCATTTCCATGTCGATGCTGAGAGGGTGTAACCAAGGCCTCCTGTCAGAAGGCTAATCCCTCACAAGGACAAATTTAGCTGGTGCAGCTCTTCGAGCTTTCATCTGAGTCCAGCGCTGATGTCACAGAGCACACAACCCTCTCTAACAGAGTTATGTTAAGAGCAAACAGTTTCACACGTTCACTACATCAGCACTGAGCTAAAGCTGCTCTTACAGAAGATTGACGCATGAATAAATAATGGATTGAGAGCTCCGGAGCAGGAGGTTTTATCTTTTTAGGTCCACACTTGACGCAGGTCAGTATCCGGACTCAGACACTGTCAGATGTCAGAGGGATACATGGGGGATGAAGAGATCTGAAGCTCCTTTAAAACTGTGATTCATTGTCTCGGGGCTCAAGCCCCCAGCAGAGCCTGGATGGTCGTATGGGGACACCCTGCACACCACGCTCAATTACCCTTTAAGCTGTTTCCAAGCACAGTTAAATTCACTCAAAAGCTGGGGAACATAAGGTATTACAATAATGTATGGAATGGTCATTGATGACTTGTGTGAGTATGGTATATAGAACGGCAGAGGTGGGGGGTTAAAGGTTAGAGGGATCACACTGTGATCAAAGTCTCTTGGAAAACCTTATGATGCCTAAGTTGCATCTGCAATATATTAAGGTAAAATGAAAAAAAAATGTGTGTTGCCTCTATTTCACAATCTCGGCTAACCAGCTATAAATCCCTTTGGCCGCCTCTATGGTGTCATCTCTGTAGTTGAGCAGGATTAAGACTATTTTCTTAATCTTGCTTCTGCCTGCTCCCTGTGGATTCCTAACCATTAGTGCAGACTCCTCCACATTCTTATTATCCACTCATTAGCCAATTGGTCAACTCCAATTTTCTATGCATTGCTCTGAACATGTGTGTGCCTATGAAATCTGGCTAAATAAAACAAAACAATAGATTTGTGTCTGTGCTTTACCCTAACTAGATATTTGTTGTCTCCATCTCTGTGGTGGCTGAGTATGTAAGCTTTTTCACAGTGGGACCCTGAATGTACTTTTGGCCCTGTAGGATCCCAGTCCCCGTTTTCCTCTGTACTTGGTTGCTGGTTAGTCTACCACCTGATCTCATCACCATCTATGGCAGGGTTGTCCAAAGAGCAGCCAGTGATTATTTGCAGCTCTCAGAATGATTCTGCGAGGACCCCTGACCCCAAATCAAGAATGGTACCAGTTTGGTACCAGTGATTGATGAGATTTTCACTGATGCAAGGCCTTTTGAAGGGGTAATTAATCCTTTCAAAATGGAAAATATTATGTACAACACAAAGTATTCTCCTTTTAGACTTTAATTTCATAATAAACTGAACCACAAACATTTAGTAATATTTGCTCAAAAGTAGACCTGACTGAACCATTTCATTAATTTTGCCTAAATACAGCAAATATTTTTTTATAAAATGGACCCATATCATGTTCAATATAATGGAGCCAAAGTATAAAAACAATTGAAACTCATAAATTCACAAAATGGTGTGCCTTTTATTATTATAATGACTAAGAGGCCAGTTTTATGTTTAGGAGCACCAGCCCGTGTGACCTCTTTGTTTTAATAAAATATTGCATGTTTATTTTATTTTTGAGCAGTTACAAATTTGTCATTGATTGAATTTTAGCATTTTTATTTTTCTACCCCACCCCCCAATATTGTTAACTTGACATCCGTAGTCCAGACACCAATGACCAATCACAATAAATGTCCCAACCTTTGTTAAAACTGGCTGTAGTTCTAATTTTGTCTCATACATGTTTGACAATCCCAACACTGGATAAGCTTATGTACTCAGTCTTTTTCTCCTCTTCCATACATCATTGATTCCTGATCCTTGAAAACTGATTAATATTTGTAAATACTTTAATAAACCACCTTTGCATTTTCATCTTCTGGTTCCTGCATCTGATTCTGCATGTGGGTCAAGAAAATACCCTCGAACATGACAATTAGGTCAACAGAAGGATTTGTCATAATCCCATTTGGAGTCTATTTTCAACATGTTAAATGAGCTCCACAGTAAAGACCATAATTATTCACACTCCTAGCAGATTTAGGTTAAAAAGATATTAGTGTAATTTTTCCAAAGTGTGTTTTGCTTGGAAGTAATGTTAACATTTTGGAGTGGCCCAGCCACAGTCCTGACTTGAATCTGAAAATCTGTGAACGGAGCTAAAGATTAGGTTGATGGCAGGGGGACCTTCCAACCTCAAAGACTTGGAGCTCCTCACCAAAGATATGTCGTCATAATATTGCTGGAAACATGTAAAAAGCTGGTTAGTAATAATAAGTCAGTTATTTAATTTAAAAAAATTTAAATTAAAAACAGATTTAAATGTTGTAATTGTTCTTTGAAGAGATGTCTGTCTCATTAACTATCAGACAAAAACTACTTGGTTGAAAGAAATTTAAACCAACCAGGGTTAGAAATAATTTTGAGCTTAACTGTAGCCACTTATAAACTAATGAGCAACCCACTAAAATTTCACAGAATTTGCACAACAATTTTATACATAAAATATATATTATTCTCTTATTTGTTTTACAGTATCACATCTTTTGTTGAACACAGTAAAGTTACAATTTTCCAAACCTAAAACATTGTTACTTTAATAAAGATGGTGGGTAGCGCTCCTTTGATTTCCACATCATCCTCTCCATGTTTATCGCAACCAGAATTTTTTTCCAAATTGATGAATTTGTTTTTATTGTTACTGAGAGAAAAGTGAAGTGAGCTGAATTTCAGCCAGCTGACTGGCAGTGCTCAGCAACTGTGGAGGAAAATGAGGGGTGCTACTCTATAGCTCTATAGAACAGTTGATTACTGCAGCTATCACAAATTTTATGTTTGGGACAGCTACATTTTAAAGTCAGTGATCATGATGTTTGTTAGAGAGATTATTTTTCCAAGCGTGTAAAAACTGTAAACAGTGTCATTAAGGGAATAAAAATTAACAAGTAATATTTTTATATTGGTCAGCTGCAAATGAGCATTACATAAAATTAATTTCAGTATATTTTCCATAAATTCCTGCTCGGCAGAAAAAAAAAAAAAAAAAAAAAAAAAAAAAAAAAAAAAAAAAAAAAAAAAAAATTAAAAAAACACTTTAAACACACAGTGACAAACATCATCAGACCTACAGGGGTTGGACAATGAAACTGAAACACCTGGTTTTAGACCACAATAATTTATTAGTATGGTGTAGGGCCTCCTTTTGCAGCCAATACAGCGTCAATTCGTCTTGGGAAATGACATATACCAGTCCTGCACAGTGGTCAGAGGGTTTTTAAGCCATTCTTCTTGCAGGATAGGGGGCCCCGGGGTCACTAGGTGATACTGGTGGGGGAAAAAAGTTTCCGACTCGCCCCCCCCAAAACACCCCCAAAAGGGTCAATAATATTTAAGATCTGGTGACCTTTGCAGGCCCATGGGGAGGGTTCCCTTCACTTTCATGTTCATAAAAACCAATCTTTCACCAGTCTTGCTGTGTTTTTGGGGCCTTTGTCATCCTGATACACCGGGGCCAGGGCTTCAGGTATAAAATGTTTAAACCATTGGGAGCCCATGGTCCTCAAGAATGGTTCGGTAGTCCTTGGCCAGTGAGCGCGGCCCAATTTTAGCACAAGTATTGGGGCCCAGGGAAATGCCATGAATAGGCAGCCCAAAACCCATCCCCTGACCCCCCCCCATGTTTTCACTCTGGGCATGCAACAGTCTGGGGGGTACGCTTCTTTGGTTTTCCCCCCAAACCGTAACTCTCCCTGACTTTTGGCATTGGGAATGAATTTGGCCCAAAGGTTTGGCTATAGCAGCCCCGGGGGCCATGTATGTTGACCCTGTGGAGCCCCCCGACCGGGACCCTTTCCTGGGGGGAAACAGGAGAGTTTAAGGTGCACATTTTTAATTCTGCCATGTTTTGGGCACCGGGGGTTTTATTTTTTTTTTGGATACAATCCAGGTTTTAGCCCCCCCCGGAACATTCCTTCTCCAGCTTTTTTTGCGTCCACAGTTAATCCTTTTTGGATGTGGTTTTCCTTCTTTGGTTTAGGGCTGACTTTACCCTGGATACCGGGGGCCTTGATACATCACAAAGACTTGCTGTCTTGGTCACAGATGCGCCAGCAAGACGTTCACCAACAATTTGTCCTGTTTTAAAACTCTGGTATGTCACCCAAAAATGTTGTGTGCTTTTCAATACTTTTGGGCAAAAATTTGGCTTTCCCTGCCTAATTGAACCTTCACACTCTGCTCTTACTGGTGCAATGTGCAATCAATAAAGGGCCCGGGCTACCAGGCGGGCCCAAAATTTAGGCCCACAAAACCTCCCACACTAAAATAACAGGTGTTTCAGTTTCATTGTCCAACCCCTGTAAAATTTCCCAAACTACAAGTTCCCAGTCTGTGTGCTGTTGGCCAACAGGGCCTGTAGCTGATGCATTGAGTTTTGACTGACTATCTGCAAAACTGACCAAGTAACAAAGGTTTCAAAATGCTTGGTGTGATTAATTGCATCGCAAATTTAAATAATTTATGAAACAAGAACTGCTTGCACAACTTTGAGTGGATGGTGGACTTTTTGTATTCAACGCTGGGTCAAAATGATACAATCAAGCTACAACATTAGACATACACCTCCCTAAAATGTGGTTTAATTTCCCTTAGCATATCCCCTCTGGAGGTTACTCTTTCTGTAGGTATCAGCAAGCTACTGGTATAATCCAGCTTAATACTAGCCTGCTTTCTACATTCTAAAAATAATTTTCATCATGTTTGAGAAGGTAGGATTATCAGGCATTCCTCCTTTTGTTCCATTCACCATTTGCTGCCAGTATCGCTGGCAAAAAACAAACACGCATCATAATATTGTCACTCCCATGCCTCACAGCTGAAAGAGTGTTTTTAAAGCTTTTTCTTGACTCCTACAAACATACTTCTTGTTATTTGGCTTGTTTGTGTGGAAAGCTGCTCTCAGGTGTGCCTAAAAGTATCAAAATTAGATCAGCACCTTCTTAATTTATGGTGATGTAAAACATGTGCTTGTGTTAGTCCATGATCATTTCAAATAATTTCCTTTAATCATCAGGTGATATTTTGGGTCAGATGGTTAAAATTTTGACAATTGTAGGTTTTGCTTGAAGTCCATGTTTCTTTTGGTCAGCTACAGTATTTACCCATTAGCAGGCCAATCAGAGATATTGCTCACTAAAAAGTGAAATAAAAAAACCTAAAACATCTGACATAAAGGATTACGTTTTAGATTGCAAAGTCAGCTTATGCTTTCCTCTTTTCTGTGCTATATACAAGATAAGATTTAATCCATATTTAGATTCATTGTTATTATTTTCAAAAACTAAGTTCAATTTTTCTTTAGTTTTAATGTCACATGGTGACTGATACCTAATCCAAAAATTAGCTTTTAAGTATTTGTTTGACCTCCAAACCACTGAATAAATTGAAGAACAAAACCTTTCCAGTAATGATGCTCCTAATGATGGCCACATCTAAACAGTGTATCATAAATGTTTTTTTTCTTCTTCTAATTAAAATGATTTGCAAATATCACTGAATGTTAGATGTTGTTTTTGAAGCAGGGCCGTCTGAAAGGTGAAGAAGACGTGCATGTGGCATCTACACATGTATTCCCTTTGAAAGCTTCATGCACAGCTTGTAGCCATCAGTTGTTAGAGATGGTGAAGTGATTAATTTCTATGTTCAGTTCGGGGCTGATTGGACAAGCCTTTTGGGAGGGCTGGATTGATGGGGTGGTTCCTGTTTCTTTATGGTAGCGGTTGTTCTGGAAGAAGTAGGCAGAGTAGTAGGGCTTTCTATCGTTCACCTCCTCCCTCCCTAGAGATTGGCCACAAATTAATACAAATCAGAAGGCCCTCCTCTGCACCCGAACCTCGTCACTCACCTTCCCCCCAGGTAGGATGAACGAGAGAGGACGCTGGAGCAGGTGCAGCCAAGTGCAGAGCAATCTGAAGAGAAATGATTGGAATATCAGTGAGTGAGTGCTTTTGTGCTTCAGAAACAATGTGTATGTGTGGGTGTGGGTGTATGGATGGTTGGGTGTGTGTGAGATCAAAGAAAGATATACATATAAAAATACACAACGTTCCAGTTATGATATCTGTGTTAATATAAAGTCACCAGAAACAGCTAAGCAGATATTTGAAGTTTAAAATCTCCAGCTGCCATTTAAATAAAAATAATTCCATGCACTTTCAACATACTGGTTTAAAACCGAATATTTAATATGTATGTTTGTATAGAAAATGCATGTTACACAGGAACTGTGTAGATGATTAAAATAAAATCCAGTTTGTTGACATGTGGACCATAGATCAAAGCTTACTCCCTATTCTGTGGCTATTCTCTCTGCAGCACAAAGGGGACAGCAGCATCTAAGCAGTGATGGTGACAGAGTGACCCCTTCTGGTCTGATTTCCAGCACAGTCTGCTGTAGTCTGAGAGCAATGAACCCAGTGAGTGATACACTGTGCCCTGACAACACTCAGGCTCTGTATACATGGAAAGGAAAAAACCTTTTATAGCGCTTTGCAAAGGTATACACATTGCCTGAGCTTTTCTACGTTTTGCCACGTTACAATCTAAAGCTTTAATATGTTGTATTGGCACTTTATGTTATAGTACAATGAAAAGTGGTGTATCATTGTGAAATAGATGGTAAATGATCTATTGGTTTTAAAGATTTACATAGAAATTAAAAAAGGTTATTTTATAGAACCATCTTTCGCTAGATGTAGGTTAGTATGTCTCTAACAGCGTTGCACTTCTGATAATTGATATTTTAGGGTTTACACTTAGACTGGTCACTTTGACTTAAAATATCCTATTATAGCTTCACTGTATGGCCAGGTTTGTTGTCTTGTTGCCTTTAACTGGTTTTCTTTCAGGATTGTCAGGATTGTCCCATAATAAACTTATTCCATCTTCCCATCCCGACCAGCTACACTGTCCCTGCTGAGAAAAAGCCTCTCCACAGCATGATACCACCACCACCGTTTTGTGCTGAAGCAATGGTGTGTTCGTGGTGATGTGCTGTGGTACATTCCCCCTGCAGATAGCGTTTTGCATATGGACCAAAAGGTTCTGTTTTGGTCTCATCTGATCAGAGCACCTCCTCAGACATATTTGCTGCATCTGCAACATGTCTTTTGACAAACTGGAATCAAGTTTTCTTATGCCTTTCTGTCAACATTAGGTTTCTTCTTGCCACAATTCTACATATAGGTAAAGTTGGTAAGGTGGATGTCTAACAGTTGTCCTGATGACAGATTCTCCCACATAAGCTGCCGATCTCTGCAGTTCCTCCAGAGTAACTATAGATCTCTCGTCTTCTTCTGTTGTAAATGCTATTATTGCCGGCCTGTCAGTTTAGGTGTATGGTCATTTCTTAGTGGGTTTGCAGTTGTGATATTCTTCTTCCACTTTAAAACAATGGATTGAACAGAGGTCTGTGTGATATTCAAATTTGTGGGATTTTGTTCTATAAACTAACAGTGATTTAACTTCTCCACAACTTCACCACTGACAAGTGTGAGAGTCTTAGACTTCATGATGCTATTTTCTTACTGATGTTCTCTAACAAACCTCTGAGGTCTTCACCGAACAGCTGGATTTAAAATGAAATTAAATTACACACAGGGGGACTCTGTTAAGTAATTCAGCAACTTCTTAATCTAATTGGTTAAACTGGGTTTAATTTTGGGGGGTATCAGACTAAAGGCATCTGATACTCCATGTAAACCTGTGAAAACTAGATAACTCATTCTTTTCACAATTATGTACCATGGTATATCACAAAAAATCTCCCCAAAATATATTACAGATTGTGGTTGTTATGTGACAAAAGAATATAAAGGGTTTTAATGTTCCTGTAAGGTACTGTACTTGACCTTCTTTTAAAAAGCCTTTAGCTCTAAATGTTACGTATTTAATGTATTTTGTGAGCTATTAGTTGCAGTTTAAAGCATTTACATGAAAATCATTTTGAAGAGCACTAGTATATTTTATTTATACTGAGATGCTTTAACATGGGTTGCTCTATGCTTGCTAGCAATATTACTGATAATCAGGTATTCTGACAGAAACTATGAAGTCTAAGACGGACTTAAATCATGCTTCTGTTAAATTCATTTTAATTAAAGGGTGAAAGTGGGGACAATGGTAGGGGTTCAACCTGTAACCAGTGGGTTGCCGGTTCTGACCCTCGCTCTGTCTGTCTCAGCTGTTGTATCCTTGGGCAAGACACACTTCACCCTCCTTGCCTGCTGATGGTGGTCAGCGTATGAATGTGTGAATGACTGACTGTAGTGTACAGCGTTTTGGGGTCTCAATACGCTGTACAAGTTCAGGCCATTTAATATTGTTATATAAGAAAAGTGATTAAGTTTAGTTTGGGGCTAGACAAACCCTGCACCCTGTTAGTCTATGCATTTTTTTATAATTCCATTCCACTGGCAAAAAAAAGACCCTCACCATGATGTTGCCACTACCATGCGTGATGGTGTTCCTGCTTTGATAAACTGGAGACCTGTCCATGGTGTTTCCTGCCCCGAGCCCAATGTTCGCTGGAGATCCGATGAGAGAATTTCCTTTAATTCGTCCAAAACGTCTCTGTATTCTATAGACATATAAGATTTCTAAAATGATTTAAGTCTTGCTATATATTTCCTGTTAATGCTGTGTATTGGCCCCTTTTTTGGTCTTGCTTGGTATGGATAGAGGATGCATGGCAAAAAATGGAAAATCAATTGGTAGAGCTTTATTGGTAAATCTATCAAACAGTGCTGCATTTATTCCCTAAATGGTTCTCATCCTAAACAAGGTCTGTGTTGCACTCAGCATTTGTAATAAATGTGATATGTTATATTCTGCTAACTGTTCAGCAATAATCCTCAAGGGACAGTTACAATTGACAAATCCATTTCATCTCCTTTCCCTCATCCAACATGTCATCATGCAGAGAGCACCTCAGATAAACCGCAAGCTTTAGAACAGCTCAGCCCGACCAACCTTTGAAAGGTTTCTTTTCATCCTGCCGACATATAGAGATTAGCAGCCAATTGCCAGGTTGTCAGAGCTGATCTAATTCCAGGGTTGCTCTCTCTGATGATGCTAACTGTCATTGGCTGTACAGTTCACAGAGCTGCAGCTATCAGAGCTTTAATGAATTACGCTTCTGTGCAGAGACTACCTACTAAGAACAGAACATATTAGCAAAAGGTTAGACTGAGCTTCTAGCAGTAATATTAGCACAGAAATGTTAGCATTAAATTCCCATGTAATAGGTCTGCATGTGCCCTATAGGCCAATGATGGGCAGATAACATGCAATGACCCACTTCTGGCATTTTGTCCTAATTTTTTGCCCAAATGTCATGAGGTCGGGTTAAAGGGGAGACTCATCAGCCTATTAAAAGTCATATTTATAGTAAGCATTAAACAACCATATTGGAGGTTATGATTGTTTTCAGGCCTCCACTACACTCACAGCCGACGTATTAGCAACAATTGCCTGTAATAACAGTAGCAAAGTCACTTTATATTAACAGCTACTGACTGATGCTACATTTGGTGTGCTGTGGCTGTACGTAGTCACATTACTTAGCTCAAAACTAGATGAACGGCAGTTTCAATAAAGCTAGAGTCATTTACATCTTCTCCCCTGGGTTTCCCCTGGTATTTAAGTTTCCTCCAACAGTCCGACATTAATGTCATTATAATGTATTTGCTGAATCTAATATTGCTCTTAGTTATTAGTGCATGGGTGCAAGGGTGTTGGTCTCAGTTGTTTCTCTTACTATTGAGCCACTTCAACCTTACCAAGAACTACTTCTAAATTCAGTTCACATTGTTAAATGTTGAAGCTCACCAACTAAAAATTGAGCTCAAATTCTCAATATGAACTAGTTTTAATTTGTTACCTGGTCTTTGGAGGGCTATGTGGTTGGTGTTTTTTAATAAAATCCAGGTTTTGTTTAAACATGTCAGGTCAAACATATTTAATCTGTGCTGTTATTTGGGCAAAAACTATTTTTACAAAGGTCAGTGAGCAAAGTTAAAACTGACTAAAGGCATTAAGCTGCAACTTCATTTTTTCTTTTGTCTCTGCTTTGCTGTAGTAATTTTTCACCTCCTGCTTGTATCAAACTCCTGCAAAATAAAAAGAACTGCTGCTGTGAAAAGGTATTTGCCTTTTTTTCAGATTTTTTTTCTGGTTTTGCTTTTTTGTCACACTTGAATGTTTTAGATCAACAAACAGTATATAATATTAGACAAACCTCATCTGAGTAAAAACAAAAAGTAGTTTTCAAATGATGATGATTTCATTTACTGAAGGGAAGAAGATTTCCAAACCAACCTGCTCCTGCATAAAAATATTTCTGCCTCATAGGCTAAAAACATATCTGTGCCACCTCTGATAGTAAAAACTGACATTTTAGCAAAAAGCGGCCCACGCTTTATACAATTGTTTCAATTCAGTCACAAGGACAGATTTTCCAGTATAAACGGCATGGTTAGGGTCGTGCTACAGTATCGCAGTCAGATTTAAGTCTGAACTTTGATTAGACATCTCCAAAAGCTTCATTTTGATGTTTTTGAGCCATTGAGACATGAACCTCCTGATAGGCTTTGGATAATTGTCCAATGGCATAACCCCGAGTGCATTTGAGCTTAAGGTCAATTCAATTCAATTCAATTCAATTCAATTCAGTTGTATTTATATAGCGCCAATGCACAACACATGTTGTCTCAAGGCACTTCACAAAAGTCAGGTACATACATTCCAATTATTCCCAATCATTGAACAGTGCAGTCAGAGTTAGTTATTTATTCAAATTGGATACAAAGTTTTTCTATCTAAGGAAACCCAGCAGATTGCATCCAGTCAGTGACTTGCAGCATTCACTCCTCCCGGATGAGCATGTAGAGACAGTGGACACTCACTGGCGTTGACTTTGCAGTAATCCCTCATAGTAAGCATGCATGTAGCGACAGTGGAGAGGAAAAACTCTTTTTTAACAGGAAGAAACCTCCAGCAGAACCAGGCTCAGTGTGAGCGGCCGTCTGCCACGACCGACTGGGGGTTTCCTGGGGTTTTCAGGATTTCCTGGTAGAAAGTCGACTTCATGGCTCCATCAATTACATCAGGTCATCTAGATCCTGAAGTACCAAAGCAGCCCTAGACCATCTCTCTACCACCATGTTTGACTGTGAGTAAGACGTTGTTTTCTTGAAATTAAGTGAGGCAAGTGAGGCTCGCAGTGACCTCCTGGAGGAGTCATTGATGCAACCTTGGAGTAATGTATTATAGTTTGAAGGTTCATCATTGTTCTATATTTTCTCAATTTGTGGATAAAGGTCTCACTTGTGTAAACTAGATTTCCAAAGCCTTGTCAATGACTTTGTAACACTTTCTGGACTGATAGATGTCAATGACTTTGTTTCTCACCCGTTCTTGAGTTTCTTTAGATCTGGGCATAAAGTGATGCTTTGCAAGGTCCTTTAGCCTACTTCATGTTGTGAGACAGGTTCCATTTAAGTCATTTATTAATTCTACAGATCTAGTAGAATCAGGCCTGGATGTTCCAAGTGAAACTGATCCCCAAAGCTTCCCAATAATATGTATTTAACCACAGTTAATTAATGAGTTAATAAGGAGGGATGATTATATTTTCGCATAAGCAAAGGGCATTTGGACAGCTTTTTTCCCTTAATATATTATATTTATATTGGCCTGATATTAATGTTTCTGAAACATTTGACAAATTTGAAAAAAATATAGAAGAAATCTGTACCAGGAAAAAAGCTTTCGCAGCAACGTAAGAAAAAGAGTGCAACAAGAGTTTTGAAGGTCAGAGAAACATTCATTTTTCTGAGAAACTACAAGTTTAATTTTGGCTGAATTTATAGAATCTAGCTGGCCAGCTGAAGTAGGCAGAAAAGCAAAGTATCTGGAGTGTCTGGGGGTGAAGAGCCAAAATTAGGAGTTGTATTGTGCTCATCAAAGTGCTTTTTCTCTTGTGATTATAGATCACCTTCACTGCTATTACTCTTAAATCAAGCAAAGATAAAAATCAAGAAAAGAAAACAGGCAACTAAGACAAGCAAAGAACACAGAGCATTTCATTTAGAAACAGATTTAAAAATAGCTGGTGACCTACTTTTTATAGCCCATTTTGTCTCCTTTAGTTGTCCATTGTATGAAGCTGATGGACGATTTGTTATCGGCCTCGGGGCTCCAAGTCAACCTATCCATATCACGTGTGGGGCTCAGATGGCCGTGTTGCCTATTTTACTTAACTCTTCCTCCAATGGGCATTCCCTTCTGCCATTCAAAGCACTTAAAAGCAATCAGTGTATTTGGGACTGCAGCTCATTAGCCTTGTAAGACCTGATTAAATCCATTCTCATGGAGAACACCACTGTTAGCTCTGTTAAGAGTGGTTCTCTTATATAGGTCAGTCTGTGTCTAGTTGTTTTTGCCCAGTTTTGTCAAAGCGCTGTTTCACTGGAAAATTCAGCAGCAAGAGGACTGCAGGGCTACAAGTGGGGCACAGAGGGATGCTTTCAGCTCTCCCACTCAGCCGCTCCTCTCGTTTCCCTTCCTCTCTTCTTCTTGTCTATCATCATCCACACCCAAATGCTTCTTTATGGTTTGGCCTTCAGTGAAATGGTCCATTATGCATAAGTCTATGAGCTCACAAGTCCCCCTAAAACTGTTGCCTATGCTGGAGCAACAGTGAATCACCCAGCAGCTTTATAATTCAATGCAATAAGTCTCTAAAATCTGCCTTTGTGCTTTAATTATTTTCCTTTGGATGCTTTAAAGCTATAAAAGCTGTCTTGTCTTCCCTGATTACAATTTGCTTTCATCAAAGACTGAATAACAAATGGTTCCAAATCCTCCCTCCGGGCTATTTTGTCCCATGAAATGTACATGTCCACAGGGTAAAACACCATGCAGTGTTATTTTTTCCTCTGCACCACTAATCACCCCAAATTCAGATGCCTTCAGCAAATTTCACGGGGGCATAGTAGTGCCATTTTTCAATCTGGAGGCAAATTGCCATGAGGGATAAGCAGTAGGGGTCTGTAACAAATTTAGAGCACCGTATGCTTTACAAAAATTTCAGCCATTTAAAGATTGAAGTAAAAAGAAAACCATGAATTTGGACTTTAATAAGGCTGGTCACTGTCACTGTCGTGCTGTCACTAATAAGCATACATTTACAGTGCCTTGCAATTGTTTTATTACATATTCTTTTTTTCTCTTTTACATTTTCAGTGTTACAGCCATGTCAGCCTATGTTATTGGGATTTAACGTGATAAACAAACACAAAGTTGTCAAAAGTGTGAAGTGAAAGGAATACAATAGATGCATTTCTAAATTGTGTACAAATAAAAACCAGAGAATGTGCTGTACATTTGTTTTCAGGCTACTATACTTTGATACCCCTAAATAAAGTCATGTGCAATGAATTTCAGAGGTTACCTCATCAGTCCATATGTCTGTCATTTAAGCTCAGTATAAATCCACCTGTTCTGGGAAGGCCAAAGAGCTTTATTGGAGAACATAAATGAAAAAACAGCTTCATAAAAACTAAAAAGCACACCAAACAGGTCAGAGATGAAGTTTTGGATACATTTTTAACAACCAAGAAGCTCATGGTAACTCTGAAGGAGTTAAAGACATCCACAGCTGTTAGTCATGCACTGCACAAATATGGCCTTTATGGAAGAAGAAAGCAGTTGCGGAGAGAAAACCATAGGAAATCCAGTTTCAGAGGAAGGTGCTCTGGACTACATGCACATTCACATTGCACATTATCCTAACCCCTATGAAGTATGACGGTGCCAGCATCATGCTATGTAATATCTTTATTAAGCAGTGACAAGAAAGCCTGTCAAAGCTAATGTGAAGATCAATGGAGCTCAAAACAGGGCATTGCTGGAAGAATAACAGTTTGAGGATGCAAAAGACTGCTTACAGCAGGCTAAAGACCCTAAATATACACCCACAGGAACAGTGAAATGCTATAGAAGAAAGCATGCTTATAGGCCAGTTAAAATACGGATCTAAATTCACTCTAGATCTCCTGCAACACTTGAAAATTGATGTTTTGTCCAATCTGGCGAAACTTGAGCTATTTTGCAACGATGGATGACCAAACAAATTTAGGCTCCAGATGTGCAAAGCTGGTAGAGGCACATACAGATTTAAAAACAATGTATTATTTTCCTTCCATTTTTTTTAATTATGCAATAGCATTACTGTGTTGGTCTGTCACATACACCACTAATAACATACATTAACACAGTAACATTAACTTTCTCTTTGCCATTGCTCCATGCAATAATATCAGGAAATAAGAGTGTGATCAATCTTCTCATGTATCCCTCAGACAAAGAATGGTTCTGGAATAAAACAAGACATGGGATTTGAGCCAAGCAGCAGTGTGAAGAAAAGCTCGATGCAGCTTAAGCAACAGAGAGTTTATATGCTGATGTGGTCTGGCAGTTTGTCAGAGGGGACCTGCTGTCACTCCGAATGTCTCCAGCAACTTTCCAAGCAGTAAATAAATACAACAGGACACAAAAATACATTCTTACCCAAATAAAAGCAGAAAAAACAAAATACCGTGTCTAAATCAGTTCAAAATTAATTTAAAATGTAAGAAGATGTGCACCAGGGCTTTATTTTATCTGCTTTCTTGAGATATTGCAATGAATATTTGGCTATTGTTCAGGTCTGCCCAGTGGATTACTGTAATAAAGGCTAAACTCAACAGATATTTGCAGGATCTTGAAGATGAGAAGGCAGGATATGGGTACATCAGTCAAGTCCAGACAATAGCAGCTCTGGGGAAAGATGGCTCGTGCTTAAGAGCAAAGAGCCTGAAGGATCCCCTTCCAGCAGATGGGGTATGTTTGCCTGCTAGAGACAATTAGGCCAGCTTTAATCCTCCATCTGCTTTCCTTGCTTTTTTTCACTGTCCCATCCGCCAAAGCAAGTCTGTGCGCAACCCCTTAAGACCAGGTACTGTTATTTGCTGAGAAAAACACCCTGACAGAGCAGAATAAAAAATTAAATCAAGTCTATCAACCACTTTTCTGTCTACTCCCAATCATTTTCTTCTGTTTTTCGACCCTTGCACCTGCTTCTTCTTGGATTCTCTCCTCCAACACTGTCTCTCCTCATTTCTTTCCCCTCTCCTCACTTCCAGGCAGAACTAAGCCACAGGCATCTTGAAGCTTATTGCACACATCCTTTTTCCAGTTCCTTTCTCCACAGTTGTCTTGGCGTCGTTCACTCTGGTGAGATGAAAAGGAGGAAGACGTGAAGTTATGTGGCTGAACCAGCTGTGATCTGTTGACTTATGACCAACAGAGCAGAAACACACAGATGGGTTTAAGCAGAGGAAGGTTTGGTGATGCTCTAAGCCTACCTGGGTTTACTGACAGTGTGCTTAAAGCATCAGGATGCTTCAGATGGCGTTCCACTTGGGTTGTCATTCAGTCTCTGCACCTGATGCAGTCTGAAACAATTCTATTCTTACTATTCTTACTATGTGACAATTTTGAGTTTATGTCACATAGTAATCACCAAGTCAGTATATGGTATGATATTAGAAATATATATATATATATATAAAATATATATATATATATATATATATATATTATATATATATATATATATATATATATATATTTTATATATATTATATATTATATATATAATATATAATATATATATATATATACAGGGGTTGGACAATGAAACTGAAACACCTGTCATTTTAGTGTGGGAGGTTTCATGGCTAAATTGGACCAGCCTGGTAGCCAGTCTTCATTGATTGCACATTGCACCAGTAAGAGCAGAGTGTGAAGGTTCAATTAGCAGGGTAAGAGCACAGTTTTGCTCAAGATATTGAAATGCACACAACATTATGGGTGACATACCAGAGTTCAAAAGAGGACAAATTGTTGGTGAACGTCTTGCTGGCGCATCTGTGACCAAGACAGCAAGTCTTTGTGATGTATCAAGAGCCATGGTATCCAGGGTAATGTCAGCATACCACCAAGAAGGACGAACCACATCCAACAGGATTAACTGTGGACGCAAGAGGAAGCTGTCTGAAAGGGATGTTCGGGTGCTAACCCGGATTGTATCCAAAAAACATAAAACCACGGCTGCCCAAATCACGGCAGAATTAAATGTGCACCTCAACTCTCCTGTTTCCACCAAAACTGTCCGTCGGGAGCTCCACAGGGTCAATATACACGGCCGGGCTGCTATAGCCAAACCTTTGGTCACTCATGCCAATGCCAAACATCGGTTTCAGTGGTGCAAGGAATGCGAATCTTGGGCTGTGGACAATGTGAAACATGTATCGTTCTCTGATGAGTCCACCTTTACTGTTTTCCCCACATCCGGGAGAGTTACGGTATGGAGAAGCCCCAAAGAAGCGTACCACCCAGACTGTTGCATGCCCAGAGTGAAGCATGGGGTTGGATCAGTGATGGTTTGGGCTGCCATATCATGGCATTCCCTTGGCCCAATACTTGTGCTAGATGGGCGCGTCACTGCCAAGGACTACCGAACCATTCTTGAGGACCATGTGCATCCAATGGTTCAAACATTGTATCCTGAAGGCGGTGCCGTGTATCAGGATGACAATGCACCAATACACACAGCAAGACTGGTGAAAGATTGGTTTGATGAACATGAAAGTGAAGTTGAACATCTCCCATGGCCTGCACAGTCACCAGATCTAAATATTATTGAGCCACTTTGGGGTGTTTTGGAGGAGCGAGTCAGGAAACGTTTTCCTCCACCAGTATCACCTAGTGACCTGGCCACTATCCTGCAAGAAGAATGGCTTAAAATCCCTCTGACCACTGTGACTACTCATGACAGAAAATCTGTGACATCACCTTTGGAGAGATGTGCACTTTAGATGTACCCACAAACTGATTGATTTGCAGAACGAGAGGACGAATATTTTCTAGTCATGATGAAAGATTCTATCCAAAATAGACTGAAATCAAATCAAACAATATTTCAGCATGGTATTTCTCAGTTAGTATTTTATGATTATGTAACTTTTTTATATTTAAATTTTCCCCACAATCTTTTTCAATTAAAGAGGTCATATGTCAAAGGACAAAAACAGCTTTGTTTTTTTATTTTTGATAGTTTCTTGTTCGCACATAAGTGAAACACCCTGAGAAATTATTTTTACGCAAACTTTGTCAAAAAAAGCTAAATTTTAAGCTAAAGCTAAATTTTAAAAGCACACTGCTGATAGTATTCATGCGTCCTGTGTACTTTCGGATTTAAAGAATCCATCCTGTTATCCATGGAAGATCAGAAGGAAAACACAGTGGTGTATTTGTAGCAGCTCACGGTTCCGCTGTGTTGGATCAAGCAAGGGTTTCCTGACTGACCGCCCTCAAACGGTTAGGGTTGGCTCCACCAGCTCCTCCACCTTGACCCTCAGCACGGCTCTCCTCAGGGCTGTGTGCTGAGCCCCCTCTTGTATTCCCTGTACAAGTATACCTCTGCACCCATCGATCTCTCCAGTACTATCATTAGATTTGGGGACGACACCATGGTCATCGGCCTCATTAGCAGAGGTGACGAGACTGTATAGGGCCGAGGTCCACAGGCTGGCAGGTTGGTGTTCTTAACACAATCTCCTCCTTAGCACCAGCAAAACAAAGGAAATAGTGATTGACTTCAGGAAACACAAGGGGGATCCAATGAGCCTCAACAGAGTCTGTGTTCAGCGGCATGTCCTCCACAGCGGCAAAGAAGGCCCAACAAAGACTCCACTTCTTAAAGAAATTTAGAAGGAACCAACCAAGGACTGCAGCTTGGTATGCTAACTTGCTGCAGCCGAAAGGAAGAACCTGCAGAGGGTTTTTAACACCATGCAACATATTACTGGCAGCCCCCTACCGTCGCCAGAAGATACTGCCTCAAAAGCAGGACCGACAGCTTCAAAAACAGTTTCCTACCCTGGGCTATCCGGGCCCTGAATTTATAAAGAGTGTGTGGAAATTATGTAAATATAGATATCTCTTTTAAATTCCTTTTCTGCATTTACTATTTTTAATTTGTTCTTCATATCAATATACACTGACTGGAGATGCACTGCAATTTCACTGTATTTCACTGAATGTGCAATAATAAAAAAATAAATTAATTAATATAATTTAATTAATTAAATTATATTATATTCCTCCCGTAACTATGGAAAAATATTGAAAAACCCTGAATGTTTATTTAGGACTATCTCTTGTGTTGGTTTACATCTAGTTGCATTTGTGAGCCACGAGTTTTGTTAACTGATTGTAACTTTGTTAATTGCAACTGTTGCTTCAATCTGTTGGATATATTTCTCAAGAAAAAAAGGAATTTAGCTTTAAATTTTAGGAAATCATGAGTTGACATTAGGTGTACTGTACAAAAAGTGGTTTTAATTTGTGCTTTTCATGAATACATACATATATAATACATTTATATATTTTTACCATATTTTAGAAAAGCATCAATTTGATTCAAATACAGCTGCTTGACTGGATAATATTGGTACTGGACTGGTTTTGCAGATGCTCCTGATAAACTAGGATGGTCCACTTCTGCTTCACGATGGTAGAATCAATTTGAAAGAACAGGGGAAAAGCCTTGGTGAGAGTGTACATTCTCAGTATAAAGACACCATCTGCTGAAACGTTCTGCCTGTCTGGAAAAGACATGACATTTGCTGGTTCATTTAAGCTGCCAGTCACTTTAATTTGTCTTCTACCAACCAAACGTCTGTTGGTTACTGTTGTGTGAATTAGACGGATTTCATTTTACGTTGGTTGCAAAGATTAGGTGTATAATTGAACCATATGGATGTTTTCTTGACTTATTGCCTGTGAATTTAAAGACATTAATGGCCTTGAGGGCTTTCTGTATATTTTTATGTGCTTTAACATTTACTGTAGGTCTATACAATGTAGCTCATAATTGTAAACAAAAACAGACCCACTAATATTCTGGACCAAAACAGAATACAGAATATGTTATATGAGTTGTCAAACAAAGCAGAGCAACCCATATATCATACCAGCCCGAAGGAGCGGGGGCTGAAACAATCACTGTTACCACTAGTGGTCCATTGACCTTCAGCAGTGTTAACAGGTCATATAGGAGGAGTACAACTCCTGCCTCTGGACTAATCTATTGAAGCTTAAAAGCTTGAGAATGGGGCAGAAATATCTTACTAAGCATTATTGTCAATCAAATGAGTTTTCTTTTTACCATATCTAGCAAATTTCAGCACTCTGTATCTCCTGTTTATGTTAAAACCTATTACATTTTGAAGTTCAAATTGTATAGTCATCTGAATGACCCGCTGCCCAAAGAAATGGAAAAGGTTTCACTCAGGGAGAAAGAAATAAAAAACTTAATTGTAGTCATGTCTCTCAGCTGGAAGAATAAGCCTTTCCTGTGGTCTGTATGAAAGTTTGCACAATCCAATGTTCTGTCCTCAGGCGTCAACCTTGCTCTCATTGAGCTTCACAGGAAAGCAGGTTATAGGGTCAGTGAGTTAGCTACTGCAGTTCTTTCAGTGTGCATCACAGCGAACAGCATGAAGCCAGATGGATCATGGGTCAGATGACGCTCTTTCAGAGTAGGGAATTTGTTTTTCTATAATTTAATCAAATTAATTTCAGTTATATTGCAACAGTTTGTTGATGTAATTTCAGAGGTTCAATTCATATCTAAATATTTAGAACCCACTTGGCCCCAAATACAGTTCAAATGAATCCATTCCAATTCAGTCTAATAAAATACACTCATGTAATCAAATGTGCATCCAATTACAGCCCAAATATTACACAATACAGGAAATTCACAAATCATTCAATTCCAGTTTGTCAAAACTCTGAGGAAGCCTAGTCAATTCTTTAGAGCCTTATTCTCTGCAGCAATCTCCTCAGTCCGGGCAAGAATTTGACGGCAGTGGAAAGGAACCATTTCCTTTTAACAGGAAGAAATTGCCATCAGAACCAGGGTCAGTATGAGGGGTCATTTGCCTCAACCAGCTATTGGTTAAAAAGTACAGGAATTACACAAAAAAAACAGAAACGACCCAGGAGTTCTTTCTATGGAAAAGAGAAACAAGACAACACATAGTAGATTTTAGCGATAACTCTATTATTATCTTTGGCAGCTAAACACAGAATTACTGAATTAGAAGAACTTTCTAAGTCAAGGAGCAAACAAAAAAGGAGCACTAAGTAAATTTTATTAATAGTGCAGTCAATCTCTCCATCCCTGAATGAGTCACAGCTAAATACAGAATCACTGAGTAGTAATACTTTCAATGGAAATAAAAAATGGGATAAAAAGGTTTTGGCAACAGAGGCTTCGTCAAAGACTCATGAGCATTTCTACGGTGAGAAAAACAAGGACAGTATACAAAGTTAAAGGCAGAAATTGATCTGTCAATAGCACTTGAATTGATTGTGCCCAGGAAACAGTAGCAAATAACACAGAATTGGTAAATGGGGTATTTTCTGTAGTATAGAAAAATAGATAGAACACATAGAGTTGATTTTAGCTGTAACTCTGTTCTGCTTCATCTAGAAAAAAGTCACAGGTAAGCACAAAATTGCTGAAGGAGGAGTACTTTCTATGGGAAAGAGAAACAAAGTAAACACAGTTTTAGCAAAAGCCCAGTCAATAACTTCAGGAAGGTGCTACAGTGGTACTTTCTATGACAAGCAAAGCATAGAGAATAAACAGTGGAAAATGCAGCAGTACCTCTGCCAATGACTTCTTCCAGAATAGAGGCACATAATGAATGTTGTGTTAATCAAACACTAAAAAGCCAATTTTGTAACAGTGAACACCTAATTATAGTGTAATATTATCAAAATAAATCAGAATATAAAAACTATGACATACATATTTAAAAGATTAAAAAGAATAAATGTTTCATGTCTGATCAGAGCTGACAGCATCCACTCAACTGCATTTTGTCAGGACTAATTAAAACTTTTCAGAAATACCTATTAAAATTTGAAATTGAAATTTGTTTCCTTATGCATATTCCTTAGCACAAAAATCATCTACATAATTAAAATTTTGTTTGATCACTTTGACAACCTTTTGGCCTTCAGATAGAAAAATAATTAAATCTGGCATACACCAGTGGCCTCGGCACTCAGCATAGCCTCTCCCCCACTTGATGAAATGCATTCCGAAAAGGCCACCTCTTCACATTTGTAAAAGTCACCTTCTATTATCTTCCACTTTTAAAGAGTCTTGTGTTCTTGGAGCTCTGTAATATTATCTCTCACAAGTGTGGCAGGACCAGTGTGACATTTGTAAACAGTAACATTGCTTCATTTTCCCCTGAACACAGGTTCTTAAGACCAATCAGATCCAACCAATGTTCTCCTGATTGGTTCAAACAGGAGAAGAAGCCACCCGGAGCTACAGTCTTCTTTTTGGCTGAACGCCACCGTGTCAGCTCTTCCTCACAAACTGCGTGTCTCATGGCAGTGAGCCAGGCTTTGGATCGAAGATACTGGACTAATAATAACAGACCAGTGTGACTGGTACGCATCTCAATCCAGCTAAAGTGGGTGGATGGGGGAAATATAATGTGTGTAATAGGCATGAAGAATTGGAGAGTGTGAACTGGAGGTGTAAAATGCAAGTTACAATCATGTGAGCATACTGGAAAATCAACAGTATGCAATCTGTTGTGGCTTTAATGGACGAGACAGAATCTCAGTTATTTTTTTGTATGTTTGATATACTCCCTTTGATTTATTTACAGATAAACCAGCCTCACTGTATTCAAGGAAAAACTGAAATTCAAGAAACCAAAAGATAAAAGAGCGTTACATCGGGGTACATATGTATTAAATATCCCAACATGTTCAGAGTAAATATATCTCTAATTAGCCTACTGACATGAAATTCACAGCAGCTGTTAGCAAAAGCACATACGAATGTCAATTAAACTGTGTATGATACAGCACCAAATGTGTAGCAAGACAATGTTGAGGCATACTTTTCATATTGCATTTTGCCATTAAAATGAAATGATTTATTTTTCTATATCTGTATTTCCAGGTTTGATAGCTAGTATGAATTTCATGCCCTTAAGCACCATTAGAAATATATTTACTGAGAAAGACACAAACACTTATTCTCACAACAGTTCAGTGTAGTTGTCTTTACAATCTAGCTTTCTTCTCTACTGCAACCTAATCTACCATGTGTAGTCAGTAAAATAAAAAGTGCCAGAGTCATTTGTTTCTTGGTGTTCATTTCGGGTGTGGTCATGTTAAAGCAACTGTAGCTGCCAAACTGCATCCAGTGGGACAGCAGCTCGGAGTAAAGTGGAGTTGTCCTTCTGGCAAAAGTAAAAACGAATAGACTCTGCTGGCAGTAGCTAATGTAGCATGGAGAATCTGAGAGATGTTTTTTACGTGCTGTCATTCATTTTCATTCTCCCTGAGCAGGGTTGCCACCAGAGATATCAATCTGTCTGTGGATACTTATACTGAAGCTGTCATGTGCCACCATGGTGGAGTGAGCTGTGGCAGGGAAAGATGGATTACTCATCCTGACGCAGGGAATTTCTTTAACGGGAAAACGATTGACAGAGTTTGGTTGAGGCAAACAACTGAGCTAAAACTTGAAAATAGTTGTTTGTACAGCAGTATTGATTAGATACAGAAGTAGGTTGTTGTAGGATGAAATAAGTGAGTATTCCTAGCTCGTAAACAGGGTGGAGGTCCTTTCACTGATGCTCTACATCTTTGATGGAGCAGCGTCAGGTGCCTGTTCAATAGAGTTATAAATAGCACATGGCAGCTCCATGAGCTGCAGACCCCCCACCCCTACACATTCAATGTTATTAGGCCCAATTGGGGTGGTAATTGCTTATGCTGATGCAGTCAACCACATCGCTGATGGATGGAAGCAAAATACATTGACAGGAAACCTTTCATAATGCAACTATTTTGTCATTAATTCATTCTTTAGCGGTGCCACCAAACCTCAGAGCTTTTACTGTGTTATACAGCATGAGCATGTATAGTTTCTAAGGTATTCAGAGTATTGATAACATAAATCACAGCATTGTTGTTCATAACCCCTTCATGCATAGTTTGTGTTTATTTTTGGTAATTTCTTTCTACATGCTTTTAATTCATCTCCTCGTCTTTTAGCTCTTCACCTTAGTTCTTCAGAGCCTCCTACCTCCCCATATTTAACCATGATGATTTTCTACAAAAGACACAAAAACACGTCTCTTATATTTTTTATTACTTTCTTTTACCTTGAAACTCAGGTGGAAATTCTTCAGATTCTTCACTGTCTGTAGCTCCTCAGAATCCTCTATATATAGTAAATCGTAAAAGGTCATTTTCTCACTATCATCACCATCATTATTTGACTTAGATATTAGCTTTATTACCCTAGATGTCGGTCTGTATGCCATTTCATGTAATCTTTATAAAACAAAAATCACTTGGTGTTTTACCATGATTAAACTAGCTTAAAGTTCATTAATGGTCATCAACCAGTTTGTCTCCTAATGATTTATATGACATTAAAAATAAGCAAAATAATTGTTTGGTTTTGGAATCAACACAAAAATTGACATTTCAACTAATGATCATAAGACAACTTAATGACAACCAGAAATCAGCATAAGAATAAGTTTATTTTATTATTAAAACTAACATCTGCTCACTAATATCTACTCCCTAAAGATTTAATTAAGCAAAGGCAACAGAAACAAACAAAGATAAACTACACTAATACTACTCTAGTAGTATACATTAAAGGGACGTTTTATGACAAATGAAAGGACATTCAAAACATATAATCTAAACTGGCTAAGAATGTCAAATTTATCAAGAGTTTACCAGTCACTAAGAAACCTGTAGGAATTGATTTTTCAGCCTAACTTGGAACTCTAATGTCTAACTGAATCGAAGAGGTGAAAGAAAGCAGCCTTGATCCATCAGTCTTCAGCACCAGAACCTCTAAAGAGAAAAAACAAGGGGCCCTACTGTGGTCCGAATCAAGCTGTCAAGCTGGATGGAAGGTTAGTTTGAGGAATGCTTACAGTTTTGGCTTTGGGTGGCTCAATGATTACAGTCCTTGGATCACTATGGAAATGTTTTTGACCATTGTCCGAATTTCGTACCTTAACATGTAAATGTGAGCTGGTATGAAAATAAAAAATCCTTGAGTCCTTAAAAAAGAAAGTGACACATCAAAGGTATGGAGCAAAACAAAACTAACTTAACACAAATGGATGAATGTAACTTTGGGTGTGTTGCAAATAGAAAACATTTATCTAAACCAGGTCTCAGAAGGTCAGTCCTTGCTGTAACCTGGAAAAATCTTCCAGATAAACTCGTTTCATTATGCCGGGATGTGCTCCTGGTAGAGAAGTTGTCCCGAGACACTGAATAGCCTATAAAGGCAGACTTGGAGTAACATTAGAGGTGTGTCCCGCTGTACAGGCAATAAAATAATTCTAAATTTCTAAGGCAACTTTTTATACTAAGAGAGACCAAAAATCTTTAATTTCTAAATTAGCAAACTAAGGTTGTACATATGAGAATCACTTTAGCGTGTACTGACATGCTTTGAGACAACAATTTTCATTACAAAACCTGCAAGGTTATATAATCCTCCATCTGCATGGAATAAGGGGTTATTTACTAAACCTAGAGTCACATAAGAACATTTTGAAAGGACTTGGCAAACAACATGCCAAATCTAAAGTACATGTGTGAACTGCATTTTAACTCATATAACTTTTTTTACATGAAAAAAGTGTTTTTGATACAAAAATAATTACATAATGTTTTTGTACTATAAAAACATTTACTGTTGGTGAAGTATTTCCAGTTGCAATATAGCAACAGCAATGGTCATAATTTCAGGTGAAATAAAGACAGCATAAGTGAGGTTCACTTTAATAGAATGATGTTAATTGCTATTTCCTCCCCAACAGAAAAAGTACACAGTGAACAAGTCATAGATTAACATGTACAATTACTCAACACAGTCCAATATAACTTGCTGTTTAAATGTAATAAAGAAGTAGAGTATCAGGACATCTGCTTATTGAAATCCACAAGGACGGTAAGCCACAAAAGGCAATTTCCAAAGAAGCTGCTCAATCAATGCTGTGTCCAAGCATATTAATGGAACATTAAGAGGAAGGAAAACTTTTGGTATTAATATTCAAACTTTGTGAGGAACTGAATTTTGGGTTTCAATGAGCTGTAAGCCATCATCATTTAAATAGACAGTAGAAATGTTTCCTCTGTGGGTAATGAATCTAGAAGAATAGTTTTCCTTTTGGACTGAATTATTGAAATAAATTAAGTTTTAAATTATATTCTAATTTATTGAGATGTCCTTTTATCACATCATCCCCCCCCCCCCACACACACACACAACCCCCACACAAACACACTCACACACACAAGAAAGAAGCGTTGGAATGGTTGCCTACTGTGATGAGCACTATGCATGACAGTTTTAAAATGCTTTTAGACAATAAGTGCTTCTACTGTAGCTGTCCCAACTGTTTTGTCACATTACAGATGATCTTGATGCTCCAGAAATGAGAACATCCACCAAAAAGATCAAGAATGATGCAGTTTCAATTTTTTTTATTATTATTTTCAATTGTAAAGGGGCTTTCTGGCTCCTTAGATCTAACAGCCAGAAGGTTACTTTTCACCTCGCCACCTCACCTGTCCTTCAGCCTGCCCAGCGACAGGAAAAATACCCTGCGGGTCTTGTGCCTGCAGATGGCTCGGTGTTGCTTATAGGGCGGGTTGGATGAGCTGGAGTGTGTAGAGGAGAAGGGAATAATAGTACCACTAGCCGGACTGTGAAATGCCTGGGAGACATGAGGGGAACGAATGAGCCAGTACCATGGCAACAAAAACAAAGGGAGGGTGGTTTAGCTGAGACTCCCAAGGTGACTGTTCCTCTTATCATTGGTAGCAAGATGTTCACTCAGGTTGACAGCTCATTAATGCTGATGGTTTCAGTTGACTTTTCATACAATTAGTTCAACAGAACTAATTAAAAAAACAATATAAAAAATTCACAGTTTTTTTTCTCACTGCTGATATTTCCTACATCTGATTTAGGTTCTACTGAGTGAGAAAATAATGAAATTCTGCATGCGTGTTTACTGCCAATAATTATTTTAAAGCTTAATGGAATATTCATACAATCAAAATATGGAAAAAAAATTACTCTCACAACAGAAATGAAGAATTTATTAAAAAGTTCATGCTTCACGCTGAGGTCGAGTTCAGCTGAAGCTCCTCCCACTGTGTCCATGACCTTTGGGTCGCATCCAGACAGATTCCAATGGGAGTTTTCAAAAGGCTCTTCAAGTTCATTTCGTACACTGCAGGAGGACTGCCTGCATTTGGAAACCTCCTGGGGACACACCACAAAATGACCCTTTGGCTCTGCAGTGGATGAGCTGCAGAGCAGGATCCTGGCTGCTCCCTCTGCTGTCAGCCAAGCTGTATGTTTGTTATTAATGTGACAGCTGTATATTAATGGTCTATTAATAAACCATTCAGATCTTTGTTGCTCCTTCTCTAATGTGTTTGCTGTTTTCCTCTTTTGCCCTTGAAAATATGGATCCGTAATTTATAAAGTTACAACACACTGAACAAGTGTGAGGACAAAATACTGATTGAATTATGCTTCATACTCATGCAGACACTGGGATGTTGGGGGGACTGTAAATGTGCAAACCACAAACTGATTCAGTATAAAAAAAAGACCAAATTAGTATCCATTGAAACAAAAATATGTACAGTTCCTGTCAGAAGTTGATATACTTGTGTAAATGCCTTATTTATTTTAAGCTTTTAATGGTTTGAACGTTTTTTTTTTCCAAGTTGGAGGGATCATATAACATAGAACTTCATTTGGGTCAGACTGGTAATTCAGGAAAAAGTCTAGGGCTGCTTTTACTCCCAGTGCACCCCTGAATTCTGTGAATTTTAAAACAAGAATTAAGTGCGCAATTTTGTATCTAATGTTGATTATCTGAAAACCACACAGAATCAAAATTATACATACAGTATAGAGTCAAATACATACATACGCCCCCAGAAATATTTAGGTAACTTGATGTCAAGAGGTTAAACTACTACCAGATTATTTTTGCATCATCAAAGCTTCAAGCATGAATATAAGTGGATATTGGACTAGATTTCCTACCAGAATTGTTGGTTTCCTGGCAAAAATTCTGCTTTTAAGACATAATCCACAAATCTTCATTAAAGTTGAAGTTGGTCCCAAGGCTATTTCAGACTTTTAAATTCAAAACCAGCTCTGATGTTTGTTTTGGCTCACAATCCGCTTGTAACATCCAGTTGTGTTTACTGTAAGTGCTAATTGTCTAGCTGGTGAGTTGAGGTGAAGTTACAGGTTATCCTTTTTCTTTACCATTCTTCCACCAAAATCCAATGGCAGCTAAGTAGGCCCACAGCATGAAGCTACCACCATCATGCTTGAAAGTTGCTACATTGCTCTTAGGTCTGAAAGCCTTACGTTGACGCCTATCCTTTTAGTTTATGGTTTGGTAGCATGTGGCAAATATCTGCCACAAGAAGATGAAGCCACAAAGAGGGCAATTTTTTGTCATTTCTGGACATGTCTGTAGGTGTGGGATTATGGAAACAAACCAAAGAGGAAGAACACAACACATAATCATTTGAAGAGCAACCCAGGTCCCAATTCCCAAAAAGTGACATGCATACTGGCCTACAAAACGAGAGTTCGGAAATCACCACACAATAATTTTTGGCAATTGATACATTTTCTCTTCTAAAGGGCATCGAATACTTGCAGAGTGATCACAAAGCAAAATTGTGCAACTGATAATATATGAAATAAATCTAAAATTAAAGTTACTTAAATGGAAGAGTATGAACATAGAATTTCTAATGAACTAATTCTTGGTGTTTAGGCATAATATTAAAGTTTAATCAACTCTAAAGCCCTTAGAAGAATATTGATGTTTCCATTTAAGTTTATCTTGTGTCCTGTAGCTCTGGATCTGCTTATCAGGGCTTACCACCTCCATTTCATTTGGATAACTGCTGCCAGAAGATTGTCACAGAGATGCAGGTAGGTGTGCAATTCAAAAGATTGATGTGGCTAATCGTAGACAGAGGCACAAGAGTTCAAATGAAACATCAAAACATTTCAGAACTGGTTTCCGTTGTCGTTGAAGGAGCGTGGCATTTTCCAAGAAGCGTCTTTTCTCGGATGTTTGTCACAGTCTGCAACTTTTCCAGCCAAGGGGTGAATCCCTGAATGCTCTCACTGCTATCTGTTTTCTCTGTCATTCTCTATTTCTTCCCCTCTTTTTCACCCTGCTTCCATCTTAAATCCCAAATGACACTGATGTCCCTGGGCTGCTCTTCATCCGCCTTGTTGCGTTAGTGCTGCGAAGAACAGGAAAAGTTTAAGCGGCTCTTGACACATTTATTGCTATTTATTGCTAGTCTCAGGGCCAAGTTGCTAAAAATTGTATTTTGGAATTCTTGGGAAATGTTCCAAAATTGCTTTTGTTTTAAAATCTTGCAAATGACATCAAGGACTGGGTGCAGGCTTATTCTACTAACTTGCAGTCAATGTGGTGAGCAAATATTTTAGAGATCCAGTCTCTGTTTTGTGGAGTTTGAATGTGAGGCAGTCAACATCCATTTTTAACAGGAAAGGTTATGGGAAAAGGGCTTGGAAATGCATCATCCCAATGGAGTCACCCCAGAGGGGTATAACAGACTTAACCTTTTGAAATAAAGATCAAGTTTGATAAACATTTATCACAGAAACCTCCAAAATAGTGGTACCAGATTAAGGAAACTATTTTCAATCACACTAAGGGGGTTGTTGCTCATATTAAGACATCTAATACCCCAGTGGTAAATCTGCTTGACCCACATGATGAACCCTTTCAACTAGAATAGATGTGTCACCATCAGCCGAGTCAGATGTCCAAAAAGGATCATTGCTATAATTTTTGTGGGAAAAAAATCCATATTTTAAAGACATTAATTCTAGGTCACAGGGGTAAACGAGATATATATTTGATTCATTTGGACAAATGCTGACATATGCTGGTATTTGTCAGTGTGAGTGAACGATAATTCACAGCTGATAATGCTATGCGTCTCTTGTAGTATGGAGGACTATTCTTGAGAAGAAGTGTACATCCAGGTTAATAACGTATACTGTATTTTTTACATGTGCAAAATGTTTAAATCTGTGGGAGAATTTTGCCAGAAATTCCCATATTGTTTTTAAAAATAATTAAAAACATCAGTGTTTAATTTCAGTACATTTTAACCATTTACAGCGTTCTCACTGGTACAGGAATTGATGTTCAAAAGATAAAAAAGTTGTTCTTGTCTGAGAATAGCATTCTTTGTTATGAACTTGTAATCATTTAGGCCCTGTTTACACGACATCGATCCCTTGAAAACTGGCATTTTTTCACGTTTCTGTTAACATATCTAAACAACGTTTTATTTACATGGTGTATTTCTTCCAATACCCCTCTAGTCGGCAGTATGTTCTTTGAAACCCAACATACGCAAACACTTCCTGCGTACAAAATGGGGGAGAAGAATGTTGGAAAAAAGAGTCAGCAGCTCTAAGTGCTCTCTTAGTGCTCTGCAATCCGCCATTGTTATTGTTGAAGTCTTCGTCTTCTTTTAAACTGGTTGGCAGCCGTTATGTTGTGAGCGTGCGTATGAATTTTTTACTGATTTCAATCATACTGTGCATGAGCCAGGGCTTCGCTGTAAGAAAGACTGCATTTTTCCCATTTACATGACAACACAGACGGGGACGTTTTTAAAACATTACACTCAGGAACCCATTTTCAAATTGTGCCATTTTCAGAGAAAAAGTCTTGCATTTTCGTGTAAACGAGCAGTAGAAATGCAACAAAACATTTCTGTTTTCATCAGAAAACGTTGTGTAAACGGGACATTACAGATCTTTAGATACTTATCAGCAATCATGTTAAAGATGTCTTAAAAGCCTTAAAGACCAGGGGGTTCAAAGTGTGGCCCTGATAGCAATTTGGGGCCCTCAGAATGATTTTTTGCAGATGGGACCATGATTCAAGAATGGTACAAATTGGGTCTGCCAGTACAGATGGTCAATACAGATGGAGAAGCCTGTCAATCAAGATAAAATAGAAAATGGTACAATGGTACAACCCACAGTGTGGCTAAGTACAGCAGGAAGCATTTTTAATCCACATCCTGTTCTTGTTTCTGAGAATAACTATAAGGTTTGTATAGGCCAAAAGAATTAAAAACAATGGATCAAGGTTTGGAAAATTGCACGAATTCCTTTTAATAAGACATGATTCCAATAAAATGATTTATCTTGTTTCATTAAAATGTTGTGTTTTTAGTTTATATTTTCATCAGGTAGCAGCACACAATTTCACCAGCTGAAAAGCTTAATCAGAAAAGCTTCATCAGACCCAAAATCAACCTTCTTCTTTGTCAATGTCAGTCCTCAGACCTGGATCATATAGAAAACCCACAGAGTGAGCTGAAGAAGGAACCCAGGACCCTGGATGATTTAGAGAGACTGTGTAAAGAGGAATGGTAAATCTCTCTCTCTGGATGCTCCAACCTTGTAAAAGTTATAAGAGAAGTTCAATGCTACTGAAAAGAGTGGTCCAAAATATGCCAACAACTGTGACAAGGGTTATTTTGAAAACAAAAATCTTCACGAGAAATTTTTCCCCACTGAATAGCTGTATTCAGAATAAAAGGTTAGATTTTTCCAATATTTTTAAACATGACATTATGTTATCTCAGTAACAGATTAAATTATTTTACAGTTATTTACACATCTTTGACAGTAATTGTGCTGTACAAACCTCCTCAGTTATACATATTTGACTTTTTGCAAACTAATATGCAATTCGGAGGAAAACAGAGAATAAAAAGAGGTTTGCTATGTGGCTGTATTATAGCTCTTATTAAGACTTTTCTGGTGTCCTTTATAATAGAATACAGAGCACCAACCAACAGAAGCATCAGCATATAACAAGTTCTGTAAAACTGTAAAACAAAAAAAAATATCTGCCCATCAAAACAGTTTCTTGTAAAATCAAAATAAATCATGCGGAATATTTGCAGAAAGTTAAATAAAGGTTCTGCAGGCAGGAGCAATGCCAGCTCAATTCTCTGAGTTTGGTACCCTGACATGTTAAATAAGCTAATAGGAATACTTTGGATGTTTTACATTTTAAGGACAAACAGCGGTGGACTGAACTAGCTTACTTTGCCATATGTTGTGTTTGTTTTTCCCTGTGGGTGGGACCTGATCAGCACAACAGACAGATGCTGGGAAGTAGCAACAATGCCAACTCCCTCCTCGAGCCGAGCCTGTAAGTCTCATTAGGCCATGCTCGCAGCTCCACTTAAAAAGGAGTACCATATAACCAGAAACTTTGCCATCCTTCACAACAGCTTTTATTACCTCTGCCCCCCACCCCTCCAGCTCCCAACCAACTCCATCCATCACATCTATTGATCTTGTCTCCCCCTGGTGTGGCACCTGTCTTTTTTTTCAGAGTAAATGGGCAGGATGGCAGAACTGGCATAAGATATTTCAGCTTTTCAGTGACAGCACCATCCCCCTTAGGATACACAAGGTGAACAAGAGGCCTGGCTTCTTGTAGAAAGTGCCTCCGTCATGAATCTAAATGGAGGAACTTTCCCTCAAGGGGTTACTAACAATATGTTTTTCCAGCCTGGACACTGAAATAATGATCCATGTGTTGCTCGGTCGGCTGTTCTCAGGGTTTTCTAGAACAGGCCACAACCCATATCTCTGATACAACACACAAGACAGCAAAAACAAATCTTCCTTGAGCCTTAAGCAAACCTGTTGTTTTATCGAACTAACTGTTTGATGCTGAACAGTGATGCTTCACAATAAAAAAGGGATACTAGTATTCCTTTTGCCCAAACTTGCTGGTTTGTCGCACATTGTTTCTCCTAACTTTGATCTCCTTACTCTGATGCATTTGGGGAGAGAAGAAGCTTAAGCTTTAGAAGGGATTGCCTCTGAGGAAAAAATGTTAGAGCAGACTGACATAAGCACTTGTTAGGCTTCAAACTGGGAAATACTCACAGTTTGTGACATATTTTAGAACTGTCATTCTAAGCAAAAACAAACCTTTTAAGTAACATGTTTATAGCATCGACATTAACTTTTCATGCTAGATGAAAATAATTTTGTGTGTTCGATCACAGAAAGACAGCAAATCGTTTTTGATGTGCCATATCATAAAAGTGCATTGTTTAATGGTTTATTCATCATTCAGAGGCCGTTATTATTATTTAAGCTGGAGCTTCATGTTTCTGCAGTTGAATACTCAAGACATACTTGTTGCAGATAATACAAGTAAATAAAAAGAGAAAAGACTTTGTGGAAAAGATGCATCTAAAACCAAAGCTTCTCAGCAGTCCCTGGTGGTGACTTCACCCCACTTCCTTATAAAAGCATGTTTGTTGTTTGAATAAGCTGACTGCACCCAGACACGTGTCAAATCACGCAAAAATTCTTCATTGTGATTCCAAATTGTTGCAGGATATAACTTTTTTTGTGTGTACTCAACATGGTTATCTGCTTTGTAATGTTAGCCATGCAATATTCTGGTGATTTGACCATTCTGATGGATTTACAACTAAATCAGCCTTCTACCATTTTAAAAACATTGTGGGAATTGTGGGATTCCCGTTAAACAGGACACAGAAAATGCTGCTGCCAGAGTCCTGACCAACAAATGTGACATTAGTCCTTCAACCACTGCACTAGCTCCATTTTTGGAAAAGATTAGATTTTAAAATATCATCATTATTCGTTAAAGCACTGAAACGATTCATACTTTATTATATTAATACTTTACAAAGTCAATTGCATGTACCATTTAGACACCTCAGGCCATCAGAGTGTTCCCTAGAAACCTGAGATCTTCAGCAACTGTTGGCTCTGGTTTTATGTCATAAGTTAGTAAAACTTTATTTATATAGCACCTTTCAAAGTAAAAACCACAAAGTGCTTCCACAAAAAAGAAATACATCAGATAAAATTAAACAAAAGCACATATACAAATATACGTTTTTAGCTGGTCTAGGAAACCACTGAGTCTGCTGATTCTGGAGTCAGAGCAAAGGAGTTCCAGGGTTTGGAGCCACAAAAGAAAATGCTCTGTCTCCTTTAATCTCCATTTTTATGGTCCTGATCATAGGACCTCAAGGACCTAGTAGACGTGTACAGATTTAATAAATCAGAGATATAAACTTGTCTTTCCATGCGATGCTCTCCAAATTAATATTAAGACCTTAAAATGCACTCGATAATGAACTAGGAGCCAATGAATCTGAATTAGCAGTGGAGTCACATGACAAAATTTTGACGATCTAGTCAGGAGCCTAGCAGCAGCATTCTGTACAGACTGCAACCGGTCTAGAGAGATTTTGGTGAAACGTGTAGATCGCATTCCAATAATCTAAACAAGACGAATGTCAGGTGCGGTGTAACGGAGGACCCCGGAATGCAGACGAGCAGGCAGCATGATGGTAAAGTGAATAAACTGATTTAATAAATGAAACTTACTTTAGAAGGTGGTGGCAAATACAGGCATGGAAAGGCTTGGCATGAACAACAAGAACTGGCAGAAAACAAAGTGACATGATCAGAAATGTTTCCACGAGGAATGAACAGAACAGAGGTGTATATATGGAGCAAGAACAAGGTGAAAAGAGGAGACTGATTTGCTTAGTGCAGGTGAACTGAATAAAGTTAATTAACAGACAGGACAGAACACAACGTGACTGGAGCAAAACAGAAATTCAAGGATACAAACTAATAGAAACATAACTAGAAAAACATGAAACTAAAGCATAACCAGATCTAAAAACCTAACTTGACAAAACATGAACTAGAAGACAAAAACTAAAGCATGACCAGGAAAATAATAAACAGAAACATGATTCAAAACCTTAACTGTGAGAAACATATGAGGAAAAACCCACAAACAAAAACCAAACAACCCCAAATCATAACAACGAAACAAAAACATGAATTCAGATTTCCATCTCCAGATGAGAAACAATAAGGCTAAGTTTGGCAATGTTTTACAAATGGTAGAACCTGGATCAAACCATTGTTTTACATGATTTTCAAGCCTGAGTCAAAGGTTGTCCCAAGGTTTCTAACAGAAGATTTTGCCATATAACCAAGAGACCCAAGAATCTGCTATATCTTTCTGGTTGTTTTATATCATAAAATCTCTTAATTCTGATTGTTTCATTTTTTATTTCCTTTTTTGAATGCACACTTTTTAAGTGTTAAACACTTTCTAAAAGGAATTGTAAATAATCTCACCATTAATTTTAGCAGAGAAAAAGTCACATGTTGCCGTCATCATACACATGCTCATACATGTTCACACATGATCATCCCGACAGCAGGAATTAGGTTAAAATGCTGCTGTGTCTGTAAATACAACCTCACATCTGGTCAGGGGTGGAGGGGGGATAATGAGGATGTTTTTAACCTCCCCCTACATAAAAGCCAGGTCATGATCTCAGTTTGACCCTTATAATCTGTTAAATGTCTGATTTTATGATTACCTTAAAGTCAAAAATCATAAACCATAGTTGTAAGGTGGAGTTGAATAATGTTTCTTAAATTGTTTAAATGCTTTTTACAGATTTTATTTTCCCAAATGGCACTGGGATTGGTGGAGGAAGGCAGTTTTTGAATACCCTGACATTTTGATTCTCTTTTATAGAATAAAAAAAAAATTATTAAATATAACACACCTACTGTTCATCTTAGACATTACCCTGCAAATAAAAATCAAATACACCTTAAACCAGCACTGTTTGTACACTGGCCTTTTAATTTAATGAGGGCACAAAGGTGGATGAGTTTCAGGCTGAGACAGCTGTCAGCACCATTCTTTTCATAACTGTGCACCCATCATTATGTTTAACGTAGCTACCTCAGTTTAATTATCCTGTAAAGATTAACTATTGCAATAAACTGGCTTTAAAATGTTCCTATTTAGGTAGATAACGTGAAGTGAATTTTTTATATATTGCAGCAATAATCTGTCTTAAACCAATGTTTCTAATTTATCATTGGATGTTTCCTTTAGATATTTAAGATTAGTTAGTTTAGGTAATCTGCTGATTAGCATAGGTTGATATTTTAGTGTTCAAAATTAGAAAATATGAGATGAATGTTAAAAAAATAGTTTGTGCAAACAGCCATGAATCTGAAGATGTCACCAGCCTGCTGGAAGACTCTGACATTAAGTTGCAACATTTAAAATCAAGGAAATACAAAACAAGTCTGTTGTCATTAAAAAAGTACCAATTGCCAATTAAATGGTTGAAGAAAATTGTAAAATGATGAGTCACTTAAGAATTGAGAACATAAGCATTTTTAAAGCAGTTACATTTTGGAGGTCATTGTGCCCCACTCAGTCCCCTCAACACTGTAGTTCAGATTTAGCGGCGCTATAGCTGAGAAGACAGTGAACATTGGCATGAAAGGATTATTCTGAGGCTTATTATGTAACTATTAATCTTGTAATTATAAATACAATAGAAGACATAGTGGCTTTGTGGTTTATACAACACTAAATGTTGCAGTAAAAAGCATTCTAGACTAGAAAACATCAGACTCAGCAGAAATAATGATCGGATTTGAACACAAAAATCCTGGATCGGGGTATCTCTAGATCAGTCTATAAAAACCAGAGTAAAATCTTAATAAGCGTGTCTTAGTATATGATGTTCAATTCTTGTTGCCGTGGATATTTCCTTTAGGCAAATTTTAAAATTTGATTAAGGGCAATGCAATTTCCAGCTTTCTTATTTATATTATTTCCTTATGTCTTTCACTGGTTTGAGAGGAAAATGCAGTTTTAATTAAGAAGAGTTGTATTTAAATTATTTAGGATATTCAAGTCCCCAGGAGTTTCCCTTATTTTAACTGATCTTGTAAATTTATTCAGCCACTGAGACAAAAGGGAGAATAAATTTAAATTAGGTTCTGAAACTACAGAGAAGAATGAAATAAAACCCCACTTTGCCAGTGATACATTGTCTCTAAAGAGACAGGTTCACCTGGCACAGAATCCCCTAAATGAAATTCATCTTCAATCAATGACCAGAGCTGACATGAAGTTGCTCACACAATAAAAGTAGAAAAAGGTGTAAGTTTTAAATTACAGAAATCTCTGGAGATCTGAAAGATAAGAAGACACAAAGAAGCCCAACTTGCAGTCACAAGAATTGTCTGAAGTGTTGGCTGAGGCAGCATCAGAGAAAAATCTGCAGTAAATTCTGGGAGTCTCCAGCATGGTGCATACAATTTTTACTATATCTGTTAGGCAGCACAGTGCACTTTGGGTTACAATAAACAAATAAAGGAAAAGCATTATGTGGAGCTGGTATGGGTCCCATGCTGACCTGTTTCACAGAGAGTATTTGACATTTCCCAGGACAGACTGAAGACACAATGCAAACAAAACAGCAGTTTGGAGATTCATAAAATGCTGTTGTAATAAACCATAAGGAAGTTTTTGGTATGTGACTTTTATTAATGTGGTAAAAATCTGCTTTGCTTTTGGTCCAGCTCTGATAAGATGCCATCTTTAGCCTCCAAGAAAACCAAATGTGCCAAGAAACCAAGAAATAATAAACTCCAAATAAACTCTGTTCTTTTCTATTCTGCACTCCTTTCTATTTACCCTTTAAACCATGGGACACATAATAAAAAAATCAGGCAACTGTTAATTTTTTTATTCAAATGTTTATTGGAAGTTCCAAACCGAGACAAATTTTAAAAATAACCATTCTGATGGACAAGAGGGCGTCGCTCAGCCAACACATTTTGCTTTTTTTTTTACAAAATAAGAGAATAAAAAATATAACAGTGCAGCCTATTTTTTATTTTAACACCTGTTTCAGCTGAAAGAGGTAATATTACAACTCACCCCATAGGTGGGTTACTTTATAACAAACTACAGAGTTAGTTTTAACACTTGCTAATATACTGCATCTGAATATAAGTATTTCAGTATGAATCTATGTATTGACTATATAGACATTATTTCAGGCTCAAAATGAATTATTATGCATCGATAATATAAACTCCTGATCAAAATTTTAAGAACAGTTAAAACATTGCAAGAATTTGCATTTTGCATTGTTGTATCTTAAGCATTTTAAGTAGAGCTTCACAATGCTAAAGGAAAACATGGCAGCAACAGACAAAAAAATGTAGACAATCTAATGAGAAATTTAGAATTTCTTCACAATTCCCATGGGTTATGGTACAAAACTGTTTAGTGGTAGACCCAAAATAACTTCACTATTGATGAGTTACCCATAAATGAGTCTGTTTCTGACTCTTTGATTTCTATTTTGAGGGGCTTTTTGTTTTGTTTTTTTAGCTATGATTTTAAACTTTTGATTACCTGATAAACAGCCTATTTAAATTGTCTTCTCAAAATGTTTTGTCTCTTGCTCCCATTTCTTCTTCTAGCACAGTGAAGCTCTACTTCTTAAGGTCCAGAAGTGCAAAAAGCTAATTTTTGCAATTTTGTGTCTACGATGAGCGTGTGATCACATTTCCATAATTCAACATTTTGAGCCAAAACATTAAAACTCATTCATGTTAGAAAATTATCATCCAGTTGTACAAATTTTTCTGTTTTATTGATGTTGTTTTATTGATGAAGCTTGTAAGCAAGAGGAGATGACTTCGTGACTTAGGGAATAGAAGGGTGATGCACAAAACTTTTTTGTTGTCCTTTTTTCTGATTCATCTTATCTGGTTTCTTCAACTTCGCTGTGTTCTGTCAGGGCCTCACCCTCTTAACCCACCCCTGACCCTGCTATAAACCCTAATTCCCCAGCTATTTAAGTTCAGTTTGAACTTGTGTCTTTTCCCCAGATCTCCAAGGTTTTCCAAAAATTGTGGCCAATTTCTTAGTTTCCTAGTTGCCTTTTTTCTCCAAAATATTAGAGAAAGTGGCTTACTTACAGAAGCATCTGTAGCTTCATGGGAAGCCAAATACCAGACTCAATACAGCAGGTCTACAAGGAAAGTGTTAACTTTGTTAAGATGTGGAGCTCTCACCCCGAAAAAAAAAAACGCTTGCAACTGACTCGACATGCTGCGATCTGATTTCTTCAAAACATAAAGGCTCTGACTAGAGGGTCTGTCAACGGACTACTGGACTCGCGAGATCGAGTATTCACAGAAAAGTATGTACTGGAAATCCAGAGGAAATCCTGTTGTCTTTGAAAGCGTGTGTCATGTCATATAAAATAGTTCTGTTCCCTATTTTGACAATCAATTGCTCATCGTCTATCTTGGAACTTAACCAGGTGGAACTATTTGCGAACCAACACAATCAGAAATTGCGTAATGTTTACATTGTGATTCGACCATTTTAGTTTGTATTTTTTCCATAAAGTGGATGTGTTTTACTTGGTCACCGTGTCTCACTTCCTGTCTACCTAATGATATTCCAGTCAAATTGCAGCATAAGTCTAACCAAAATAGACCACTGATTTACCTTGGTCAAACAGTCGGAGGCACAGGCGTGGAGAATTCCCTTCAACAAGTTCTAAATGTTACACATATCATACAACCGGATTTTTTGTTGAACCATATGCCAAATCGGATCTGGTGTGATTCAGTGTTAGATATGTGCATATCAAAATTTGATGTTTGGTGTTACATGGGTTAAACAATCCACACTGGCAGTTTCTGGTCACCGGCCAACATTTTAAGACATGGCCGCAGGAGATCCTCTTTAAACCTGTTCTTTTCAGAAGTGCCAAAGCTCCCGATGAACAATTATTTTATATTACTTTATAGAAAAATCTACTGAAGGTAAGATATTAACTGTTGAAGACCTCTCAACAGAACCCCATTTCAAAGAACCTCAACTGTGCTTTAAAGATAACTTTAAAACAAGCTATTGTGAGCGCAGAATGCAAAAACAATGAAGCATGGACAATATAAAAGAAACAGAGTGCTGTGATGGTTGGTAAACAATAAGCTTAACTGGAAGTGGGACCCCAAATTCAATTCTGTCTAGGGCCCAAAACAACTTTGAAACAAAAACACAAAATCAACTCAGACACATTCATTTACCTTTCCTGTTTTGCTGATTTCCTTCCTCCCTTTGATTGCAGACAGACCTCTTCTGTCTAAATGAATCCTAGAAAACAAAATCTTTTTCATTTAGTAACGTTACGGCATTTAAAATGTGACAGAATTAAGAACAGAAAAGGCCAAATCAGACAGCATTTGGAGGGAAGTTCTCCACTTCATGAAACACTGCTCAACATCCTACTGCAACCAGGCTGCAGAGATAAAGTACCTGACCCTGCGTGGTGCTTCATTTTACATTAAGAAAAACCTCACCCAGCCATATCTGCCTGGTGAAAACCATCTGCGTTTTTCTTTGTGGTCATTTTATGAGCAGAGTTGCCACGTGGAGCACAGTATGATGCAGCCACAGATTTTGTTATGAGGCGGGGGTGTCTGGCACGAAGGCGCTGTGTGCCAGGGATCTTAACACACTGCCTGAAGCTGATAGATGTGGAGACTTCTGGCCAGGCAAGTGCTTTGCAACCTGGCAGTAATGTGAGAACCGTCCTTTGTGTTATTCTGTTGCAGGAAAAAAAAACCCTGAGCACTCAGCTGTATTTACAACCCAGGGCACAGGATGGTAGATGAGACTGAACACACCAACCCCTGCACCCAGACAACATGGGGCAGAATCAGATGGAGATCAAACAGCACCATTTCAGGTTCCACCCCTCCCAACCACATTCTCTGCGTGGCTGCTTACCAATTAGCCACACAGCCACTGCTGAGGTAAGATAACAATAGAGACCCATGTATCCCCTAAAGACTTTAGTGGAGTACCGTTATTAACGTACCGATATCTCCTACATGTCACCGCTGCCCTCACTAGTCTGGTAGCACGACCACACTTTCTGCAAAGGGAACATCACCAGTGGGGGCTACGATTTAATCCAAGAAGAAAACAGCAGGACACAACATTATGCTGAACGCAACATGATGTAATTAGTGAGATGCTGTTAGGAATAAAAATGAAGGCTCGTACGGAGACTTCAAACTGCTCTGTAGATTAGGAAAGTGCATGTCGTAGTAAAATAATACTACTTAGTCAGAGGGTGGTAATTAAAAAAGGACAATATTCATCAGACAAACTTATAAGCCTTTTTTTATTAAGGGCATGTCTTTCAATACATACTGCATTTTAAAAAAGAAAAAACAACAACCTAAATATTGCATTTTTCAACACAAAGAAAATAAAGTGTTCAAGTTAGCTCACATTTTGTAGCACCACAAAAATTTGTTCTTCGGTGAACACGATTATGTGCAAGTACAGTCCATTCATTAAGATAACACAAAAAAGTAGTTTGCTGATGTTAAAATAAGACACATTTTTGTCAATGTGCAAAAAACAAGTTAACAGTTAATGTTCAGATTGTCCGTTGCAGCATTGAGTTTATGATGTTGACCAGAGGTTAAATATTCAACTGCTCCGACTCTGCTGGTTTGCAGAATAAAAAATGACGACAGTAAAACTTGATATAAAACTGTCTAAGAATTGTTCATCAGGCTATGACTTTGAGACTTGTGTTAAAAAAAATCCATAGTGGTTTATGTCACCATTTAAAATAAAATAGGAAGTGTCTTACATACACATTGTATCCTTCAAAACCTTTACGTTTTTCAGTTAACATTGTTTGGTGAAAATATTAATACCTCTTGGACATTTTTACATAATTTCACAGTAGAACCACAAACTACTTGTCAGTATTTGTTGTGATAAATCAACACACAACAGGCAGGGACAAAGGTCTAGAGAGGTTAATGACTGGGGTCTATACCTAAACCACCCCTAACCCTAAAGCAGGGTCAAGTTATAAAACAATAACTAAAGCTTTTTATATTTCGAAGTGCACTCTTAAAGTTATCATCAAAAAATGGAAAGGGTATGTCACAACCGGGATACATATCAGCACTAATCGGAGAATTAGCCCAAGAGGCTAATAGCAACTCTGGGGGAGCTGCAGTGACCAGGAAGGAAAATCTGTTGATGCAACTGTTAGTCATGTAGTCCAAAAAATAAAACAACCTTTATGGAATAGTGGCTAGAAGAAAACCATTGTTGAAAGAAAGCCATAGGATGTGTTGTTTTCCACAAACCATGTAGGGGACAAAGTAAGCATGTGGAAGGTGCTCTGTTCAGATGAAGTCAAAATTGATTGCTCTGGCCCATTTGCAAATGCTATGTGTGGTGGCATACACTGCACATCATTCTAAACCCACTATTCCCATTATAAATCAAGGTGGTGGCAGCATTATGCTTCGGGGATGCTTTTCTATAGCAGAGAGAGGGTTGATGCAAATTAATGGAGCTACATGCACAACTATTCTCGAAGAACATGTGATTGTGGCTGCAAAAGACTTGCAGACACAAGACACTTGTTGAACTAAAATCTCATTGAGAATATGTGGCAAAACTTGAACGTTTATGTTCAGAACTGCTCTCCACAAAATCTGACTGAGCTATCTGCAAAGAACAATACGTTAAAAAGTCTCCAGATGTGCAAAGCTGGCAGAGAAATACTCCAAAAGACAAAAGCCATAACTGAAGCGAAAGGTAGCCCTACAAAGTATTAAATCAGGGGGCTACTGTTTAGATTTATTTCTGTAATGATCTTTGAAAAGCTTGTATCATTTTCCTTTCCTTACAATAATGGACTCGTGTGTGTTGGTTTAGCAAATAAAACCCCAGTAAAATACATGCAGGTTTGTGGTTGTAACGTGACAAAGTGTGGAAAAGGTTCAAGGCATATGAACCCTTGGCAAGGCACTGTATAGTTTATACTTTCAGAAGTATATAATACCACAGAAGCTGGTCGTGAAGCACTGAGTGGAGCTGTACAGTAAACTGATTTGAGGTCACATCTGCTGCTGCACTGAGGTTACGCTCCCATCAAGCCACCTGTGTGTGCTCCCAAAACACTACAGGCGTCTATCTCAAATGTCCCAGCTGTCACTGAAGTACTGGTCCTCTTCTTCCTCCTCCTCCTCCTCATCATCCTCTTCTTCTTCTTGTGCCTCTACTTTTACTTGAGCTTCATCTTTTATCACCTCATTCAACACCCTCGCTTCCTCTTCCTCCTGTTCATCAATCTTGAGCTGCGTGAGCATGCTGTGTAAGGTGCATTTTACCTCCTGAACTTCTTTTTCCAAAGACTGTGCAGAGAAAGTTAGGGAAGACTCTGATGTTTCAGACCAATGAACATTAGTATGTAAATAAAGAAAGCACACCAACAAACCAATTTCAGGGGACATGTGTTACATGTGGGCCCTAACTGTTAACAGTAATACCTTAAGACAGCCATAACCCAAAGAAGCCATCAATTTTCAACAGATTACTGGGAGAGATCATCAAGTTATCTCCACTTTAACCCTATTTAATTCACTATTTATGAGCTCATCTAAACTGTACATCAATGCAAGTAGATTGCCCAGTTAGTTTATTCATGAACCATCAATGAAAGGATAAAGAGGCAGTCGCCAGTAGAGGGAATGTTTCACCTGCTTACAAACTTAAATTAACCCTGAGTGTCGACATTGAATTGAAAACCAAAAGGATTGGCTATAACAGAGACGCAGACAGAGCCTGATGGGTTATTTTGCATTTTGAATGGATATAGATTTTCTAATTAACCAAAAGAGCCCTTGAATACTGCGAAAATTAGACCCAAATTTAGGGGAACTTGGTCCAAATAGGATGGAGAGGTTTAAAAACTTGTAACTAACCACATACAGTAAGAAACATTTCTTTATGTTCTCAATCCCAGTGTCTAAGGCTGAGGCTATCCATGCACCTCTTGTTATTGAGAGCAGATCAAATTAAGACCCTTACTGTCTGCTGGTTTGATCTTCCTGACACTTTGGTAATAGTGGCGCCACAGCTAGTACAGCTTCTCTTCAATTTCTGCAAACCTGTAATATCATTCTGCATCTTCAGTTTACTTAGGAGTCCACAATCCCACTGCAGAGTGCAGTGATTTCTACCATAAGAAATAAATGACACATAAGGACATGGTAACACAGAGGTGGAAAGAAGCAGGCCAGTCTGTCCATTTCCAGCTGCCAGTCTGCATTGGTATAATGTTCATGATGGAGGAACCTAGACTAACCCCAAAGACTTTATTAACAACATGGACATCGAAGTATTTTTTTTAACTTAAAAAAAAACGTTGCCTGCATTTAATATTCCAAAGAACATTGTTAGTTGAATTATGATGAAGGGGAACCAATTGGGAACTACTGCAACTCACCCAGGAAATGATATGCCATGTAAAAATTGCAGAGTGGGGTCAGCAGAGGTCACCAACTTTCTGCAGAGCCAATAGCTACAGATCTCCAAACTTCTTGTTGTCTACGGATTAGCTAAAGAAATGTGTGTAGTGATCTTTATGGAATGGGTTCCATGGCTGAGCAGCTGTATCCAAAGTTAACATCAACAAGTGCAATGCAAAGCCTCGGATGCAGAAGTGTAAAGAATGGTGACACTTAACTTTAGAACAGAGGAGACATATTCGGTGAAATGATGAATCATTCCTCTCTCTCTCTTGCAATCCAATGGAGGAGTCTGGGTTTGGCAGTTGCCTGGACACCCTTACTTACCTGACTGCAATGTGTCAAGAGTAATGTTTGGTGCAAAGGGGAGTATTGGGTGGAGCTGTTTATCTGGAGATGGGCTTGTGTACCTTCGTTCCAGTAAAATTAACTCTAACTTACAGCTGCAGCATAAGACATGGTGGACTGTTTCATGCTACCAACTTTGTGTTAATGTGTTGGGAATGTTCCAATGTCACAGGTTCATGTGTGTGTGAAAGGAGGTGAGCAAATACATGCAGGATATTGTATGCGTAATTACTATAATTATACATTCCATGGATTAGATGTGTTTGTTTAGCACATCCCTCAGATGCTCAATTGAATTGAGATCATTATTAGTTGGAGGCCAAAATCAGCACCTCATGGTTGTGCTCTTCATCCCTAAACTATTCTTGCTCTCTGGCATGGTGTATTATCCTGCCGTAAGAGGCCACAGCTATATGAGAGTACTATTTTCACTCTGATCCAAACACAACAGACCGGCATGCATTGTGTATTTTGACATCTTTCTCTCATTTCAGCAATTTGAGCTACAATCACTTGTCTCGCGGATCCAACCACACAGGCCAGCCCTATCTTTCCTCCATGCATCAATGACCCTATTGCCAGTTCACCGCTGTTCCATCCTTACTTGTAACCTGCAAATTTTAATGTTTTTCTTTGTCACATCATGCAAAGGTTTGGGCTTAACTATCTGTATTTATATGCTAGCTCATTGGTTTCTGCAGAAAAGGGAGCCTGTGGCTTCTGCTATATCACAGAATGTACTGTAAAGACTAGCAAAGCCAGGCACCAAAAAAGTTTATACTGTAAATTAGGTAAAAAGGCACGGTTTAAATATTCAATCAGAGTCGATCTGCCTCTAAATAAGACCTTATTCAGGCCTCCGGTCAACTATTTGGAAAAATAATGGTTAGTTATCAGATTTTCTTCATCCTGCTTCTAAAATATTATCTCACCTAATAGGGTGTTAAAGCAGGAGGGGGAAAGGTGGAGCCAGAAAAACACACTAATCTATTTCCAATCAGCTTTCTAATTAGCGCAGAGAATGATGTATTGTGACCTGTAATCAGCCTCAACAGTTTGATGTGAGTCATTATCACGCATATTGTAATTTCCTCTCTGCCAGACCCAGAAAGTGGAATTGGGCAGATGGGGAAAGGGAGAGCAGGGGGAGGACATGAGGGTCAGCTGGAAGATGGACATTAAAATATGACAGGGGCAGAATCATTACAGTGACATTCCTCTGTCTGCTGATGCCCAGCCCCCATCGGTTGGCTTTAATCTCAGCTTGTCATGAATGGCAGCACACATCAGTAGCCCTCTAATAGCCTCACGTGGTCTTTTACCATTTTATTTTCCAGTTGGCATATCCAGTATTTCAGAAAAAAAATCTGATCACTCTCTATCCTCTGTTTCCTCCCTTAAATGGATTCATGAAATCAGATATGATTGTTTTTCCCCTTTAAATGTCACAAAGTGAAAGAAGCAAACATCCATCGGTGTTTGAATGGTTTTGTTGTTTCCTTTTGAGTCAAAAAGTCTTGAGACAATTCAGATGGACAGACACTGATACATGGACATAAAGAAATAAGGAAATAGAGTGCAGGATTTATATATTTAGGCTGAACTGGAAGGATATGGGTAAGGGCTTGATCCTGATTCAGTATAGCTGTCTGCAATTTGTCTTCCAAGGTGATTAATCTGTCACCAATCAGCTCACAGCGTTCTGTCAGGTCTGTAGCATCAACCTGGTTGCACACATCCTGGGCAGAAAAGAAAAGGTAGGATAATCAAATGACAATCAAACTTCCTTAAAATATATGACTGATACTGAAAAAGATTAAAAATATGAGGATTCAAAAGAACATCATAGTCATGCAAATTATACACCAAATTGATACATTAAACACAAATGGAGGTAAAAGTTTTGTTTTATGGGAAAGTAAAATATACAGCAGTAAACATAGCTATAGAGCATACAACATAAACATAACTATATGATTATTAATGGTATTAATCAGAAATTAGGCTGGTCTGCCATGGAGCCATTCCGGCCAATCTGCATCTCAAGAGGTGAGATAATCTTCATCATTACAGACAGAGGGTATGCAGAGTATAGCATGACATTAAGTAATTAATTGCTTTAATGGGTCATTACTGCAACACTAGAGTAGCACTCGTGTTGATCCTGTAGCAGTGACAGATATGGTGCCTAGGTGTTGTGGTGTTGATGCTGTGGAACGTTTTTGACATGCCAAAAGAACTTTGTGGCAGCCTGGCATGGCTGGTGTTGAACTTGTGAACGCTACAGTGTCAAATGCAAAGACAGGTGATGTTGGATTAGTATTTACTTAAATCTGTGCATCTTCCTACACTACTGAAACACAATGGATATACACAGCAGGGTGATAGGGGAATAACACATAACAGTTTCCATTAACCAATTTTCACAAAAAAAGTTTTAGAATTACAACATTGATCACAAATTAAGTCATCAGCCAAGCTATTGTTAAATCAATTGTGATTATTTAAAAACACTACACTGGAGAAACCAAACAGCAGCTACACAGAAGAGCAAACTCATCAATTCAAGACTCAGTGGATCATTTAGCCTACTGCTCAAGGCCAAAGGACACTCGTTTGAAGATAGCAATGTGCAAATCAACTTTTTACAAATTCACAGTCATATGAAGTCAGTTAAACAGCTTGCTGCTTTCTGATCAACAATGTTTTTATGATCAGTGTTTTTATTTAGACCAGGGCGACACAATATATTGCAAATTTATTGTTATCGCAATATCACAGGGTTAGCTAGTTTCTTCTTCTTATTATGTATCATAGCCAGTAAAGAGCAATAATATACAGAATGAGCTACTTTTAGCCTTCTCCTTGGACTAGTCCCTGCAACATCTTATCAACTTTATACGTCAGAACCACGGACATAAAATATCTGCACATTGCAGCAAAGAATGTAGCAGTACCAAATATGTTTTGAAGGATGGCAGCTTGATGGAGGTACAGACTAAGACACAGCACAGTATGGCTAACCATAATTAGAGCAGCCCCCTTTGCAGACATCGTGTCCCAGTTTCTTCACACTTATAGAGAACACATAGAGAACACAAACACACGATAGGCTACACAAGAATACTCCTGACAAACAGACATGCACGCTCACACGCACAAAGTCCCAACTTTCTCCTCAAACAACACACAGGGAGTTTAATCTGACTCATAACTGCAGGTAAAAAATATCAGCTCCCTGCAGCTCTGAGGTGTCAGAACAATCACTGGAAAATCGCGTCTCTGGTCTCTACCCATAATTGCGCTCCCCCATCAGATGATGTTACACCCCAAAGGAACGTAAAACATCAACAGGCCCGAGGCAAGACAACGTGAACATATCATTCCTGATGCAATTGCAGAATTAAGGAGGACTTGAGCAAAGATAAGCATAAGTACACAATATCATGCTCTATGTTGGAGGAATTTTAAATACAGAATGAGTAGTGCTAGGGTTGACGCAATGCTAGGATTGAGGAAGAACTGCCACCTTAAACACTGAGGCTAGTTTGGTTCTAAATCTGCACTGTCATGGCAGATTTCTTCTTCTTTCTCTTCACATGTTTTTAGCCACTTTGCACACAAAGCATTTAAAAATATATAAAACAAAGACTATAATTTGTACCAGTTGGAGTTGAAACCAATTACTGTCCATGCAAAGAGACAAAGAAGAAAACATCATAAATGAGATTTCTGTGAGATGCTAATTTGCTAGGAATATGTTAAAAGCATACACCTGTATCTTGGTAGATCTCTGCATGTTAGTGCACTTAAAGTTGCATAAAGTTGTTTGAAATAATTCATGAATTCAGAAGTCAAACTTATGCATGCCTTGGTATGATTATTTAAGCAATAATTAGCAAGAAGCAGAAGGTAATTTTGCAGCTTCCCTCGGGTGCTGTTCTGCCTAATACTTCTCACCAGGCGGACAATACAAACAATTTATATTGCATCGGGGTTACACTTGAGGTTGTAATTGGTTTCTGGAAAAAAAAACCTTTGCTGGTAAATAAGAAATTAAGTTGCAGATGATTAAGTAGTGTCTTCAATTTTCACTGAGGTACCATCTACGTGCTGTATAATAAATTAAGTCAGTGCAGGAAGATTTTAGGAGTTGGAAAAGTGGCAATAATGTGCAGAGGAAGATGTGGTATTTAAAAGCTATTGATGTGTCAAAGCTTGTGAATGCTTACAAGTAATTTATCCTGTAGTATTGAAACAAAATCAATGCATGGCAAATGGACTGCACTTTTAGTCTTAATGACCCACTAAAGCACTTATTCTCATTCATCCATTCACACACACAGAAGCACACAATCATACATCAGTTTTAAGATTGATATGGTGGGCAACATTAATGTCCTATGGCAAGCGCAAATCTAGAATCTCCCTTACAACCTCCTAATTACCCAATGACTACTCCAAGTCAGTTCCAGTCAAATCCAGCACCACATGGTTAAAGTGCTAAAATTTGCAGATATTTGATGCTGCTGAAGTGAATAACATATTACAAATCGCCAGTAAATGTTGTTACAAATAGACAGATCTGACAGAAATTATAAATGTTAGTAAAGTCTGAGATGTAATAAGATTAAGAAAAGAATGAGAATTTAGTAAGAACCTACTTGAAGTTTAACCGGATCTGATTCTGAGCTAAAGAACAAAAATGCTAAGGCATGATAGTGCCACCACCGTGTTTCACTATGGTTATGATGTTCTTTAAGGGTTGTTTTTGTGCAGCTTAAACGTTCAAGTTTGGTTCCATCAGACCATAACACCGTCCTTCACAATGTGTTCTAGGAGATTTTTACCCAGGTCTGGATGTTTTATTTGGTAGATCAGGTTTCTGTCGTACTAAGCTAATGGTAAATGGTTAATGGCCTGCACTTGTATTGCGCTTTATCAAGTCCAAGGACTCCAAAGCGCTTTAAACTACGTTCAGTCATCCACTCATTCACATACTGACAGTGGTAGACTACATTGTTGCCACAGCCACCTGGGGCAGACTGACAGAAGTGAGGCTGCCATGCAATCGCCACCGCCGAGCCCTCTGATCACCATCAACAGGCAAGGCGGGTGAAGTGTCTTGCCCAAGAACAAAACGACTGAGACGGACAGAAAATATGTTTCAACTACTCCTTAGTTCAGACATATGGTGAACACAGAACGTTGCTGTCAAATGAATAACACAACCAGTACTGGACAGAAAGTCCTGGAGCTCCTTCAGTGTTTTTGTTGGCCACACCCTCCATGACCAGTTTCTCTGTCATCATATCTATATAGTTTTCACTGTTCTATGGAATATAATGCTGTGGATATTTTATACAGCCTTCACCTGACTTTATAAACTCTCTGAAAACTGAGGATTTTGCTAAATCATGCAATTACGCAAATGTCATCAAACATGATTAATTAGAGTCACTATAAAAGATGGCAGTTTTGAAGACTGAATGATGAAACTGAATCAAATGGTGCAAAAACAAGTCAGGTATTACTTTAAGGGTGACCCAACAACCAGGTTATTTCACTTTTATGTAATTATGTCTTTAATTTTGCCTCTAACGCATGTGCTTCTTTTAGATTATATTTCCTCTATAAATTGATTTCCTCAATTTATAGAGGAAATATAAAATTGATTTAAGAAAATGTTTTATCACATTTTCTTTTTTTCTAAAAGACAAAAAGTTGGTATTTTAACAGAGCTGTTTAAACCTTTGAGAGTCACTTAATACTACATTAGTCCTTCCATAGAAAAAATAGAACAACCACATTTTTTCATTTCAGAGTATAGGTAATTCAGTAAGGATCTAGAATCTGTTTTGTAATCAACAAAGCTAATTACCGATCCTTTAACATTTCAGTTTAATAACTGCTCTGTTCTTGTTAGATGTTGTGAACCATTGTGAGAGGAGCGTGCGAGGACCTTCAAATGATAAAGGAACAATTAGTGGAGATTAAAAGAAAACAAAAGAGGGCTAAAACACCCACACTCACATGCACGCACACACACAAACACACCAATCAATCTCCATTGTGGCAACAGGGCAGCGGCGTGGCAGCAGCTAAGTAGAAATCATTTACTTAAAGTCATTATGGAAAGGAGAAGGAGGTCAGAGACTCAGCAGAGGATCCGGCTCCTGCACAGCGCTATCACAACACAATGACGAGAACGATACCAGCCCCATTAAACGGACATTATATGCTTTGACTAAGTGATGCATCATACTTCATTGTGACGGAATCATTTTTGGTTTTTTTTTAATGTCAGATAGATTTTATAACCCAGAGTGATTAGAGAGTTCACAGAGTCATAAAGCCATAATATAAAGTGCCTTGCTAAAGTATTAACCCCTCCAGAACCCCATCACATTTTATCACGTTGAAACCAGACTTCAGTATAATTCACTGGAATTTTATATGATATACAAACACAAATTAGTGCAGGATTGTGAAGTAGGAGAAAAAGGCTACATGGTTTTCAAAAACATTTACAAATAAAAATATGAAAAGTGTTGTGTGCATTGCATTCAGCCCCCTTTGCCCTGATATCCCTTAAAGATGCCAGTACAACCAGTTACCTTAAGATGTCACTTAATTAGTAGATAAAGTCCCCCTGTGTGTAATTTCATGTCAGTTCTGTAAAGGCCTTGGAGGTTTGTTAGATAACATTAGTAACCAAACAGGCAAGGCCAGGGAAGTTGGTCTTAGCTGACAGAAAGATGAATAGAACAAAATATATTGTAATCTGGGAAGAAATCCGGTTAGAGGCTGCAAAAGACTTGAGACTGGAGAAGAGGTTTATCTTCCAGCAGAACATACTGCCAGAGCTGGATGAAATATGTTAGATCGAAGTAAGATCCACTGTCAGAATGGCCTTGATCTTAATATAGAAGTTTTGTCCAAGATTGCAAAAACAATCTGTTCACAGAGGTTCTTGAGCTTGTTTGATTAAAGGAATGGACACAAATTTCAGCACCTAGATGTGCAAAGTTGGTAGAGACATACCCCAAAAGTTTTTCCACTGTACCTGTGACAAAATGTGGTTCCAGGGGGGGCAGCTTACAAATGCACTCCAAATTTTCAGATTTTTATTTATAAAAACATTTTAAAGAATATGCAAGATTTTCCTTCCACAAATATCCTGCTTTGTGTTGTTCTGTCACATAAAATCCCAATTAATTAATGGAAAACTTTAATTAAACATGTTGTATACAGTAGATCCTATTGTGCAGTTTGATATTTGGTATGTATAAATTTGTGTTTATAACTAAAGGAAACAATAAGTATGTTTATAACTCATAAAAGTGCTGAAAAACTACAAACTCAGCAAACACACCCTCCTAGTTCCTCTGGATGAATAAAGACCTAAACAATAAGGATGGTGAAAGCAGCCAACGCTTCTTATGTAGAAAAATATTGATCCGGCAGTGAAAAAGTTGTCAAGGGGTCATGTTTAAGTTGAAGTCAAATATCGGATTCTTGTGCATCAACCAAGGTCAATATTCTTCAATTACAATGAGGACATCTAGTTCGAGCATTCAGGTTACCAACCTCTGGGTGGTTTTCCTCCATGCAGAACAAAAACTCCTCCAGCTTCTGGAACAAAAGAGGGAAACATTTGTTGAGGTCATTCGGTCATAAACCTGCTCATGAATTATTAAAACTCCAATTATGCCGGTTGAGGGCTGTATGTGTGCAGCATCATCATATTGTTAAGAGGTTGTGATTATTCATCCCCAACTCAGGCATAATAAAAAAACAAATATTTGTATTATCTTTGCTGCAGGCTTTCATTGTTTGTATTCAAGATATGTAATCGCACATTCCTCACTAAGGAGGGAAGTAATTACTGTTCCTCTTGTAGGCTGGCATATTGTTTGTGGCTTCAGGGTAAGTTCATAAGACGCCAGAGAGGCAACAAATAATAATTGGTGGTTTTAATTAAAAACGGTGGCCATTATCGTTTTTCCTCTCAGGTAAACCCAGCAGACCAGCAATAAGCTTCATTCACAAAATTATTATTTCTAACTCTGCAGGAACACAAGCTCTTTTGACAGCTTAATATGATTGCAGTTATAAGGTAAAACTGCAACCAGGTTAAAGTTAGAAGCGCAGTTGGGCCCACTTTAATAATAGGTGTATGGCCATTTTAAATATACCCACTGACAACACCTCAAAAAGTAATGTAAAGTAAATATTCTGCACAAGAAGTACATACCTCTCGCTGTAAAAAATATTAACCTGCAGTTTTTTATTTACAAAACGTGCAAGGATTCCAGAGATTCATTTGCTTTTTTGCAAAACATTAAAAATAAAAAAAATGTATGTATTCGCCAGAAATACCCACAGGTTCTTATTAAAATGTTGAGCGTCCTCCACATCTATTGCCAACCCTGGTAAAGATGTTTAAAAAGCCTTAAAATAATCTTCTATTGCAGTTGCATAAACTCACAGTTAAAAACTAATAAAAATTAAGACCTTTAGGTTACATTTATTCAGTCAGTGGGGGGGTCATACATACATAGCTGTACTTACCGGGTCCTGCAAACTATTACTAATAAATAAATGTAACTGAAACATTTTTAAACATTTTTAACATTCACTCTTCAAAACAAGAGAACATGCCATCCAAATAAGCTAGGAAATGGCTACTTAAGGATGTCTACTCCCCTAAACCTGTCTTTGCCTACAGGCAAACAACTGGAAATGTGATAAACAAAGCTGGTCAAGAGCCACTTTTATCTAACCACCACACACAGTGAGAATGATGGAGAGGGAGGTTTTAAAAGATTTTTCCAAACCTCAGTGTTGTAGAACAGCAGGATTTACAATGCTGTGGGTCTTTATCTCTTCCAAAGTCCCTAGGAACCTTGTTAGAGTTCATTGCATCATGGAAATATGAAGGTATTAAGATAAATATCTGGTGGCCTATGCAGGAAAATTGAAAATGTGTCACCATCACTGTCTTCCATTAGAAAAGCGATCCAAATCCCACCAAAAATGATTCAACAGACCTTATATGGTGCTCTCAGTCTTCTGGCTGAAATCCAATAGAAAACCTGCAGGGTGAGCTAAAGGGAAGAGTGCTTAGGGGCGTACCCAGGACTCTTGATGGTCTAGCAATATTGTGTGCAAAGAGAAATGCTCAATGATCCCTCTCCGTGTATGTTCCACCATTCTGAAATAGTACAGGGGAAAACTTAATGCTGTCCCTTTGGAAATTAACATCAGGGAACCAAAATACATTACACCTGCGACTTTGTTCAAAACAATGTCAGAAGTTCTCCTAACACTGAATAGCATCCACATTTTAAGTGTGCAATTATTGAATTTATCAGACAGCTTTCTGCACGTTTGCCAAAAGTGCCAATAAACATGGATGGTACTGTACAATTCCGCAGCCACAATATTATAATTATCCTTCTGCAAGTTTTGCTTAATCAAATTGTAGGGTTTCCATATCAGAGAAGGAAGTAATGGTGTAACCTGGACACAAAAAGAGAGAAATGGTTTGCTGTCTCACCTTTTAGCTGTTGGAGACGTGTTAGGAGGGGCCAGGGGGCTTTAGGATGAAAATAAAGACAAATAAACAAAGCACGGGTAGAAAAAGATAGCATGCAGTTAGTGTTAAATGCAGACAAGGTAGGAGATAGAGGGAGTAAATGTTCATGCAAAGGGTATATTAATGGATGCATATAGCAGGTTTAAGATAAGTTAAAAAACAAAAGAACATAAACACAATGCCAGACAGGATTGTTATGAAATCTTAACTTTTTGAGACACATCAGAGAAACGACATGTCTGAGTAAAAAATTTACAGAAAAACCTTTGATTAAATCATAATCGCCCTGATCCAAAATAGCCAAAGATAGCCTCCCAAAAACATGTCAATGCTATTTTTTTCACTGCTGGCTCTGTTCCAGCCTCTATCAGGCTGTGTTGGCGGAGGAAAGTGAGAGAAGAGGAGAGAGTGAGTCCGAATCGACCCTGAGGCAGCAGACCTTTCCTTGCGGTTGGGTTAGACAAGGACAAAAAAAACTCACACAGACATGCATGCATTTACACTAAACACATACACACATGCAGGAACTGACTTTGAAAATCTGCAGTCTACTGAATGATCGTCTTTGATGGTGTTTTCAAATGGTCACCTCCCTCACACCCACATTTCCCCTGCTCAGATATGCCTCCGAGCTAGCAGGCTTATAGGCTGCTGCCCGACTCACTGCGGTCGGGAGATTTTCAGACTCTCACAGCTGCGTGAACTGAAAACATCCTCTCCAGCCAAGTGGCGAGGCTAAAAAAGCAGGTAAGCTTTATTTGAGGCCACGCTTCACAACACATTACCTATAAAAAAAAATACAGTGGACCCTAAAAACGTGTGCTTAAGTTTGACCTTAGTGGCAAGCATGGGTTATGTTACCTCAGCACCTAAAAGCTGGAGAAGAGGAATCTTATGCATTCAAGATAGTTCATATCTCTTATGCACTGCAGCATTAATACAGAAGCCCTTATACGAATAATACATATTGTGGTGTTAAGGATGCATTCACTGCTACCTTTGCAAACTCCGAGTTCTGTAAGTTGGCCTCAGGACACCAGCGGCCTCCTAAAGCAGTCAGCATAGCGCAGTCTTCTTCCTCTTTGGTGCAAGGCTGGGTTGAGGCATAAACTGCTGCAGCAGGGGTGTCCTCCACATCTGCTCCACCACAGCTGGGGGCTCGCAATTGCAAACCTCTTAGAAACAGGTGACACGCTTCCAGGTCGGCTTCCCAAATACGTTCCAATCCGGGACAGCCACAGCTGGCGTGAGAGAGAATAGGGAGGCAATATTTTTAGAACGTGCATAAATGCAGTAATATTCCCTACAGGAGCGTCTATAGTGCAGTTATTAGCACTGTTGTCTTGCAGGACTAAGATCCAACAAACAGTTAAAACTACAAGCAGTTGAATCAGGAAGTAAACAAACTCCAGACAACCAGTATGTCTGCTAAAAGCAGAGATCTCGCAGATTTGTCACAATTTACCAAGGATTTAATCAGCCAGCAGCAAAGGAAGACCAGGATTTTCACTAATGTTTGAAAGCATAATTAACATAGTGATTATTTAAACAGAGTTTGTAAATTCTGAGAAAAACTCCATTAGATTTGGGCATGTTATTTCGAGCACAAAGTTCATGAAACCCCTTGTGGCTTAAGTAAGGGGTTAAACACCATAAAACACCCCTTGGGTCCACCAGACACTTTACAAATGAAACAAGGTTCCTCAACAGCACCACCTAGTGTTTGAGCTGTATTAAAGCAGCTGAGATTTTACCATTTCACACCGTATTTCTTTGTTATTTTCCTATTGGGAGAAGTTGCTCAGTATTGCACAGCCTTATATTTTCACAAATTAAGGTGAATTTTACTGAAACCAACACAGTTTGCTCTATGATACTAATATGACAACTTAAGTTTTCACGTCATTGGTCAATTGAAATTGTATGAAAATTGTTGAAATATTTTTAATTTGTAATAGAAATGTACCAATATAAAAATCATCCCATAGCCTGCTAAGGTAGAGAATCACTAATATATCCAGGACTGTCTAACCAGAAAACTTTACTGCCATTCTTACAATGCACAAAATAACTTTTTTGTTCTGAACAGTTTAAAACAGAGTGTCTTAGACCTAGCTCATATAACAAATAATTGGGTCACTACTTCACATTAAAGTACCTCAGATGGTTCAGATGATAAAAAATGCTTGCTATGCTTATTACATTCTGATTATCTCAGTGTAAGTGCTAATATCTGGAATTCATAACTTATATTTGGCCACAACAGATAAAGAATGATGAAGGCAGTGGAGAAGAATACCTGATGGTCTTAAACAAATCTAGAGATTATGGCTTCTGCTTTTTTGTGTCAAATCCTCGTAGTATTGACCTATAAAACTGGGATAAATACGTGGTCAGTCTTTAGTGGTCAAATTGTAAGTTAATACTTCTTATTGTATTTAAAATTTAAAAGAAAAAAATGTTTCATTTTCAAAGTAGTGTGTGCATTATGTTTATCAATTCATATAAACATCTCCAAGTGCAATGCAAAGCATTGGAGATGTGTTCAATGGACTGAAGCCTCTTTGTTAGGTAGTCCAATTGACGAGTCTGGGGTTGGCTGCTGCCAGGAGAACAGCAGCTACCTAACTGCATTGAGTCAAATGTAAAGTTTGGGACAGAGGGAATTTTGCACGGGAATTCTTTTCAGAAGCTGGGTTTTGCTTCTTAGTTCCAGTAAAAGTAACAAAGTTAGTTTCATCATACTGAAAAATTGTAGACAATTTTATGATCCCAACATTTTGGGAATAGTTTGAATATGCCCCCTTCCATTTCCAGCATGACTGCACGCCAGAGCACAACCAAGGTAAATAAAGACATGAATGAGCGAGTCTGGTGTGGAAGAACTTAGCTAGCTTGCCCAGAGTCCTAACCTCAACCCAATAAAACACATTTTGGATGAATTAGGGTGGAGACTATGAGCCAGACCTTCTCGTCCAACATCAGTGTCCGACCTCAAAAATGCCATTCTGGAATAATGGTCAAAAATTCCCTTTAACACACTGCTAAACCTTGCGGAAAGCCTTCCTTGGCATACTGAAGCTGTTATGGAGTAGGACAACATAATACAGAATGCTGTGGATTAAGGATGGGCTATCACTTAAGTTCATATGTGAAAATGAAGTGAATATATATTTTGGAAATGTAGCACATAATATTAATAAATGTGCAGCAAACAAATAGCACATCACTTTGGGACATGTGCTGAAGCATGAAGAACAGATATGCATTTATGAGATCATAAATAGAGTAGCATACAGAGTGAGAATGTGGATAAGAAGCAACACTTATAATACCATTAATGGCAGACATTATAATGAGCAGCTAAAATTACTCTGTGGTAAAGTCATTCCTGCTCTGACAGAAGCACTAACTGAGTACAGCAGTAACACAAACGCTGTAAAGGACATCTTTAATAGCATCTCCACAATAACGCACTGACAGAAGGGTGATGGGAGGAGAATGAATGATTCGAAGGTTTGGAAGACACTGGCAAAATTGTAATGAGAGTGAATGTCCTCCTGGCAGGTTGCCCTTTAGCTTCAAAAAAGGCAGCATAGAGAGGAATAGGAACATGGATGACTTCATCTTTCTAAGCAAGAAGGAGAACAAGAAGATGGTTGCTCTGTGAGTGTTAAGATCTCTCACTCTGACCCATAAAAACATTCAGATGAAAGGTCTGAGTACAAAAACTATCACCTGGTTCTTCAAAACAGACTTTGTTCTCTTGTTTTCAGTTCATTGTCCTATTTCTTTATGCTACACTTGTGCCTGTGGATGGTTTTGAAATGTAATTTGTATCCTTGCCATTGTTTTGTTTTTCACAATGAATATGCCACTGATGTATTATGTGAAGATATTAGACACTTCCAAAGATTTTCAGTTTTCATTTGAGTCAAACACTGCACCTCTACACAATTTCAACGCTTTCTGATCTTTTTAATACTTTTATGTATTCACCTTCCTTTCTTAGTGACCTTAAGATGACAAATTGTTACCAGCAGGCTTCAGTCCCAGGAGACATTTACGACTCATTCATTGATCTTGATAGAAACACTTTCTAGCTTTAACATATCACATAAAAGAAATAAAAAAGATTCAGACGCACTGAACATGTACAACAATGTACGAAAAAAATATTTGATTCAGACTTCCCTCCACACACTGAACATCCAGGGACATATTTACTGTTTCTAGACTACCTGAATTTCTGCTCTAGAAGAAAATGAGGCTTGTTTTTAGTCCACATGTCCTGGATCAAGTTAGCCTAACAAAAGATGTCTTAAAGTGAGGCTAAAAAAAAAAGTGAGGCTTGCTTGGTCCATGTGATTGATCCTAATTTTTCAACCACATTTGCAAACATACAACTATGTTTTATTTGTCCATCGATATTTGCTGGTTAGTTAGTCAGGCTGTCTACTCTGATAACCAGATTAGAGAGCTGCTAGCCACCTGGCTGTCCTTTAGCTTTCACATTGTGGACTGTTCTTGTTTTTCCAACATGTCAACCTTGTCTTTGTGTTAGAGAGGGAAAAGTTTAACAATCTTCTTTCAGCAACAGTCTGCTGCTCTTCAGAAGGAGAAAAAGAACAACAACAACAATCAGCAAGAGAAAACGTACACTACCGGTGAAACGTGCATACGTACACTACTGGTGAAAGATACGCTTTCTCATTTAATGGGTCTCTTTATTTTCATGACTATTTAAATTGTAGATTCTCACCAGAGACAACAAACCGGTGAATAAAAACACATGGAATTATGTAGTAAACAAGAAGTGTGAAAAAACTCTAAACATTTTTATATTTTAGATTCTTCAAAATAGCCACCCTTTGCTTTGATTACTGCTTTGCTCTCTTGGCATTCTCTCCCTGATCTTCATGAGGTGGTCACCTGAAATAGTTTTTCAAAGACTCTTGAAACAACTTCCCAGAGGTTCATTGAGAAACAGCCAAAGGTTAATATTTCAGTCATCAAAGCAAAGGGCGGCTACTTTAAGGAATCTAAAATATGAAACGTACTTAAAGTTCTTTTACAATTTTTTGTTTGCTGCATAATTTCATGTGTTCATTCACAATTTTGATGCCTTCAGTGAGAATCTATGTAAAATGAAAATAGTCAGAGACATAAAGAAAACCATTAAATGAGAAAGTGTCTAAAACCTTTGACCAGTAGTGTAGACCACTCTGGCACCTTCTCTGACATCTTAAAAGGGCTTTAAAATTTGAAATGTTTAAAATTGTAACCTTCAAAAACTTTGGCATACCTTCATACCCTCGTAACCTTTTAAAGCCTATTTTTCAGTAAGATTGCAAACACCTATTTTATTGAGGTTTTTGATGCAAATTCTCCCTAACACACATCCAAAACACAAAAAATGTCCATTCACATCAGAAAGGTTCATTAAACAATATTTTTAAACAAATCAAATATGATGGTAGCCTTATAAAAATCATATAGGAGCATCTCTAAATTCAACCATTTGTCTGTGCACATCCATCATTGTGGGGTTTGGCTAGCCACACAACAGGACAGGTCCAGACTGCAATGAACGATCAGGTCTGCAGAGAGGACCTTCAGGGTTGACCTTCCCCCCATCCAGGACTTGTACATGTCTAGGGTCAGGAAAGGGCAGCTAACATCTCTGCAGAACCCACAGACCCTAGATACAACCTGTAGACTTCCATCTTCAGGTCTGCGGTACAGAGCACCATTTGCCAAAACTAGCCAGCACAGAGAAAGTTTCTTACCCCAGACTGTCTCTCTGATGAACACAATAAACACCTTACAGCCTGAGTAGTCAGCCACTCTACTGTGAAATGAAATAATTTGCATCACCACAACAACTTTTTTCTTTTCTTTATATAAAACAATTGCTGTGCATACACATACACTACCAGTCAAAAGTTTAGATACACCTTATCTTTCAACGGTTTATTTTTATGTTTATTCCTACCACTGGGAACTCCTTCAGGACATTGGAAAACCATGTCAGGTGACCACCTAATGAAACTCAATTAGAGAATGCCAAGATTGTGCAAACAGTAATCAAAACAAAGGGGGCATCTAAAAAAAATGTAAAATATTAAAGATGTTTTGAGTATTTCACAACTTTTTGTTTGATACATAATTCTATATACTTTTGCATCATAGTTTTGATGTCTTCACTATATCACCAATGTAGAACGTAATAAAAACAATGAAAAGCCATTAAATGACAAAGATGAGTCCAAACTTTTGACAGGCAGTGTACATCTACATATTGATTCTTTTTATTTATTTTTTTTCCACCTAAAAATTCTATATTTATACTTTGATGTAAGACAAGGTTATGTTTTCAGCAACACTTTGCTCGGGGGGTTACATGTCAGGAATAAGTTTATTCTCAGGAAAGAATCTTGTTCGGAAAGTAAACCTAAACTGACATGATATTTAAAAAATAGTTTTTGTAAGACAGAGGATGTACCAAACACCCTAAACGAAAAGTCTTTTGAAGGATTCAAAATTATGAACCACATGTACAAAAATGTCATCCTTTTAGTCACAGTATGCTTAGATTTAAGCCTCTAATATATCGTAATTTTTTACCTAGAGTGGGTAAAACTGTTCATTCTCTTTTATCTGTCAACAAACTAAAAAACCAAAATGCAGGCAGACATTATTGTTTAATCTCTCTCCTCTCAAAATTGAATGCCACTTGTTTTCCAGCCCATCTCCCGCCTGAAAAGGCTGCCAACCTCTGTTCCCTGCCAACGCACGCCTCTCAGCTGTTTTCTAACCTTCATTTGGCAAAGAGACAATAGAGAGATTGTTCGTCCCCACCTCCCTGCCCTCGCCAATTTTCTACTCAACACCAGTGCTTCTGAGTTTCTCTCATAGTGGGGATGCACCCAGTGAGCCATTTTTTCCTTTGTTTCTTTTAAAGATGAGAGGCACACGCACATGCTCGCTTAGACGTGTTTTTCTAGATTACTTCCTACTGGAGGTTCATGGATTTCTAAGCAATATGTCAGAAATTCATCTTCGTATTGACAGCCACGATTTAATACTGATAACTGGCATCAAGGCTCTCTGTACTGAAAGCTAACACAACCCATCAGTGCCTGGGCATTACTGTTATGATGCCGTCCTGGTGCCCGTTGGTATGAACTTCTTACTCAGGAGGTTAATTGGTGGCAGTCGCTCGGTCTTCCATCTGACAATGGCAGGGCGTGGGCGTGCTGTGCTGCTGACGGCCCAGTCAGGGAAAGGATGAAATAGGGAGGCACCCAGCTGTCCTGCAGGACTGCAGACTGAAAGGACTGGTCTTTCTCCTTGAGGACATTACGTGTGTGCTCAGAGAGCTGCAGAGGGAAGGCTATAAATATACTGCGGGCTAACTGCTGAGCAAAGAGGCCCTATTTTCATCCTGTTTGCGCAAGCATGCTGTAGTTAGACAACTACAGCATGAAAACGGTGCATTATAGAATTGCAAACAGTTTTATACACAGCTTTAGTTTTTGCATGGCAAACACTGTAAAGTAAACACCATCCCCCTGAGAAATGACAGACCAAACCACTTAAAAATAAACAGTTTGGTCTAATTTTTGTAGGTTATGGAGAATCTATAACATACGTATACATCCAAACTGAGCATCAGAATAGTAAAGAACGGGAATCTAAGTGACTGAGAACATGCGATGGATGTTGGGGAAAGGCTGTTTCAGAAACAGCTGAACCAATTTATAGAGATTGGTTTGAAAAAATTAAAAATCCTGTAAGTGGCAGTTTTATAGATTAAAGTGATCTGTATTTGTCAGAGATGTCCCAGTTTCATTTACCTGACATATTTTTTATTTATTTGTATGATCTGAGCTATTGTTTTGTATTAAATGTTCAGCAATTCCAAATTCAGTCAATTTTTTTGGGGTGAGATTAATCAAATATTTATATATTTACATTGGACATGATTGGTTTGAGACATCATTGATTTGGGTGCCTGGGAAAGACTTTTGTTTTTCCCAGGCACTGACAAGCAGGTGAGTTTTTAAGGCTTGCAAGGTGTTTGGGAGGTGTTCCAGGCACGTCCTACCGGGAGGAGGCCCAAGGGACGGCCCAGGACACGCCGGAGGGACTATGTCACTCGGCTGGCCTGGGAACGCCTTGGGCTCCCCCCGGAGGAGCTGGAGGAGATGTCTGGGGAGAGGGATGTCTGGGTGTCTCTGCTGAGTCTGCTGCCCCCGCAACCCGGTCCTGGATAAGCGGAAGACGACGAGTACGAGTACGAGGTTTGCACAGTACAGGTGCAAGTCAAGCAACCAAGGTCCCTTTGCTTTCACACACATTCCATTTGTCCATGTCCATTCAACATTTCATAAATTAATGTGATAATTGAGCTAATTTTCATGTTTTTGCTGACATGCACACTGCATGTCTACAGCTTCAGCAAGGAGAACTTGCCTGAGCATTTTAATGACTTCTACACCCAGCTGGTTTGCATCTATCACACATGATAAATAACAGCCAAATCTCTACAGAGGAATAAGCGTGAAAACGTAGGACAAACACAAGAAGCACTTACTAATGAAGCATCTACATAATGTTTTAAACAACTCTGCAGTGCAGCTAATTTCAATTAAAATTATTTTTGTCTGGTGACACACTTAACAGCATCTGCACAGCTCTAACATCCGTTTCTAGTCTTTAGTACGGATGGGATAATAGTTTTTTTTCCAGAAGCATCCGTCGCCACAGAGACCAGACATCTCACCACACTAATCTACCTCTCTCCTCCTCTCCTTATTTCCCATCAGCATAGCACTCCATCATCAGTAATGCTCATTCAAACTGCTAAGAATATTTACAATGGGTGATTGGTGATCTTTTTGTGTGTATGTTATATATTGTACCAAGCACAATATGTGTTTCTGTGCCACATGGGAGCTTGTGATATCCACAACACTCCCCACATTAAATGAAAACACTAGTTAGGTTTGACAGGCTGTTAGGGCAAATCAGTTAAGATCACCTAAAACGCACCATGAAACTGGCTCTAACCAGCAAACAGCCTTTCAGAAACTTGCAATCTATTTCCGATTAGATTCATTCAGACGGCAAGAAAGCAAGAGAAAGACTTTCTGTCGATAACAGGAAGGCTAGTTTTATTGTTTTGAACTATCAACCTTTGTGTGTCATGGAACATGATTATTTTAGTCATGCTCACCACGCTAGCCACAGTTATAACTGTCACAAGATGTCACAGGCAGTTTAAATCAGTTAAAAATAGGTGCTGGCATTGCTGTAATTATTTGATTGCTGCTGGTGGGTATTGCTTCTACATATTAAAATTTAAGTGACATTTCGAAACTCTAATAACAATAAAAGCTGCTGAGATTTCATGTAAGATTTGCAGCAAAAAACCTTATCTCTCCTGGTCTATGCATTCACACCGTCTTGTTTAAAGGCTGTGCTGGGAGTTCTCTTGTAATGCCCATTTTCTATTGGCTTAATTTAGTGCGGCCAGCTTTGCCAGCATTTCCATTACTGTTTTTTTCTGAACTGGTACCTACTTTTTTGGTCCCTGCTGCGGAGCAGGTTTGACCGGGGCTGAGTAGGGACTACATGTGACGTGAACAGACTGCTGTTCACTGATTGGCCATGGGACGAGGAGAATGGGGAAGGTTTTAGCTGAGGAAGTGTGGGGAAAAGGTAATAAAACTCAAGAGCGACTACAATAGTATTAAGGACCTCAATGGCTGGAGCGGGTCAAACCGACATTTCATTTTGCTATTTACATTCACAGTTAGTTCTCAATTATAAGCCATGCCTGAAGGCTGAAAGAAAAGAAAAAGGATATATCAGCTTTGTGAATTACACACAGACGGGACACTGTATTTAATAACATCCTAAATCAGCTGATCACACATAAACCAGCTGTTTAGACGCAAAAACATTTTCCCCAAAACACACAAAACAAAACCACCACGAAACAACGTTTTTGGTTTGGAAATTTATTGAAGGTCCTTAAGAGGACCACCATCTGCAGGAGGAGGGAGCAGGCAGAGAACAGCTGCCCGTAATCGGACTGCCTGGATCGGATCAAACTGGAGAAAAGCCCCACTGAATCCACGGAGCAAGAATATCCAATATCCAACAAACTTCACTGTGGTCAGAAGTACACGGTTTTGCGTTTTAAAGTCACTGTCTTTGCTGTTGCCACACCAAAAATTTTATATTTAAAGGCTTAATAAAATAAAACAATAAGCTCAAACACCTATGCTGGTTTAAGATGCTTCATTAATATTATAATTCATACTTTTGATGCATGCTGCTGACAGGTACTCAACAAAAATGAGAAACACAACAACAAGCAGCCATACTGACAAAAGATGGCTCAGAGACCAGATCTATGCAACCACTCATCTGCATTTCTGTCTGGCACCAACTCCCCGCTACCATCCAAAGAGGTGACCTTGTCTGTTAAAGGATACACACAGAAAGCCACCTCCTCATACAAAACCAGACCAGTGTCTAGCAGACAAACAGGGTCTTTGATTAAACAACCTGCTCCCAGATGTGATCCTGTTATTAAATCAATTCAGGTCCTATTTTATTAATATGACACAAAGCAGCTTTAGTGTGGTGCAAAATGTGGCCAAACTACATGAAACATTTTCAACGTTCACTTGGTCCCACAATCTATTGACTCTGCTCATCAAATTTGTTACCTGGGCTGAGTAGAAGAATCATTACCTGTGATAGCACAGGTCTTATACAAGCAGACAACACATGTAGAAGCATTTTGGAAAGTCTTCTTAAATTTTTTACAAAGAGAGGAGAAGGATAGAAATGTGTCTACGTATTGAGCTATAGATAGAAAATACATTACAGGGTGAGAAGATGAAGACAAAGTACAGGTGAGAGACGGAGTGAAATGTGAGAAAGTGGCTTCAGGAAACAACAAGGTGTGACCGCATGAAGTTGTCTGTGAGGTGATTTATTGAGGAGACAGCGATCTGGTTAGAGGACAACGGAGGTGAGAGGAAATTCCTTGGAGGCCTTTGCTTTGTTTATGTCTTCCACTTGTGGAACAAGGAGACTTCCTGTCTGTCAGTGTTGAAACAGGGAGAGAAGAAAAGAGCTACCATACCTGTGCAACCTGTCCTCCAACAGCTCTAGATACTTGGTGGTGTTCTCTTTCAGCCGGCTTTCTGTGTGGAAACAAAGGCAAGAAATGAAACATAGTTACATTCACTCTCATTCACAGCCTTTTTTTTGGCAGAGATGTGGTATCCTAGCAACAAATCACAGAGCTAATACTATTAAAATCCACTTGTAATTAGTTGTGTTATATGGGCCTTTTTAGGAAAGGTAGTCATCATCGCACTTGGCAACAGCATTGTGCAGAGAAACTGCAACAGTACAAAGAACCAGCTGGTTTCTCTCATAACGGTAACACACATCTGAGGAGGAATTATCCCCTCTGCTCTAAGAGAGCATCACATTTTAGACAGCCTGAGGATGACTGAGGGTTTTATCATGGTGTAGCTCCATTTAGCTTGCCAGATTTTCTTTAGGGCACAAGATGGATGGACGGATAGCTTATGCGGTTGCTTCCTGTGCCCTCCTGCCAGCAGAGAGCCGTGCCTGAGGAGGCAGGCGAAGGCTGCTGAACAGTATTCGGTTTGGAGAGGAGGACAATCTGAGCAGTGTTAATGAGCTCATGTATAAAACATGAGAATATGCACCACACAGCAGGAGACCCTTGAACACAATAGGATGCACTTTAATCAAATTGCTCCGCATATATGTAGTTAAGCATAAAAATGTATTTATAGTCAAGCCAATTCAGTGATATCATTAGGGTAAAAGACAGCACATACCCTTTGAAATGATAGATTCTTATATTGGTGTAGAACTTATATTTTATGTATTTAGGGTTTTAAGGGTAAAGATATTTTCTTACACACTTTCCTTTTTATGTTTAGCTTTAATTTATAAATTGGTGGGATTGGTGTGTGTTTTTGCACACTTGGGATAGATCCAAATCATCATAGAACATAGCGAAGACTGGGGCATTTATATGTTAAAACTAAATCAAATTAAAAAAGTTTTACTCCCCTTTAATATAAATATGTAATTTTGACAATGTTTTTGAGATAAAAGACGTTTGCAAAACTACAAATATGAAGCCAATGCATTTGGATGGAAAAGTTCCAAGCAACGTACTAGTCTACAAAGCAACAAGGAAAACTGCAAGCACTTTATAGAAATTAGCTGTATAAAAGCCTGACTGCCGAAAACTCAAAAATCCCATCTTTTCTGCATCATACTAAGCATGACCAGATCACGCTGATAACAACACTCTTCAGAGTATAAGCTGTTATTGAGGGAAGAGGATACAAAGTTAAATATTTTCAGTATCAGTAAGGTGATTTAAAATGAATTCAGAACAAGCACAGAGATGAAAAACACTACTTAAAAGGAAATTGCATTTTCAAAGGCATATTGAGATAGATCTAACTTTCAGCAGATAAGGGGAAGGCTTAACTAAGTACAGCAAAGCTGCAATGTTTTATCATTTTGAGCTATCAAACTCTGTTTCTCATGGTAACTGCTAGCTTTGGAAATGGTGGCAGCCTTTTGGAAATCTCAAAGTTAACGTAAGGTGCAATATTATACAGAAGGCTGTTTCATCGTTACCTCTACACCTAAATCATTAATAAACAATCATGGCAGGAAGGCTGGAAAAGATAGTTTTGAGCCTGCTTTTATTGACTAAATCGGTACTGACAGGTCAAAGCCCAAGAAACAGGTGATCAGAAACTGGCCACAAAATTCTCATCTGTGATTCTCGAACAACAACCAATGGTGAGAGTGTGATAGAGGAGGTATTAAATTTGACAACAGTTTGCTTGGAAATATATCCGGCAGCCACAGAATTCTTGAACACGTTGAAAACTTCTGCAGCAAAAGCAATGCAGCTCCCACACACAATCTACAATCCACATGTGTGTGTTGCTACAGCATGTAGACAGCTGCTGCTCAAATACCGCACCAATGATCCTATTAACTATTCAAACTCATGCAACACAATGCAAAAGCTCTGTCCGCACTGATGAAGATCATATGCAATAATAACTCAATGAGATGGTGACAAAACATACTATTCAAACTGGGAGCTCATCAAAAAATACACAAAGATGTGAGATGACTTGAGGCTCCACAAGTAACTAAACTTCCCATCATTTTCTCACATTTAGACATGCATAACGTGCATTTTTCAATACACCAGCATTCATGGCAGGATTAGAAACAGTTGGACAGAAACTTAACTTCTAAAAATGTTTCCACAAAACCTAACTTGAAACTAATCTGCAGTATCACTTTAACATCTGGATCTTTCTTTCTTGACCAAATACTTTGGTTGACCAACTTTTTTATGGTCTGAAACATTACCTTAATTACTGTAAACCGTGCATTGTTTCCAGAACGTATCCAGAACCACACTTTAATGAGCATTGATGTATTAAGACAAGTGTGTGTGCATAACAGGTGCATTATATGAGACAAGCTATCTTCAACACTAAACAAGACCCATAAGACTGCCTTAACTAAAAACTTTACAACTCAACAGCCAGTCACAATCTGTGCTTTCTCACGCTCTGCCATGGTGGTTCACAGCTTGAGGTCAGAGCTCTCAAAGAGGTGACAAAGAGACTAACCTAATAATTTTGTAGATGTGTTTATCGCTTCATGCTTGTAAAAACAACTCATTCTATCCAAGAAGAAAAAAACACTTTGTTAAAAGACACTGTACTCTTGCAGTTTTACTGTGTGTATCGATGCCAAACTGCTGGTGTTAGCTTTGTATTTACCATCTTTTTGTCTAATATAGAATAAATTACCTAATTTTAATATAAAATCCATTAAAAGTTTTATAGAAAAGACTTTAATAGGATTTTGAGAAGGTACTCTCACAGATAGAAAGAAGAAAGCACTTAATTTTAAGTAGCGGCAAGTCCAAATGGATATGAATGGATTCTACTTCAGTTTAATCCCACTCATCTTTCTCATACTGAGCAGAATTCACACCCAAAAAGTCACCTAATTGGATGCTCTGAATTGCAGAGAGGTTTGAGTTATAATTGTATCATTGTCTTGATGATGGTTATTAGACAGCTTCAGCTCAAGGATGTGACAGGCTTGGGGCCAGGCACAGCGGGTAGAAAAGGAAATGTCTGGGAGAAAGTGGCTGTGACGCACACATCCACGCACCCACTGACACAGATTACTGAAATAACACAGAGCTGGAGACAGTAAGGCAATTTATGAAGGGGCCTGTAAAAAAATGAATCTCTCTCAAAAGTTTTTCATCTAAAGTATCGAAATCAGATTACAGAGCGAAACCTCTGTAGTGGCTATCACATCTGTGCGTTGAGCAGAGCTGGTGCAGGTGATCCAGACAGCTCACTTGCCACCCATCATCTAATTGCAGTGTAGTAGATACCCTGTCCCACCTGACAGAGTCTCTCTTGTCAGATTCCATTCATGCCGGCCCCGTTCAGCAGCCTGCAATGGGAAAGCTGCTGAATAATACATGTGTGCATGAAGCCTGACTTTGGACGGCACAGAGCATGCAGATGCAAAATGACAAACTTGGCTGTTCCTTGAACTGAGCTGGATTTAGAAAATTATTTAGAGAGAGGAACATATGAAAGAGTCACAGACCCACTTCCTTAATAATTCTTTGCAATGTTTACTGTCAGTGCACGACCCTGTTGCCATGACAACCAGTTAAGCTAGTGAGCAGTTTGGAGAGCGACTGTCGAAAAACAATTTTCCCCAAATAGAATGAGGCAAAACATAAAGCCTCCCTCTGCGTACAGAGGAAGCAGAGCACCGGGTGATGTTACCACTTCCTGAACGTCAACGGGAGGCCGGCGTTATTGGCAGGCCATGCGAATAAAATCAGCCCTAAAGAGCCCATAAAGGGAAGCATTTGGTTCCTTGCTGACACGCGCAGCGGTGTGTTTTTGGTCTTGAAGGAACTTCCCAAAGGCACTCAGAGAGAGAGAAAGGCTGCATTGGAAATTCATGAGCTCTGCCTGCAGTCGCCCCCAGTGATCTCAGCAGGTGTCAGACATCACTGATTGCTGCCAAAGGCCCCAACCAAACCCCGAAGAGGTCATTCATTCAGAGAACAAACAGAACCAGGATGCTTCTGAGAGATCAGAATTTGCTGCAATGAGGCTATAACATTCAAATGAGTCAACATAAATCTATGAACATAACAGTGCCATAATCACCTTCGCATTTTCCGCCCTTTGTCAGGCTACAAGCACAAACTTGCCCAGTCTCCTTTGCAAAATATTTTAAGCTCAGTAAGAATGGATGGAGAGCGTCATCATTTATTTGCGAACATCAATTTTAAATTCCTGCCACAGATTCTCAGTTGTATTTAACCCTGGACTTTAAGTAGACCGTTCTAACATATGAATTTGCTTTGATCTAAACCATTCCACTGTATATTGGCTGTATTTTTATGGTCATTGGCCTGTTTGAATACAAATCTCTAGCTTGCCAAATAAAAACAATGCCATTGCATGATAGCACCATCACCATGTTTTATCATCAAAATAGCGTGTTAATAGTGATGTGCAGTTTTTTTTCTGCCATTTGTATACAGATTACAAAGTTATTTTTTTACTGATCTGACCAGAGCACTTTCTTCCACATGTTTGCCATGTCCCCTACATGGCTTGTGGTGAAGTGCAAGCAGGAGTTTTTATCACTTTCTTCTTGCCACTCCTCTGGAAAGGCCAGATTTGTGGAATGCAAGACTAACAGTTGTTCTGTCAACAGATTCTCACAGCTGGAACTGTGGATCTCTGCAGCTTCTCCAGGGTTATCATGGGCCTCTTGGCTGTCTCTCTGCTTAATGCACTCCTTGCCCAGCCAGTTTAGGTGGTTGGTTGTGTCTTGGTAGATCTGCAGTGGAGCCTTCCTTTTTCAATGTTCAAAGCTTTGAAACTTGCTTTATTACCTAACTCTGCTTTAAACTTCTCCACAACTTTCTCCTCAACATTTTCGCTGCGTCACTTAGTCTACATGATACTGTTTATTAACTGATGTTCTCCAACAAACCTCTGAGGACTTCACAGAACATCTACATTCCTGCTGGTATTAAATTACGTACAGTTGGATTTTATTTATGTATTATGTGCTTGCTGAAGACAATCAGTCGCACTGAATTTTATTCAAGTGTAGCAGAGTATACAAATGCACACCCAGTTTTTCAGAATTCTATACATAAAACATTTTGAAAGCTATGTATCGTTTTACTTCCACTTCACAGTTATGCACTATTAAATGTTGATCTGTCACATAAAAACCCTGGAAAATATATTAAGGTGTGGTTGTAATGTGACAAAATGTAAACTAGTAAAGGTGAATGACTACTTTTGCAAAGCACTGTGAGTCAGCTTAATAGTTTAATAATCAACACAAAATGATCCTGCATTAGTATCTAAACAGCTTTTTTTAATTTAAATTGAATTATGATACAATTTTTTCACTGCTCTGTAAGAACACAGGCAACAGTAGTCTTCATTTTATCACACAAATGACACGCATGTCCTTGCTAACCCAGCACCTTCAATATGTATGCATAACAGCATAGAACAGAGTATGTATGTCTTTGTAAATGAGCTAAGCCATTGGCTGTGATTAATGTGTCTCAGCTTGGTTTGGGCTGTTTGGGAGCAAATGCACCACGGGTTACACTAACGCTCAGTCAGCACATGCAGACATGTTGAATTATTGTATATGAACATAACAGCAGGATAGCTGAGGGGGGAAAGAGGCACAGGCTGATATCAGACAGCTAATCAATAAACTGTGATGTTCCAGTGTTGGTTCGCACAAATGCACATCACCAAAAAATATTCTTTGTCCAAAAATAATTCAATTCTAGGTGTTTGACTCTCAAAACAGGCTTACTGCTACTTATGTGTCCAGTTCAACCTCTGTTAGTAGTGTGAAATCAAATATCTATTTTGTAGGCTGCCAAGCTGTCTTATTTGAGACTAGGAAGAGATTCTCTCCCCAGATATGCAGTCAGAAACACGGTAAAAACTCTGTGTGTGTATGTGTGTGTGCGTGCAACAATCCTGAGTCACATTTTGCCCCAATAATCTCACATCTTATTTCTCTGGCTTCCTGTGGGAAATCCAAGCGAATTTGTTCTCCAAAAATAAAGACTTTTTCCCTGAAATTGGCACAGTCATCTCCCCAAGAAGTTTCTGTCTAAACACAACCGGGAGTCCATTAAGACAGGCTGTACTATTTAGTAAATTATTTATTTATTAAATTGTGGCATTTTTAGTTCCTGACATTACACAGGATATATTAAATCAGTAAAAAGACACATAAATAATTATTTTTGATTGTAAAGAAATTTAATTTTTAATTATTGATTTTGATATTTGACTAATTCCTAATTTCTGATTATATTAAAATATTACATTTATATATTTTTTCCAAGGATTATTTTTTTACTTGGTTATTTTTATTTATTGGTTTGGCCCTAGACAGTTATGCTGACTGTTTTTGTTAAGATTTCATGCGGTGGACCAACATACCATTTATGTGGTTTTTTTGGTGCACTATGAAGATTTTTGACAACCATCATAAAGCTCAACCTCCTTTTGTCTCATTTACTTTCTTTTTTTCTGACAAGTAGGTTTTTAAATACATGAAAAATCATCGCTGTACAGCATCCTCTCCAAACCTACAGCTAAACTGAAGTTTCAGCAAAAAATCAAAGGGAACAACCAGGAAACATTCTCCCAGCTCCACTTTACTGCCACCTCTCAGTCATTCAGATGCTCTTTAGGAGAAAAGCCATTATGTGTTCCACCATGTACTCACCTGAAGCACCCTAAAAGAAGAAGAGGTCATGAATAAATCATATACATCCTCGCCATTACTATTTCCACAAAAGCAAGTGGGAAATTGCATTCGTTAAATAACTTGGAGTGACAGCATTGCGATGTGCACTTCAGCTGCTTAAGCTGAGTTTGACCTGGATAGGTTGCAAAATCCCACACAAGTAGAGATAACTATGTAAAAATGGATGGTTAACAGCTAACTTCTTTTAAAATAAGGGCATGATTAATTTTACAGGACAAAAAAAAGTTTCTTCTTAGTTCAACCAGCTGCAGAAAACACATGTTATGCTTATATCTAGATACTTCACATACTTCTCAAAAAGTTAAAGATAATTCTTAAATCCAGTCAATGAACTGAGGTGTGCTTGTGCTTTTCCTTTCGAGCAAATAAGCAGTTACGAGACATCTAAGCACCCCTATTTTTGCCAATTGTCTGGTGGTTATCAGGATATAGCCCTAAAATGAAAACCTTCTGATCAAGTGCTAACTTTACACCAAATATACTTTCTAAAACATGCTTAATCTCCACAGACAAAGACAAAATGTCTAATTTTGCTACATTCAGTAAAAAAGGTTCCTCTTATTTTTACAAATCTTACCAATACTTTTTACAAAGAAAATGTGAAAAGTGTGGCATGTTTATAGTGACCCAAGTCCAGCCCTAAATCCATTTAGGAATTGGTGGCGAGACATGAAAATTTATGTTCATCATTTATGTTCTTAATCTAATCTGACTGATGTTGATGTATTTTACGGAGGAAATTAAGCAAGACTTTCAGTCTCTAGATGTCCAAAGCTGGTAAAGAGATACATCAAAACACCTGCATCTGTAATTGCAGTAATAGATGGTTTTAAAAAATATTGACTCAGGAGGGCAAAATACAAATGAATGCCACAGGTTTCAGATTTTTATTTGCAGAAAAACATTTGACAGCCATTCCTTCCACTTTACAGTGTACTACTTTGTGTTAGTCTGTCGTATAAAATCCCCTAAAATACATTAATTCTTGTGGCTAAAACACTATAATATCTAGAAATATTCAAGGAATATCAATACTTAAATGTAATAAACTGGAGCCATGTGTAGCAGAAATACTTCACAAGCTGTCTTTTAAAACTTTAATATGAACACTAAAATAAACAAAGAAAAAAGCACTCCAAAGCTGTCCCCAAGTTCAAAAATCCTCATTCTGGAGGTAATTCACTCATCTTTCCCAGCCTTTCAATTATTTATTTGCAAAATTAGCGGCGCTTGCGCTCTCTCCAAGGTGCAGAATTACACCCTCAGCAGGAAATCAAACCTCCAATTTTGTATTCATCAACATTCAATGCCAGCTGCAATTAGGGACCTAATGGCTCTGGGGCCAACAGCTCCCACATCACAGAGCACTCTAGGCGAAGACAGTCAGCATGCTAAAGTGCTGTAGTTTGGTTGAACGTATGTTGTTAGATGACACCATTATCTGAACTATATGTTTCTGCAAAGCTTACAGGAAGACAAAAAGCCTTTTCACAATGAGGCATATAGTTTTCTTGTCATAGGAGATGACATGAGTATCATAAGTATTAACCACAAATGCTCCAGTTAACAAAAGCATGGTCATCTAGATGTTGACAGTAATTTCTAATCCCCTCCAGCTAAAGAACAGAAATGTGCCGTTTGTGGGCTATCAGTTACCAGCAAGGGAGTGCCAACCCGCTTATTACCAAATAGGATGGCAATTTAATGAATCCCTTTCTTTGGTGTCTGTAAGACTTTGTGAAATGTTGTCTTCTGCCCATAGCGCTCACACCCACTTAAGTATTTGATCAGAACGCACAACCAACTATTAACTCGCCGTTTTCTTTGTGATGTAACACCCACCTGGCTGCTGCTCCTTTGTTTGGCCACAGAATTATCATGTCACTGGTTTTCCAGCCTCTGTGTGTCTAAGATCTGTGTTGTAATGTCATTTTTTGGGCAGACAGTTGACACTGAGCAAGTCTTTGTTGATCAATGTGAATGAGAATTTAAATTTGAACCAAGACAAGTTGTTTTTGGGCTTCATTTCAGCTCCAGGAATCATGGTGCAAGTCTGAATTTCATGCATGGGTAAAAAGAATTGACAAAATAAACTGATAATAGTTGATTTAAATATATTTGGCTTATGCATTACTAGGAATACACCATGAAATAGTGGATGCAATTCCTCCTGACTGAAATCTTACAACAAAAGGGTGCCCCCTACTGACAGGAAAGAGTGCAGTCAGCTAAAACAAAAGAACTAACCACACATCCGCTTCAGACAGTAACATAGAGGTATTAAACAAATATCTTAAATGTGTGAATTTAATCTTTGGGTTTGTAGAAAAGCCCTAATCTACAGCTTCTGTTCTCAGTCCTCCTCCTTCCTGCTCTGTGCTCTCGTCTCAGCGCCTCAGAGAGGGAAGTGATCTTTTTTTTAGAAATCTCTGTGTGAATGATGGACTACAGAGAGTACCACTGCGGGTGGTAGTGTCAAAACCCATTTAAATCTCTGCCAGTGCAAACATGCCAAATCAATAACCCCAATCCTAAAAAACAAGCCCCGTATTTATGCAGCGTTCAGGGTCTGCGATCTGGATGTAGACTGTCCGATCGCTGACACATCATGTGTGCACTGAGGGGCTCCAAGGTAACAGGCAACTTCTCCCCACCTGCACTATCTCACCGCCACCCCTTCCTTTGCCAGTTCTTAGATTTGGAGAAAGGTCACTGATGTTCTCACAGTGTGTAGCAACAATTAAAGAAAATTTTAAGAGTTCTCATGGGTGGCAGTTTAGCTTTTAAAATAAAAAAAGCACCCTTTTAAGAACACCTTTTAAAAATTAGGGTTTCTTTTCTCTAAAAAATATGTGGTGTTTTTTAGCTCACATTCATTTATTCATATTTATGCTTTAATATGCTTATAGAACGCTAACATATTAGTGCTGAAAAGCTCTGAAAATCTTGGGTGTAAGCTACCTGCTCTGCATGAAGCAACAGAAGAAAGTTTCTTGTTTCTTGTTCTTGTTAAAACATGAGAAACACTAATACTAAGGTTTGAACATAAAAGGCATATATAAAGAAGATGCACAAGTAAATCGATTGAACCTGTGTAGAGCTTTTCTAGTCATACCAACCACTGAAAGCACTTTTAAACCAGAGCAACATTCATACACTGATATGCAGAGCAGTTCTCTGCAGCACATCAACATGAGATATGGAATGAAGCTGGAATCAAATCTCGTTTTGTATTTGCATTTCGAACACAAATGAATTATAAATGCAACATTTGCTACACCAACATGGCTCTGATTCTAACCATTAGAAGGTACTTGTACTCGTCGTCTTCCACTTTATCCGGGACCGGGTCACGGGGGCAGCAGACTCGGCAGAGACGCCCAGACGTCCCTCTCCCTAGACACCTCCTCCAGCTCCTCTGGGGGGAGCCCAAGGTGTTCCCAGGCCAGCCGAGAGACATAGTCCCTCCAGCGTGTCCTGGGCCGTCCCCTGGGCCTCCTCCCGGTGGGACTTGCCTGGAACACCTCCCGAGGAAGGCTTCCAGGAGACATCCAGTATAGATGCCCAAGCCACCTTAACTGGCTCCTCTCGATGTGGAGGAGCAGCGGCTCTACTCCAAGCCCCTCCCAGATGGCAAAGCTCCTCACCCTATCTCTAAGGGAGTGCCCAGCCACCCTACGAAGGAAGCTCATTTCAGCCGCTTGTATCCGGGATCTTGTTCTTTCCGTCATGAGCCAAAGTTCATGGCCATAGGTGAGGGTAGGAGCGTAGACCGACCGGTAAATCGACAGCTTCGCTTTTCGGCTCCGCTCTCTCTTCACCACAACGGATCAGCACAGTGACCCCATTACTGCGGCAGCCGCACCGATCCATCTGTCGATCTCCCGCTCTATTCTTCACGAGATACTTAAACTCCTCCACTTGAGGCAGGAACTCCCCTCCAACCTGAAGAGGACAAACCACCGTTTTCCGGTCGAGAACTATGACCTAGGACTTGGAGGAGCTGATCTTCATCCCAGCCGCTTCACACTCGGCTGCGAACCGCCCCAGCGCATGCTGTAGGTCTTGGCTAGAGGGGGCCAGCAGGACCACGTCATCTGCAAAAAGAAGAGAAGAAATCCTCTGGTCCCCAAACCAGACCCCCTCCGGCCCTTGGCTGAAATCCTGTCCGTAAAAGTTATGAACAGGATCGGTGACAAAAGGCAGCCCTGCCGGAGTCCAACATGCAACGGGAACAGGTCCGACTTAGTGCCGGCAATGTGGACCAAACTCCTGCTCCGCTCATACAGGGACCGGATGGCCCCTAATAAAGGGCCCCCCGATTCCATACTCCTGGAGCACCCCGCACAGGGCATCACGAGGGACATAGTCGAATGCTTTCTCCAGATCCACAAAACACATGTGGACCGGTTGGGCAAACTCCCAAGAACCCTCGAGTACCCTGTAGAGGGTATAGAGCTGGTCCAGTGTTCCACGGCCAGAACGAAAACCACAGTGCTACTCCTGAAGCCGAGGTTCGACTATCAGCTGGACTCTCCTCTCCAATACCCTGGCGTAGGCCTTACCAGGGAGGCTGAGGAGTGTGATCCCCCTATAGTTGGAACACACGCTCTGGTCACACTCCTTATGAAGGGGGACCACCAACCCAGTCTGCCGGTCCCTAGCCTCTGTTTCCACCAGGGAATGTGTCAAGTCAAGTCAAGTTTATTTATATAGCGCTTTTCAGCAACAAGGCACTCAAAACGCTGTACATGAGGAAAAACATTACAATGATACAGGAAATCAAACACAGAAAAACAAATCAAATGACACTAATAATCCTTGGGAGTAATAATAATTAATAATCCTTCCGGGTTTACTGGTAGAAATTGGTTCCAAGCCACTCTTAATAATAAAGCATCTTATGCTAAAAGAAGATGATAATATTGATAGTCTCATCATTCCACTGAATTCTAACTAGGAAAGCTGAGTCACTGGTACGAAACAGCTTTAATCCATGTTTTTAGGTACTAATAATATATTGCTTTTACTGGTACTGAAGTTGAACTAAGTAATTACAGTCCATTGTAGTCTAACTAAGAAAGCTGGGTCATTGGTGTAAGAGCAGCTATAGTCCAAATTTTTCCTAATAATATTTGGTTTTCGCTGGTAATCCTTCTGATAAAACTAAAAATCTATGAAAAAGTAATGAAATCACGCAATTAGGTGGAGGGCTAAGCAACACACAAGAAGAAAAGATTTTGCAAGAGTGCGGTGGAATCATGGGGGTGCAAATATATAACTGTGAGTGTGTGCAAGAATTAGACTGTCAACACAGATAGAGCGCCATTGTCCTTGAGGAGAGAGATGGAAGTTTTCTCAATCAGCCGCAAAGTCTTATCTGGGTCACAGCTGTTCGGGGGTGCTGGGAAAGAGTGCCATGTTTACATAACATATTTTGTCGATAGCCACTTAGCAGAAGTTGCCAAGGCCACGTTGGGGCACCAGATTTAGAAAAACAATAAGTGTTCTGGTTCAAGCAGTTGTGTGGATTTCCAACCACTTTAAGAGTTTTTACTGTTATCTCTCAATTGCAAATCCAAATATCCAAATTTTCGGGGACTTAACGCAGTTCTGGAGCGAACAACCTTCTCCATGATTAAATCCTTTCACCTCTGAGTCCAAAAGCTGCTTCCAGGCTACGATTCTGTTCAAGAACCGTATCCAGCTTGCGGCTTAGCTCTCTTAACAATTCAGTCTGAGTATTGATCGCTCTGCAGATTCCATCCAGCATCGCAGGCAGCTTTTGGATGCTTTGAACAGCTGCCCACGTTTTGCTACTCACTCGATAAGTCGGGTAACCGCCGGCTTCAAAAAGCAGATATCCTGTTATCAAAAATCCAAATATATAAACGTCCTCCGCGTCCTCAACCGACATTGTAGTCAAGCACACAATCTTCCACTGTTGCCAGGAATCCATTGTGTATCCAGAGAAGAATGTACCGGCTGGGCAAGAGGGTTCTCCTTTACCCTGTCTTCCCGTGTAAAAAATTTGATCAATTGCGTTGAGAGACCAGCTGACCAAATCCATAATTTGCAAGTTTGGAAGATATGTAAAGTGAGGCTCTGAGAAAAACAGACAAAACCAGATGCAGAAGCAGGCAAGAGGGAGGGAGAGAAAACGCATGCGTCCTCCACCGAGAGCAGAGCAAGAAAGCATGCGTGATGGCAGGATTGAGGAGATCCTCGAAGTACTCCTTCCACCGCCCGATAATGTCCCCAGTCGAGGTCAGCAGCCTCCCACCCCCACTGTAAACAGTGTTGGCGAAGCACTGCTTCCCCCTCCTGAGGCGCCGGACAGTTTGTCAGAATCGCTTCGAGGCCAACAGGTAGTCCTTCTCCATGGCCTCACTGAACTCCTCCCAGGCCCGAGTTTTTGCCTCTGCCACAGCCCGGGCTGCGGCACGCTTGGCCTCACTGTACCCGTCAGCCGCCTCAGGAGTCCCACAAGCCAACCACAGCCGATAGAACTCCTTCTTCAGCTTGATAGCGTCCCTTACTGCCGGTGTCCACCACCAGGTTCGGGGATTGCCGCCACGACAGGCACCGCAGACCTTACAGCCGCACATATGGGCAGCAGCATCGACAATAGATGTGGAGAACATGGTCCACTCGGACTCCATGTCTCCAACATCCCCCGGAATCTGGTCAAAGCTCTCCCAGAGGTGGGAGTTGAATACATCCCTTGCCGAGGGCTCCGCCAGACGTTCCCAGCAGACCCTCACTATGCGGTTGGGCCTGCCAAGTCTGTCCGGCTTTCTCCTCTTCCAGCGGATCCAACTCACCACCAGGTACCTGTCTCAACAGCTCCTTGTTGAGACAGGTACATTCTTATCTAGGCATGTTTGGAAATAGTCTGCCCTCTGTGGTCCACAAACGGTATTGAAAAATTGCATAATCTATTTTTTGTAATGGCTTCTTAAGTGTCGATGTGTCAAAAGCACTACTCCTGACTTCTGTGTGCAGGCGAGAGCTGAATCAGTGTGAGAAAAGAGTTGGTGGAGACAGCCAGACGGACCATGATGTACAAACCAGTCGACACACACTGAACCAGGAAGCTGTGAATTCCAATGAAAGGCCCAGAGATAAAGCTTTCAGCCTCAGAGTAATCTTGAAACTGTGTGAGTGACGACTGAGGATCCTTTCCAGCCCAAGAAACAGCGCTGAAGGAGCTGAGGAAACCTAGAGCAGAATTTCAGCTGGTTCTGAGGATATAAACAGTGTCTGACTCACATGGAGCTACTCCTTCCTGTTTTATAAGAAGGCTGTTTCCTGGCGCCCAACCTCCAGGACGTCCTCTGCTTGAATCCCTCTTCTGAATTCTTCCAAACTTTACTTTTAGTTAAGATGGAAATTTACAAGATCTAAATATAGTATAGCAGCAATCTATACATCCACTATTATTATTACATTGGAGAAGAAAGCCTAACCTCACAGTTTGTAAGAAACTGATTGAAGGAGCAATAGGCTTAAAAAATTTCTTTAATGATCATTATTAATTCATCTAGAAAGAGCATCAATAATTTCTAAGTTAAAGTTTTTTGCACACAGGGTGTGTATTTAACTTATGTTAAAAAAAGTTTTATTAAAAGCACTAAATATTTTATGCTGACTGTAAAACCGTTACGTAATAATGTAGTAACTGTAAGTTGGCATTAAGATGGCATTATTTCTAGAAATCAAAGATATTTTCTTCTCATCTAGCCCTAAAGGAGATATACAGACAGACCGAGAATGGAAGAAAAAGTATTGAAGGTTAGGTTAGCATTAGATGCTCTTTATTAGTGAACAAACAGCATTATAGAGACCAAGAGACACAGCAGACAGGTCAGGGAGAAAGTTGTGGAGCATACCTAAGCAGTTAGGTTATAATACAATGGCTCAAGCATTGAACATCTCGTGGAGAGATGGAATATGGCTCAAATTTAATACCAAGATATGGTCATCTACCTAAACTGATAGGCCAGGGAATAAGAGCATTAATCAGATAGGTAGCCAAGAGACCCATGGTAACTCTGGAGGAGCGGCAGAGATCCATAGCTCAGGTGAAAAAATCTGTTGACAGGAGAAAATTAATAGTTGAGTGCTCCATAAATATGGAGGTTTTTATGGGGAGTGGCAAGGAAGAAGCCACTGTTGGAAGAAAAAATAGTAAAAAGTCCCATTCAAAGTTTGCCATGTAGGCGTCTCCTGTGGAACCAGCTCCCAGTTTTAGTCCGTGAGGCAGACACCCTGTCTATCTTTAAGACTAAGGTTAAATCTTTCCTTTTTGATAAAGCCTACAGTTAGAGTGGCTAGGTTGTCCTGGTCTATATCTGTAGTTATGTTGCTATAGGCTTAGGCTGCTGAAGGACATAATAACCACTTTCCATCACTCTTTTACATTCCCCCTACAACTCCTCAATTTACAATATTTGCAGTTATCTCAGCTTTTAACTGCATGTGTTTAACCCTGTCTCTCCCCTAGACATAGCTATTGGCTGAGCTTTTACTGGGACTAACTATATGTGCTCTCTTTTATCCTATTGACTTGAAACTAGCTCAGAGCTGTTTCTGTCCTAGATGAAGCCGCTAAAGGAGCTACTACTGCTTCTAATGTTTTACTTTTCTTTCACATAGAAAGTACTGCTGGATCAGCGATTCTGTGTTATTTTGTGCCTCTGCTCTGTTCTCTCAAACCCCCAGTCGGCCGTGGCAGATGGCCGCTCACACTAATTCTGGTTCTGCTGGAGGTTTCTTCCTGTTAAAACGAAGTTTTCCTTTCCAATGTCGCCACATGCATGCTCAGTATGAGGGATTGCTGCAAAGTCAATGCATGCAAGTGTCCACTGTTGCTACATGCTTATCCAAGGAGTGAGTCACTGACTCGCTGCAATCTGCTGGGTTTCCTTAGACAGAAATACTTTTTAACCCCTTTGAACAATACACTGAATTTGACTGCACTGTTTGATAACTAGAATTAAATGGGTAGTATTTATGATTTGGCTTCAAGGTGGGACAGTTGGTAGCACTGTTGCCTTGCAAAAAGAAGGTCCTGGGTTCAACTCCTGGCCGGGGGTCTTTCTGCATGGAGTTTGCATGTTCTCCCCGTGCATGCGTAGGTTCTTTCCCGGGTTCTCCGGCTTCCTACCACAGTCCAAAAACATGCCTGTTAGGTTAATTGGTCTCTCTAAATTGCCCTTAGGTGTGAATGAGTGTGTTCATGGTTGTTTGTCCAGTATGTCTCTGCGATGGACTGGCGACCTGTCCAGCGTGTACCCTGCCTCTCGCCCGTAGACTGCTGGAGGTAGGCACCAGCTCCCCCGTGACCCACTATGGAATAAGCAGTATAGAAGATGAATGAATGTATGATTTGATTTAATTGTTTGAATTGTTTTGTGAATTGGCACTGCATAAATAAACTGAATTAAAAAATACTTTCACAAGCTACTCTGAGGTAATCTTAAAAAGCACATGTGGTACTGGTATTCTTATTAAAATCTTTACTAAATTATACTCATATACAATAAAGAAGTAGTAATTGCAATGATGGGTGTTTTATTTATGCCATGTAACCTGCAGCAGAGCAGAGTTAGCCTCTGTGACTCACCATGCACGGCCTCCCACTGCTCCAGCTCCTGTCTGAGCTGCTGCCGCTGCTCCTTCATCCTGGCCAGCTCCTGGCTGCTGCCCAGACTGAGGCTGTGCAGCCTCTTGGCCAGGGCCTCCAGCCGGTCCCGCTCCAGGTACACCGCCTTCATCTCAGCTTTAAGCTCCTTGGCACAGCCGAAGTCATTACCTGCACGGGCGCACCGCAGGAGGACATTATGCTTTCACCACCCATTAATGAGCTTTTTCATCATTAATGGCGTAATTAAGTGCTACTAATGGTGAGCCATTCAAGTAAATGAAGTAAACAAAGGATGTGTAATGTAGCAGGGGTGTTTTTGGGGTGGGGCTGGGTGGAAAGTTACCAGATATGGCCGCCAGTTTGGCTTCTTGCAGAGCCAAAAGCTGCGTTTCAGTCTCGCTGACTTTCCTCCTTAGGCTGCTGCCCAGTCTCTGACTCATGACCACCTGGGGATAAAACGGAGAAGATGATGGAAAGTAGAAAGTGGGGGGATGGTGCTAACTAGCAAAACCTTTGCAGGCACATGGATCCCACAGGACTCAATGCTCATTTCCTCCTCTGCTTCCATTTTCCTTGTTTTTTTTAACACTCATCCTTGCAAGATTTTGCGGGTGTATTTGCATCCTTCTGTGCTCGCCCTGCCTGGAATACACAGCTGTGAATCAACACTAAATATGTTACCTGTCTATAACCTTTAGATAGAACGACACAGCATGAGGCAGGGATATGAGAAATCTCTATAAAAGATATCATTAGAAGGTCAGAGCTAAAAAAAAAAGAAACCTGAATGTCAGTGGCTGATGGAGATGCAGCACTGCAGCTCAGGCCACAATCCACTGAGGATTCTAGCCTTCATCTACTCTCACTCACACCATCCGTTAAACCTCTGCTTCAAAATGTGCACACTTTGAGCTACAGCCGCATACTTACATTTTTCAGATCATCAAATCAATTTTAATATTAGACACTTATTAGCTAAGTAAATGCAAACTGCAATTTAAAAAAAATATGACCAAACCAACCTGGCCCTTTGTGAAAAGTAATTGCCCTGGGTGTGAGTCTTTTAGATGGCTGTGGAGAAACTTTAATCCCATTCCTCTTTGCAGAATTGTTTTAATTCAACCACATTTGATGGTTTTTGAGTGTGAATGGCTTTTTTAAGGTCATGCCACAGCATCTCAATTGGATAAAGTCTGGACTTTGACTAGGCCACTCCAATACCTTAATAACTGTTATAATTCAGAGGTGGGCTTTAAATCATTGTTTTGTTGCATTACCCAGGTGTGCTTGAGCTTGGATGTAATTTTTCATGATTTTCTATTGGAGAGCAGACATCATGATTCCACCTATTACAGAAACTTGTCCAGGTCTTGAAGCACCAAAGCAGCACCAATCATCACACTACCACCACTATGTTTAGCGGTCGTTATTATGTTCTTTCTTAGAAATCCAATGTTAGTTTTATGCCAGATAACTTTAGGTAACATTACACACAGCTTTCAAAAACTTCTACTTTTGTCTCGTCACTCCACAGAATAAGTCTTGATCCCCAAAAGTCTTGGAGATCCTGAAAGTGGTGTTTGGCAAATGTGAGACGGGTCTTCATGTTCTTTTTGGTTCACAGTCATTTTGACCTTCGAACTCTCCCATACATGTAATTTTTCTCATTGTTGAATCATGAACTCTGACCTTAACTGAGGCAGGTGAGGCCTGCAGTGATTTAGATGTAGTTCTTGGCTGTTTTGTAACTTCCTGGATAAGTTGTCGCTGCTCTCCTTCGGGAATTTGAGTAGGCAGTCACTCCTGGAAAGGTTCACCACTTTTCCAGGTTTTCTCCATTTGTCTCTTGTCTCTGGTTTGCTGGCACCCCAAATACTTAGAAATGGCTGATAGATGTCAATGACTTTGTTTCCCATCTGTCCTTGAATTTGTTTTAAACACAACATGATGTGCTGCTTTTGAGATCTTTAAGCCTACTTCATCGTGTCAGACAGGTTCTGTTTAAGGGATTTCTTGGTCCTTCAGGGCAGGGAGTATTAAGGCCTGGGTGTGGCTAGGGAAATTAAATTCAGTTTTCTAAAACATGGTTATTCAAAGTTTGTTAATGATTTAACAATATGGACAATTTTAGTTTCCTTAAATAAAAGAAATCATAATTTGAAAACTGTATTTACTCACTCACTCAGGATCTGAAACCTTTTTACAAAAAAACAAAAACAGAAGTAATCTGGGAGAAGGCAAATATCTTTTGCAGCACTGTATTTTAGCCATGATGCACCTCTTTCTTTAAGAAACTGTTTTCAAATCTGGAACAGGATATTCTGACTCTTTTGCTTCCTGAATCTGACACAGTTTCCTGAGAGGACGTCATACAGATTGGTATTTCAAAGGCAGAACATCTCCAGGGAGTTTTCCCCACATGGTCTCCAGCAAAACAGGCTTGAATAATTTCATTTCACGCAATCCATGAAAAGAAAACAACTTTGAAGCGCCTTTCAGACTGTAGAAATTCTAACACTTTCTAACATGCAGCTAATTTTTGGTGCAAAAAGTCAACAGAGAGAAGCGAGAGCTACTTTCATGCTTGCAATCGTTTTGTCACAGCAGGTGTGGCGTTTTCCACATGATGGATATTTCATTTAAGAAGCTAACTTTTCATTTCTAACACAACAATGGTAGCCGTGGTAGAAGTGTCTCTTTGTGAAGAGCTTCTACGTTTCTTTGAAGTGCAGCTGCAGCATCAACCAGCGATTTGATGATAGGTTTCTGAAGGACAGTGTGACAGGAGAAAAACACTCCAAACAGAGGCACCTGACACCTGCTGTTCTTCTCCTGTCCTGAACCACTACGTTTTACTGATATCTGCTGCCTTTAGTGAGTTTCTTTTTTCATCTGCAGGGATTTGTGTATATGTAAGCCCACCCCCAGGGAGCAGGAGCAAAGAGCTGAAGCTCAAAAGGGAGAAGATATGGGTGTTTGTATCCCTGAAATACCCAACACTCACACAGAAACACCACTTTTTTGACCAAATTCCAACTTTTGCTTTTTCTTTTCTTTATTTTTTATAAGTTTATTTTTAACAAACTGTGAATAGAAGGAGAATTTATTCAAAATGCCATATCCTGCTGCTTCTGACTCTAGAAAACACCTGAGGAGATAACTGCCTCGTCAGATCAAAAAGAGCAGATAAAAAACTGGCTCTGACATTAAGTGCACATTTTGGAGCACACTAACATTGACACATGACATATGCTGTCTATTTTAACTTACAATTCATTAGATTTTCATTCACATTCAGTCACTGCTGGCAAGCTCAGAGAAGGCAGGGTCTGTTTAAAGAGGCAAATCGGGTAAGATGAGCAGTAGCTTACCTTGGCTGTAGCTTCCTTGATGGAAAGGTTCAGTGCCTGTTCCTGTTCCTGGAGTCTACAAAAAAAATCAAAATAATACAACTCACTATATTCTTTTCAAACTAAAAGAAAATCTAAAAGTCAGAAAAATTTAAAATGGATCCAGTTCACAAAAAAACTTTAAAATTAATTTCTGAATGTAATTTTTTAAATAGTAAATAACTTCTGCAAAAACATTCTTGTTTCCCATTTTGGACATAACTTTAGGTTTATTTATAGTGTCATGATATTTCAGTGAGTTTATGATCCTAAAGACTTTAACATTCTGCCATGGCCTTAGGAAGAGAAACAGTCCCACAGCATAATAGTCCCTCCATTGTATCTTACAGTGGGCATTTTTATCCTTTGTTTTACACCAAAACCCATCTGCAGTCCTTCTAGCCATAAAGCTCAATCCTAGTCTGATTAGACCAAAGAACATGATTTCAGTTAAAAGTAGGCCTGAACACGGCATTGTCAGGTAACACGCATCCGTTGTCACTTTTAACAGTCATCAGATGTAGGTTGTTGAAGAGTGCCGAGACAGAACAGATAATTGGGACTATCAGAAGATTCAGAGGTTCTGAGTAGAACAAGTTTGAAAGAGATCACAGAAACTGTAGATATTGCTAGTATGAGTTGTTCAATAGAAGGGAAAAGGGGTACATTTTTTTATGCATGTCTGATACCAATAACGTACTTTCGCCTTAACAGTGCGCTTTGGAGAATTTGTACCTTCCTTACCATCTTGCTCATTGTGAAAGTCAGCAAGATTAACTTCTCCAGTCTGGTTTGTCACAATTCTAAACTTTTTCATCAGTGCTCAAAATGTGGGTACAAGTAAGTTTAGGCAAATAGCGGTTTTCTGCAGCCATTTTCCAGCTTACGAAGATCAGCACACATTTGCTTTACTTAAATGGAATGCGCTCTTGTCTTTCCCACTTTGAGGAGTGGCTAAGACAAACGGGCTCTTGTGTGATGTCATATTTATTCCAAGGAAATTGGGAAGTCATGGATTACTCTTTTTAAGTTCTCCGACTGTTTATCAGTATAGAAAAAAGTTGACATTTATTTTAACATTTGGTTTCAGTAATTTTGTAAAAAAATAAATAAATTAAAAAATGTTCCAACATGGGATTTTTTTCCCCAAAATATATACATGTACTTAAATAATATATATATATGATAATACACTTTGAGATTAAGGTTGCATTCTTCTATTTTTTGTGTGTGTGTGACAGAATACGCTACAGCAATAAAAGATGGTTTCCTTTTAAAGGATTTTTACCCACCTTTACCAGGGCTGTCAATAGGTGTGGAGGATAATGTCTGTTGTTTTCATTAGCTGGTCCATTTAAATTGAGTGCTTACATGATTCTGTCGAATTTGAAGGGTAAAGGTCATATCTGTGAAATTACTGCTGCATATGTCTGTAAACATGCAAACAGGACAAACCTGCAAGGTCACATTATATGGTGACAGAGATATAAATTAATTAGTAGATGGCAAAATGGAGCATAAAATCCATTAAGCACAACAGTCACCTTGAGATAGTCCCAGCTTTCCCACATGCCCTTAACATGTTATTCAAGCAAATGTTTGAAAATGAGCACAACTGAAATTATCATCTGTTAGACAACCACCTTTTTTAAGGATAATCTAACCTGCTGCCATTAAGGGAAAATACCTTGCCATGAAGAGAGACAAGAATAGCCCACTGTTAGTCGGACAGCGAGATGACCACAGACCGGTGGGCAGGGTATCCAATCAGAAGCCATGATTTCAATCTGCAGCAGCAGATAAATGTGTTGCATTGGGGTGACGATGTGTCAGGTACCAAATTATTGCCCTGATGGTGGGTCACACCAGCAGAACGCGATAAGTACAATTTACATGTCTTTCTAACGAGTGTCAAGACAGAGGTGCTTTCCGCAGGGCTGCCTCGCAAGCTATTAACTTCTGAGGATGAGATGCAAAGTAATCATTAGCATCTGAGAAAAAACCATTAAAATTCAAAGCAGGAGCAAGCAGGTGTGAGAGAAGAGGGCTGGTGGCACAGGGGACGCTTTGGATAAAAAAATAAAGTACTTGGCACTGCTTAATGCATTTTCACTGAGCCTGGAAATAAATGATTCTTCAGGTCTGTCCACACTGTTGCCTTTCTTTTTTTGTTAGTGCAGCATCAAAAATGCATGTTCAACCCAACCTAAAATAAATCAGTAAAACATGTTTCTTTTTAGACTTTACTAGAGAAAGTTATCAAATAATTCTTTCTTTTAGATCTGGTTTGATGCAACTGTGGGATTTTTAGAATAATCACAATTTTACTCTTTTTTTGAGGGAAAACGGCAACCTTGCTGTAAGATTTCTTCGGTTTGAGGATTTAACTGAAAAAAATAATAACTCATAAAACCTCCCCAAAATAAGCAATTTTAAATGTGAGAAATCTTATAAGACAACAAAGGGAAAAACACTCGTGGGTGAGTTGGATGTTGGGTCAGTGACATCCACAGCTCTCTGGCAGCCCCAGCTGGAGACTAAAGGTACTGCAGTTATTCCCTGCATTGAAACCTAATAATAATTGTTAAAGCGTAACAAAGCTTTTCTTTCTAGTATAAATCTAGATTTTCTTAATACTGCATTAAGCTAGAATAAATGATATGTCATATTTCATGTTAGTTCATCCACATTTTTAATTATGCATAAAAAACTGCTCTGGTATTATATTTTCCAGCTATCGAATGTGCATCGTTTACACAAAACAAACCTTTTATATTAAAGTTAACCTGTTGGTTTTTATTGATTAACTGGTTGTCAGTAGAGAGACTGGATGGCTGACATGAATAAGGCAGTGATACTCCTCTATAAATGTCTGCGTCAGCCCTTGTTTGCTTCATCCCTGTCCTGAAACCCCCTAAACTGACAGGCGAGGCAGAGAGAGCAGTGATGAGAGAAGCAGCACAGAGGCTTATGGTAACTCTGGAGGAGCTGCAGAGATTCACTGCTCAGGTGGGATGACAGGGCAATAAGTAGTCGACCTTATGTGTGTCAGAAAAATAACACTAAATGGAAAAAGGGAGAAGTTGGGCAGGGGAAGGTGAAAAAAAGGTGCTGGGCAGCAAAACTGAGAGGAGTAATGGAAAGCTAACCCTAAACACACCATTTCCCTACAGTAAGACTTGGTGGTGACAGCATCATGCTGTGGGGAGGCTGGTCAGGGTTGAATGGGTAGATGGGTGGACAGATGGGTGGACAGGTGAAATAAACACAACTGTGTTTCTGACCTGAGTATTGAGGGTGGAGGGAAGATGGGGATCTGCATGCGGTTTTCAGACATGACGAGGTCCTGCAGGGTCCGGCTCATGTCCCGAAGTTGGGTCACAGTGCAGCTCCGCAACACTGAGCCCTCCAGCTCCTCGGCCTCCGCCCGCTGCTCCTCCTGCAGGATCAGCTGCTCCAGACATCGACTGCGATCCTTCAGCCTCGCTAGTCTCATCTGCATCTCCTCAATTTCCTCCTGGTGAGGTGTCCCACAGGACTAATTATCAGCTGCACAATTTTAATGGTACAGTTTGTTTTTAGTAACTCTGTGTTTCTTGGTTTAAGCATTATTGAAATGCAAAGAAATTTGCAGATTCAGACCTTTTACCAGACCTAATTTGCTTTGGTTGTAAGAGTCAGATAAAGTGGTTAAGGCATATAGTTAGGATATGCCTCTTTTAGGAGGATTTCCAGACACATGGTGAAGACCTCAGAGCAGACCCAGCATCCACTGGAGGGACTAAATATGCCTTCTGGCCTGGGAATAACCAAAACGAACTGGAAAGTGTCGCTGTGGCTGGCTAGGTTTCCCTCTGATACCTGTTACCCCTGCTACACCATCATCCTGGTCGCAAGGAAACGCACCATCAACATCCTTTAAGCAACTGGAGTTGAAGCATCTGAAGAACATCACAGGTCCCCTGAAGTACCCCCTGAATTTACTGGGCAAACAGGTCGGCAGATGAGGCAGTTAACCTGGGATTACACTGCATTCTCAGCCTTCAACACAATCTACCCAGATATCCTCAACCAGAACCTAACCCAGGTCACTGTAACCATCTCCATCTGTCAATGGATGATCAACTTCCTGATTCACAGGCAACAACAGCTGACACTGGGGAGCATCTTCTTCCACACAGAAACCATCAGCACCTCAGTGGACCCGTCTGTGAAACTTAGCAGATGACACCACTGTCATTGGTCTGATCCAGGACAGTCATGAGCCTGCATACAGACAGAAGGTGGATCGACTGATCCACTAGTGCAGTCAGAACCACCTGGAGCTTAACCCGCTCAGGACAGTGGAGATGAAAGTGGAGTTCTGGTGGACACCCTCCACACTCCCTCCCCTCAACAACACTGCGTCTAGAGTGGATCACTTCCAGTTCCTAGGAACCACCCTTTGTCGGGATCTGAGAAGCTCCTCACCCACAGAAACAGAAGAAAGTCCAGCAGATACTGTACTTCCCTGCGGCAACTCGAGAAGTACAACCTTCCACATGAGCTGCTGGTCATCTTCCACACTGCCATTATTCAGTCTGTCCTGTGGTCGGTCTGCAGAGTGGACCATTGGGGCTGATCTTCCCTCCATCCAGTACTTGTTCAGGTCTCCAGTGAGGAAATGGGCCGCTAACACCTCTATAGAACTCACTCATACTGGACACAAACTGTTTAGACTTCTTCCTTCTGATCTGCGCTACGGAGCGCCAGTGGCACAAACCATTCGCCACAGAGAGACGTTCTTCCCCCAGGTGTGGTCTTTGATGAACACTAAACATTCAGTGTGCCCATATTTGCACTCACTCAACCTAGTCTTCTTCTTTTGTAACAATACCGTATATATGCATACTTCTTTATACATTTTTTTTATTTTGCCACCAAAGTTCTATATTTTAAGTTTCTATACATTGAGAACAAACTTGTTCTAAGTTTTTTTCTTACAGGAATTCCTAGTAGGCTTATACAGTATATAAGGCAACCCTAGGAAGTACAAAAATGAAATAATAAGAACTGGATTTACCTCAACCTGAAGTTTTTCTTGAATCAAGCAATCCCTTCGCTGCAGTGGGTCAGACTGTTCCACTGAATCCGCTTCTGATCCCTCTCTGCTAAAGAATCACGAAAATTATCAGTCACAGTAAATTAGGTCCCAGGACATCTGTTGTAATTACTTTTGAATTTTTTCACTTTTGGATTTTCACCCTAATTTTACCGACCGATCATAAACCCCTGTTTTTTTAAAGCAGCTGCATATTGGGATGATGTAATTTCTGATTATTCAACAACAATCACGCCAGAGTAACTATAATGTTTCATAAGCTTTAGGCTATTGTGTCCAGGACCTCTCTGGAGAAGCCCCACATGGTTTCCTTCCTCTAAGATGAGCTGTTTTGAGTGCGGCCCTGCTTACCCCTGAGCTACATCACAACACCATAAGAACAACAGGCCACCGTAATAGAAAATATAAACCGCAATATGTAAAAGGAGGGTCTTTCCAAATGATGCAGTCCACCGTTCGATCTGTAACATGCATGTTTATGTGCTGTGGGAGGTAACCAGTGCAACTGCTGCCCATCACTTGCCCACAGTCAACATTATTGTCACTGAAATGGAAAATGATGGTCATCTTTTGGTATAACTAACCTGCACTGACTGCAGTCTGCCCTCTGGAGGGCGCTGTCCACCACCGTTGTGAGTCTCTCCAGGAACAGGGCCACACTGGGCTCCCTGGAGGGTAAACCCAGTTTGAGAACTCCACGCTCTCTGCAGAGCTCCTCCAGCTTCTTCCCAAACCGCTCAGCTGAAAAATACAAATAAACATTGAGAAAAAGATTTCATCCATCAGCAGTTTGTTACATGTGAGCTTATAAAATTAAGGTTTCACACAGACATAAAGTCATATTTAATAAATTTGAATATAATTGAAAACTTTTCCAGGCCCACCTGTCCTTCACAATATGAATCACTTCATTAAAAGTATACTTCATGTGAAGTCCTGCTAGAAACCTGCACCCACTTTGTAAAACAGTAAGGCTGACAGCACACCGTGCTCTGAAAATGTAATCGCTGTACTCAGATATGCTAAATGCTGGCTGTGTTTGACTGAATTACTTCTGTCACAAGGCTCAAGAAAAAGGTCATAATACTGTCTTGATTTGAAAATAAACTTGCTTCAGGTCAGGCAGAAAAAAATTTTGCCCAGACATAGATTCAAAGGGAAGGTCAGCTCAGACTTTTGTCCTGCAGGCCTTTTGCTCCTTTTCTGTGCAGTGTTTGAAATTAAAACAAACAAAAGTAAACAGAAATATTAAATCAAATCAAAACCTAAGAAAAGCTTGTTATAAAGAAGTTTTGGCTAAATGTTTTACATTAAATCAAATTAAAACCGAGAATTTCAGTCCCACTCAAACCACTCACACCTGTGGAGCGGTGAACCTCGCAGAGTGGATGAGCCTAAGTACTTGGGGTCAAACATCCAAAGCAACAGGCAGTGGAGAGAGGAGAACAAAAGATAGCAGGAAAGGTGGAGTGGATGGAGGTGAATGTCTGGGGTGTAGAAGTAAAGGAGAAGCTTTAAAACATGATAGTAAGACCTGCTATGATGTTTGGTTTAAAGAGAAAGACAGAAGGTGGAGCTGAAGATGTACCTAAGATTTTTAGAGAGAGTGTAAATCAAAGCGACAGTTTAGGCTGAGCATTTGGAGACAAACTGCTCAACCTGGAGAGGTTCAGATGTTTTGGATGTGTCAGAGGAGGGGTAGGGGTCAAACTGGACAAAGAATGAGAGACACTGAACTTTCAGCAGTTGACTAAGTTTTACTGATTGAGTGAGGCTTTCTTTGGCCAACCTAACGTCCTGCACGTACCGCTGCTCTGTCATTAGGTCTAGATTTCTGTGTTTTTACTTTTTTAATATCTTGTCAAGATAGTAGACAAAAACCACTACATGTTTCCAACTTCTAACTGAGAGTAAATAATTCACATTCAAGGCAACGTAATGCTATATAAATACCGTAAAACATTAAAAGGAAGCAAAAAAAAACTGAATTATGTTTTAAGTTATTTTCAGAAAATCTATAAATATAATCTTTAAACAGTGGGGGTTTAAAGAACTGGCATTAAATGACCAGAGGCCAACTTGTTGGATCTTCTTCTACTTAAACACAGTAATCAAACTGATGAAAATTTTAGTAAATCCTAGTAAAATCCTTAGGAAAGTAGCCTGAGGTAAGATATTTTATCACTTTGCAAAGAACTCCTTTCACCCAAAAAAAACGTTAACATGGCAGCACACAAATGGCACAAAAAGCACTGATGGATCAATAGCAAACATCCACAACTACAACCTTATTATTAAAAGTTGAAATAAACTCTATATTAAAGCAAAAGGCTGGTTCAAAGTTCACCTGCGTCATAGTCGTCATCCAGAATGGCTTTCTGCTGGAGCCTCTGGAGCTTCAACATCATGGACTCAATCTTTGAACAACAAAAGACAGGCCAGTGAGTCCACAGGGCAAAGCTCTTTAAATAGTTACCAGAGTGAGACAGCAACGACCCTCATGTCAAAATGACTCGGTCAGCGAGTTTTGGAAGCTTTGTAACGTTTCATAATCGGTGAAATCAGATTAATTCACCAGATTTGGATTGAATATTTCAGAATCATATTTTTAGGGTATTTCTCAAATGAGATTGTCCAGCATGAACTCAACGTAGTTTTAACTCCTTTAGTTTATAATATTCAGTCATCCTTAAAAAGCCTTAAGAAAAATCTGTTTAGCACTTTTCTATTATTTTAGTTCAAATACAATAATCCAATTTCACACGCTTTGTCATATACTGCAGATGAGTGTGATTTGACAAAACTGTGACAATGCACCACCTTATGTTTAAGTCAGAAGTTTACATACACTACTTATAGCCTTGAATGTCATTATTTTAGGCTATAAATGGAACATAGGACCGTTCATTTCCAGGTTGGAATAATTAAAAAAATACAGTTTCAATGTTTTTTAAAAGCAAGAATTGGATGAACAAATTTACTGTAAATGTTCTTAAAATTATAAAATTATGAATACATCCACACTAACATTTGATTTAAAGTCTCTTAGTAAGTTGCACCTCAATGACATGCTGTTTGCATTATTCCAAATCAATTTGAGTTGTCTTGTTTTCCCGGCTTTAAAACATGGTCCATCAATTTTTAATACAGTAGACGTGAGGACTTTGGATGCCCTTTCCAGAAGCTTAATGGTAGTCCGTTTTATCTAGTTTAAAATCAGTGTTGATGCGTATTTGGGATCATGATCGTTGTAAAACAAAAAACTGTTTTTAATTTTCAACCGTTTAACCCAAACTGCCACCCTCAGATAAAAGGAACCTATCGAATGGAATCTGCAAGAAGTGGAACACCAGTCAATGTCAACAGTGAAGCAGGTTTTACATCAACATAAACTAAAAGTGTGCAGACCAAGAAAGAGGCTTTTCAAGTTTGACGTAAATCTGCGGCTCCCCACATTAACAAGCCAAATATCTTCCGGAGAGAAGGACTGGTCAGAGGAAACAGAGATTGAGCAATTTGGCCACAATGACAAGAAGAATACTTGGAGGAGGTAATGAGAGGCTTTCAAACCTAAGCATGCTATACCAATGGTCAGGCATGATGGGGACAGCATAATGCCGAGGGTTTGCTTTGATGTTCCAACAGACAATTATCCCTCCATTTCAGAATGGATAAAGCAGCCTAACATTCAGCTTCTAGAATGGCCTTCTCAAAGCCCCAAACTCAATCTCATTGGAGTTTTGTTAACTGTGCTTTAAAAAAGGGCCTGTCCTAGGAAACCAGCCAATTTCAATAAGCTCTACCAAACGTCCCAAGAAAAAGGTGCAAATCTCCAGGCAGGATTATACCAGAAACTTTTAGATGGCTACAAAAACATGTTTGATTTTTACTTTTTTGCAGAAAAAAGAATAAATAAAATCCTTTTTTAGATTTAAATATACACACAGACTTGCATGTTATTTCCACATCATGAGCTCAGTCATACCCACCTTGGTGTAAGTGCGGTTGTTCTGGAGGCAGTCTTGCAGTACGCCTTCATACTTCTTCACCAGACTGTCCCAGCCTTGCTCCGAAGCAGGTGTGGCGCTCTCGTAGCCAGAGGTGACAGAGGAGGCAGATGCCGTGTCAGAGTCTACTGACAGAGAAGACGTTGCCTCTATGTCAGGAGACTGGGAATCAGAGTTTTGAAGGTGGGACATTTCCTCCTTGTCCCCCCACAGACAGTCCCGCCAACACCTCCCTCCATATGAATGCTCCTCTTTATGGACCTGACTGGCTTGGGCCAGGAGTGGCAGTGACGGGGCAGGAGCCAACTGCTTTAAAAAAATATGCTTGGTGGAGAGTGCCTCTCCTGTTTTTAGATTAGCTTGTTGACTTGTTGGTTCTGGAGCTTGCACAGGGTCTGTCCTTTGGTTGCAGTTTAGAGACTGCTGGATGAAACTAAAGCTTGAGTTAAAGGTGTCCTCAGATGAAGACTCTAGGCCTGAACTGAGTTCATTTGGAGGCAGAGAAGACCGGACCAAATGCCTCGGTATGCTCTGAACTCCATTTACAGAGCCGAGCAAGTTCTTACTATCCAAAGTACTACCTGTGGATTGCTTGTAATGGTCATTATTCATTAAATTCACTTTGACGGGAAGAGCTTGACTCAACTGTTGAACTCTGGTTGCCTCAGTGATGTCAGCATGACGTCCAGATTTTCCATTCCTAATGCAAGCGATGCTCTCCTCTTCCTCCTCCTGAGCATGAGCAGTGCACTGCAGTCTGGACTGCTCTCCTCTCATGTACCCTGGTCTCCTGTGGTGCCTCTTACAGCCAGAGCTGACAGCTGTCCCGGATGCTTTGCCACCTGTCGATGAAGAGATTAACCATTAAGCTGGACAACAGGTTTATGAGGGAGATAAGGTGTGAGCTCATGGAGCTGGAAGCATAAACTGTGCCATTAGGATGTGGCATTAAAATCTGTTCGAGGTGCTAATCGCACAAAATGTAGAACACTATATTGTTCTTTACTTTAACCCTGTTCCAGCACTGCACCGCTATCTGAATAAAAAAACAAGCTGTGATGCTGTGCAACATTTCCCACAGTTCTGCTCCAGCTGTTGGGAAATACCAAAGTTGCTCAGTCATATTTTAAACCGATTCACGCCTCTCTTTGGAATAGTGACCAAGTGAAAAATGTTACCATAATTGTGATTTGAATTTCTATTTGTTCTGCTCAGGACTGCAAAATTCATTTAGGTAACTCTAGAAACAATACTGTAGATTGCACAACAATCAATATTGCAAGATTTATTTTAATAACTGAAAAAATGTTTCAAAGAGAAGAAAAAAGTGCATTAAATAAACAAAATCATTATGTTTTTTCTTAACCTTCATTGTCTTGGACAGGTATTCATATCTCTTCAACTTTTTCACATTTTGGCACACTACATACACAAACTTTAATGTATTTCATTAAGGGCTTATGTAAAGAACAAAACAGAGTAGTGCATAACAACAGCAACGTGGAAGGAAAGTATGCATGGTTTTCAATGGGTTTTTTTTAAACAATTATTCAACGTATGTTTCCACCAGCTTTGCAAAATGAGTTTTGTGTTAATTTTTTTGGGAAAAATTTTCAAGCTCAGTCAGTATGGATGGACAGCATCTGGAAACATCAGTTTTTTAAGTCTTGCCACAGATTCTCTGTTAGATTTAGGTCTGGACTTTGACTAGGCCATTCTAATTTATAAAGATGCATTAATCTAAATCATCTCATTGTTGCTTTGGCTGCATGTTCAATAGTGTTCTTCTCCTATTTCATGCTTGCTTGCCCAGCCGGTCAGTTAAGGTGGACTGACATATATTTGTAGGTTTGCGGTTGTTGCATACTCGTTCCATTTTCAAATGATGGTTTGAACAGTTCTCTTTGAAACGTCCCAAGTTGAGATATTGTTTTAGAACCTATATTCACAATATTCTCCAAGACCTGCCTGCAGTGCTTCTTGGTCTTCATGAAGTTGTTCAATAATGTTCTCGTAACAAACCTCTCAGGCTTTTACAGAACTGCTTCACAATCAGGTTGAATAACACAGAGGTGGATTTACAAATTAGGTGTTTCTTTAAGGCAGTTGGTTGCACTGGACTTTATTCTGGGGAATCAATGAATAGTGGGTTTAATACATGCCACACCTTTTAGACTTTTCATTGCAGGAAATTTAGAAAACAATGTATTCATTCTCCACTTTATAATTATGCAAAATTCCCAGAAAATGTTCAAATCTCAGATAATAATTAATATGATTTGTTATTATTTTCTGACAAACGTTGTATTGCACCCCATTTCCATATATGTCAGTTCTGATCCCAGTTAGGCCTGTTGACCTCTGATCAAACCAAAGTATCTATAAATGACCTCATGCTGATAGATATTATTATTTGGGGTCATAAAGCCTTAAGTACTTGAAGTAGAGTAGAAAAAAGCTAGTTAAAATTGTCAGTTGGCAAAGAAGGGGAATTAAATGTCCCACCGGTGGGTACGAAGTGACGCATGGTCTGCATAAAGCATAGACGGCACCATTTCATACCTGAAAAAGACCGGTACAAAACAACCAAAGCTGCAAAGTATGGACTTGTCCACAGCATCCGGATTAGAATCAAAATAAATGGAAATCAAGTGTAATCAAACAAATTTCTACAATTGTTTTATATTATACTGGAGATTTGAGTTTGCTACAACATAGAAGTAACTGACTGCGGTTTATGGGAAGGAAATTGTTTATGGGTACAAAATGGAATTAGGAGACAAAATGGTTAACGCTTAGGTATGAAAGGGGGCAAAACAGATCCAGAACCGTCCACACGTTTGTTTGTTTTGTTTTGTTTGCTTAACTGAAAGCAGCTACAGATCAATGTTGAAAGTGAAGCAATGCAAACTGCCAGACAACTAAAAAAGTAGGTTTAATAAATGCTCAAATAAACTCTACTGAGGAACGGCTGCTTGCAAAGTAGCATAGTAATATCTTACATTACTCACTGTCAAACAGTCATTACATCTAACTGAGCTTTGAGTCTAATTTGCTGAAGGATGATAAAGCCCTGGTTGTGTTTGGATCTAGACACCTGCTGCAGTGCAATGTGGTTAAAACATAATGTGCAGGATTCAGAGGAGCCAAGTTTAGATGTTGGGAATCAACAGCCTCTTTGTGTATGGCTGCGCTTCCCCCTTTCTTCATTTCTGACTCGTTTTCTCCCTCCCCTCATGCACATAATAAAAGCACAGAGACACACTGACACTTCTGTGCTGAAAAGAGTGGAATCAGATAAGCATTGTTCATTTCACATAAAAAAAAGTTACTGCGCTTGTACAGTTTGTTGTTTGACTGTGCAGACTCCATGCCTCACAGCAATGTGTGTGTCAAGACAAAAAAATAGGCTAAGTAGCTATTGCCCACAGTGACCTCCGGTGATGCAATCGTCCCATGTCACTGGGAGCAGAGGGCACAAACAGAAACCACTTTAGGATGTCAGGCAGACATTGCTACGGGAGTGATAATAAGCTGCCTCCTTTGTGTCCAGGTTGGGCTCCTGGTCCAATGGGACTGCAACACTAAAGCTCAGGTTCCACACAGTTGCATCCATTAGAGTGGCTCTGCAAACATGGCCACTGTTCCATAAAAGACTTAAGTAACCCAACCCTTCATCGTAAGGACCAAATACCACAGCACCATCCACCATCTGGTGTGGTCGTGGTTATTATGCAGAGAGCTCTCAAGAGAGTCAAAGAGACTCTTTACTGAAAGGACTTGGTGGTGTTACTGTATCCCCGGCATAATTCAGTTGCACGGAGAGCGTTTTTCCCAGTAAAAGGGAAGGAAATGCCTTGGGGCTCATTGTGTCTGAGAGAGTGTGTGTGTGTGTGTGTGTGTGTGTGTGTGTGTGTGTGTGTGTGTGTGTGTGTGTGTGTGTGTGTGTGTGTGTGTGTGTTGGGACATCGACTTCTCAGCCTTTCAGGGGTATGTCACTCACTGCTTCCTGTGAGGCTGTGAGCTAAAATAGTTTTTCAGGAATACCGTCAGAAAGCATAAACAAGCAAAAGGTGGCCTTTAGGAGTTCATTGCATTTTGCTGCAACAACAAGCATTCCCTCTGTAACTCTTTGCTTTGGTTAAGTCTGAGATAAACGAAGCGTCAAAGCCAGAAGAGGTACAGTTATGTACATTTGGAGATAAAAGAGGCCCTTTAGTTAAACCCTGCTGAAATAATAGAGGAATGCAGAGGAGCTTGTAAAAACACAAGCATTTGAGGAACAGGATCAGCGCACAAGCAAGACTGCATGTCAGCAACCTCCTGAGAAGCAGCACTGCTCGGCAGATGTGCAACGCCTCGCCATGTGACAAGAAGCAGCAGCAGTAAGAAAAGGGAAATGAAAATTAAGCATGAGTCTATTTGAACGCCAGCCAGTTTTGTAAACAGCAAACTTAAAAATAACGCGTGAAAGTCCAGCATTAAAAATCTCTGCGGCTGTGAGGCTTTAAGGCCCAACTTCCTGTACAGTCCCATGATGATCATAAACCAGAGGAATGAGACAGCTGATGCTGTTCACATTTATTCAGACACTTGATACATTCTCTTTTATAATTGCATGTTCTGGCTACAATCAAACATATTCAGATACAAGACAAAGCAGAATGCACATGAGATGGTGAAGCAGTTTAGCAAAGACCTTCTGACTCTATAGAAAACTTGACAGAACATAATGTTACAATAAATATATTATTATTATATATTATATAAGAATTCTATGCAGAATTCTTAAAGTGATTCCAGAAGATTTCGAAGAGATGTCTGGTGAACTTTGAGAGAAAATATCAAGGTTTGGTGAGGCTGAAGATCCACATCCAGACAGCAAGCAGACAGGATCATCATATTATGAAATGTAATTATAATTAGGTTCTTTAATGCAGAACAAAAGGAAAACTGGCATCAGTTTGTTACCTTAAGATCAGGTGAACTTGGGTTAAGCCGTAGGAGAATGATCCAAACTACACCAGCAAATCCACCTCAGAACAGATTAAAAAAATGAAGGGTTTGGAGTGGCCTAGCCAAAGTTTGGACTGAAATTAATTAAGATATTATGGCCTTAAACAAGCCCTTAATGCACAAAACCCTCAAATGTGGCTGAAGTAAAACAATTCTGCAAAGAAGAGTGGACCAAAAGTAACCTAAAGCTATGTACAAAATGGGAGGATTAATTTTCACATAGGCCAGGATGATTTGGATAGCCTTTTTCATCACGGAAAACTGCATTTTGTGTTTAATCATGTTATCTTTCTCTAAAATTAATATATCTATAAGACCATTCATACACAAGGCAATCTAAAGCATAAGCATAAAAGTGTTGCATGAAAGAAAAAGATGTTAAAATACAGACATTAAGGCATAAAAGAAACAAATGCTTCTAACAGTTCATTAGTCAAATTATTTGTTCAGAAGCTGCAGTAAAAACAATGTTTTTCAGCCCTGATTTAAAGGAAGCAACAGTTTCTGCACATCAGGTTTTCAGGGAGTCTGTTTCAGAGCTGAGGAGCATAACTAAATGCTGCCTCACCATGTTTACGTCTGGTCCTGGGAACACCGAGTAAGCAGGTCTCTGAAGACTAGAGGGGTCTGCATGGTTCATCTTTGATAAGCACCTCAGAAATATATTTCAGCCCAAGACCATTCAGTGCTTTATGGACCACTAGCTGAATTTTAAAGCCTATCCTTTTACAAACAGGGAGCCAGTGCGGTGACTGAGGAACTGTTGTGATATGATCCATTTTCCTGGTGTAGGTCAGGTCTCAAGCAGCATTTTGGATGAGCTGCAGCTGCCTGATTATTGACCAGTAAAAACAACATTGCAGTCATCTACCCTACTTAAAAAAGGATAAAATTGATAATTTAAGATGTTTGAAAGGGATTTAGTTACAGACTTTATGTCGTTGTCAAAAATTTGGATCCGAGCCTACAAATTACACCCAGGTTCCTGCATGCTCTGTGGTCTTTAGCTTCAACGAGTCTAGGTGAGCAATGATCTCGACCCTCAAATATATTTTGGGGCCAAAGACGATGGTTTCTGTCTTATCTAAAGCTGGAGGGAATTCTTACCAACCCACTCATTGATGTGGACACACTCAGTAAATGTAGTGGGCAAGGCTCCTGGAGATATATTGACATTAGGTGAATACTTTTTTACTGGTTAAGCTTTTCTACAAGCCTTTAAAAAGCCAGATGATTGATAGATGAGATCTTGTCAGCCTTTCTGAAGAAGAGACAGCAGTTTGTAGATGAAAAATGTTCCTTACCTTCAGATCCTTCGCAGCGGTGATGCAAAGAGTTCATGTGACAGTCCAGCCCCATCAGGCCAGCAAACATATTTCCTTTAATCATATTAATGAGAATAATATTTAAAGTGTTCAGACGTCCGATAATGACAAATCCTGCTACAACAGAGTTACATCCACCATGTTTTAGAAAAAGTGGAGCCAGGCAAAGGGAATGATCTCATTTCCGCTGTGGAAACCAAACACGGGCTGTTGTTTTTTTTTTGTTCAAATTCATTCCGCTTCTAATTATCGTGTGAAAGCAGCATTTTGAGTGGTTATTCTCCCATGATAAAAAAGTTTTTTCTACTTTCAGGTATTAACAGCTGTTCAGGTCAGATTCTTACTCTTTTCTCCTGCGGCAAACAAACCAGGTTCAGTTGCGCTTCACCGGGCGGAAAAGAAAAGCTGCTCTTTTTGTCGTGTTTCTTCAAGTCATTAAAAGCAGGAGAATAAGAAGAAATATCCGATATGGAGTAAAACCAGCGGGAAGATGTGTACTTTGTGTAGTCAGATCGATGATCGATCAGTAATCCGTTAGTCGGTCGCTGCTGCGCCCTGCGTCATGCGCCGTGTTGGAGCTCCTACGTGTTCAGGAATTTGACTCCAGACTCCTTCAAACCGCCTCAGAACTACAGCAGACACATCCCGGATTAAACACTGCAGCTGTTTGTGTTTATGCATGCATTATTTAAAGCGACAGGCGATTAGGAAGGACTCATAAACATCGTGTTGTCTGAGAGTCGTTTCAAGCTGAGCCTGTTGCTCAGTATTCCTCTACAACAGAACTGTCCAAATGTTGAATTTTCAAGTAAATATCTGGGACAGTTTTCTGTGAGAGTGGCATTTTGATCTTCGCAGGTTCCTCAAATGTTGACATTGTTTAGGGACTGGGGGGAATCCATTTGAAAACCGCCACAGAAACTGGAGTCTTTCCAACATTTCCAAAAGATCCTTTCATTCAGCGTGGCTGGCTGATGGACAAGATTGAGATAAAAGCGGCTCAGTTCAGCACACAGTGGAGGGCTGCACAGTGAAGGATGGAGGATCTTTTATCAGTTGATCACCAGCCCAGCTTTAAAAAGGCACCTAATGTAGCAGAAAACTAAAAGAAAACTTCCTTTGATTGATCAGAGTCTCATGACCAGAGTGTTTTGCTTCCACAACATGGGCTTTTATTTAAAAGGCAACAATATGCCTTTTATAGGACAGATTTTTTATTTAAATTTGTATTTTCTGTCATTAATGTTATTATCGCAGTATGTTATGTCAAAAATTAAAGTGCGTATTAGGTTGTGGGAGTCGCATGCCATTGTTTTTGTGGTTGTGGTGTTGTACCTGGTTATTGCCACAAGATGGCAGTAGAGGTCCTACTCTGAGTGCTGGTTGTACCATCATTACATTCCTAACATTGATTGTCTTGTATTAATAATTGATAAAACGTCTAAAGTTCATTCTTAAAATGTATTAATAATTCTTGAGTTTTTTACATATTGTCACGTCAAAACCACAAACTTCAAAGTATTTTGGGGGGGGGATTTTATATGACAGAGAAACAAAAGTATAGACGTGGAGCGCAAATTTTCTACAAAATTATTTACAAATAAAAATCCAAAATGCGCCCTAATGTTAAACTTTGTAGAAATACCCTTTGTTGCAATAACAGCAGCAAGTCTACCTAGTAGAGACAAATCAGTCCATTTATAGACTGCAATGTTTGCAGTTCTTTGTTCTTTGTAAAATAGTTCACACCAGGTCAGACTGGATGCAGATCATCAATTTTCAGGTCCTGCCATTAAGTGCATAACCTGAAAATTGGATTAAGGTCTGGACTTTGACTGGGCCACTCTAACACATACATATGCTTCGATCTAAACCAGAGGCCTGCAACCTGCAGCTCCAGAGTTTTATATTTTTCATTATTTTAATACCTAAAAATAAAAATGAAATGGTGCTTCTTTAAAAATGACAACAAATTTCCTATAGCAGATATTAGTAAATTTTAAGTTGTCGTTTTTCTAAAGGTCATGTAACATTTACGGCTCTAAGCAAGTTGTATTTGGTTCAGAGCAAAAATGACTCTTCGTATTCTAAAGGTTGCAGATCCCTGATGTAAACCATTTAGTTGTAGCTCTGGCTGTAGGTTTAGTGATGTTGTCACTGGAAGGTGAACCCCCACTCCTGGATTTACTTCCATCCATCTTCCCACAAACTCTGACCAGCATCCCTTTGTCTGCTGAAGAAAAGCATGACCACAGCATGATGCTGCCGCCACCAGGTCACGTGGGGGTGGTGTGTTCAGGGTATTGTGCAGTGTTGGTTTTTCTGCCACACAATACTTTTCTGTTTAGTTTTGGTTTCATCTGATCAGAGCAGTTGTTCTTCACATGTAGCTTTTACTCTAAAGCTCAAAATGGTTCTCAATGTCAAGGTCAAAACAAGGATTGTCTGTACTTTTTAACTAAAACACATCAGCCAATTACTGCACAGTGGCGCAGTTGGTAGCACTGTTGCCTTGCAGCAAGACGGTCCTGGGTTCGACTCTTTGGGGGTCTTTCTGCATGGAGCTTACATGTTGCATGCGTGGGTTCTCACCGGGTACTCCGGCTTTCTCCCACAGTCCAAAGACATGCCCGTTAGGTTAATTGGTCTCTCTGAATTGCCCTTAGTGTGAATGAGTGTGTGCATGGTTGTTTGTGTGTTGCCCTGCGATGGACTGGCGACCTGTCCAGGGTGTACCCCGCCTCCCGCCCATAGACTGCTGGAGATAGGCACCAGCTTCCCTGCGACCCACTATGGAAGAAGCGGTACAGAAGATGACCATACCAAATGTATTAAATGCCAAATCTTTAGAAGTGGTGGTGTAGATCGAACAGGCACAGAAGTAATATATATATGCAACAATAGGTGGCCTTAAATAATGAGACATATGGACTGGTATGGCTGCAGTACTTGTTGGCTTTCAGGTCTCTGTTAGCAGGGTCTGGATCAAGGTTGTTCTGAGGGAAACCTTTAGACATGTTTAAACTCAAGTGAGATGCAGTCTTACATAAACATAAATCATTTTTACCACTTTAAATCTCGTCTGAATTGATGCCACAAGCCTCTTTAGGTGAAGATGGCAAAACATGGTGCTAGTTCTTCCCTATTAATATTTCTCTGCATGCTCTGAGCTTTAATTTAAAGTAGGTCCCAAACGTGTGGTAATAAAGAAGCAAGTATGCTGAGGCAAGGGGTTTGTTTGTGTCTGCTGATGAACAAAGGTTGCATTTTGCTCTTCCACAGTGTTGTGAGAGTATGCATCCGATAGTGCAACCTGAGATTATCTGTGTGATACAGAAGTCCACAGACAAAATAAACACTGAATCAAAGTAGCTGTAAGCCTGAGAGCACAACATAACTTTTATTCATGCAAAACAGCAGAAGTATTCTAATTTTTAGTAAAGAAAACAGAGTTCCTATTCTAACAATGTTTCTGCTAAATTAACAAGCTAGAACAGCTCTCAAACCCCATAAAAAATGCATCACATTAAACGAGACAAGGTCACAACAAAGGGTATCAAGAGTGTTCAACTAAACGACTCCCTCCTCTGTGTCCATGTGAGTGGTCCTGCTGCAGAACACATCCGCCAGCATGTGCTTGGGGATCTCAGAGCCGCGGACACGCAGGGTGTAGCAGGCGTCCTCCACCTTGCCCAGGCTCTGCCGTAGCGTGTGCAGCTTCTTAGAGACCTCGTAAGGGCCCGTGTTCCCGATGTAGGAGAAGCCGTCATGGATCTGCCGCAGGAACTGGCTCAGCTGGAAGGGCGTGTCTATGTCGCCGTTGCCCACACTGCCGATGCACAGCCTCATCAGCTCCCCCGTCAGGTCGGCCACGCCCAGCAGGTAGTCGGCCGGTGTCACCTGGAAGGTCAGAACCAGAGCTCCCGAGGGCGGGGCTTCAGCTGAGCCCTGAAATGAAAATAAAATATTGAAATACAGTGCTTCATAAAAACTATTCCCATCGCTTGAACTTTTAAAAATGTTTAATTCGACAACCGAACGTCAATGGATTTCACTGACGTACCAACAAAGAGGTTTGAGAGGTTTTTTTAGAGAACAATAGTGAACAAACAGCATCATAAAGAACAAGGAACACAACATACAGGTCTGGGCCAAAGCTGTGGAGAACATCTTACAGTATGACAGGCCAGGCAACGAGAGTATTATTCAGAGAAGCAGCCAAGAGGCAGCAAGATCCTCCCCACATGATGGCATGAATTTGACTAAGTCTGTAATGTTATTTGAGACGATGAGCAACTAGAACATGATGTTGCTGTTAAACGTACCTTTGGATCAGAGTTCTCTGTATTCATGAAGACGAGCCTTGCGTTGATCTCCTCCAGGCTGATAAGGCTGCGATGACGGATGTAGTGCAGGAAGGAGACGGCCTCCACGTACTCCTGAATTCCTGAAGCATGAAATATAACTAATGTAAATCACCATAGGACATTACAACAAGTGCATGAAGTTATTTTATTGGCTGTGCAGAAGAAATCAAAGTGGATGATGCCGGAAATGGTAGCAGTTATGAAAAATAAGGTCAAGTTTCTGCTTGTGCATTTAAGATCAAAGATGAAAATAATCATCATGTTTCCTGCCTCTGTTTGATGAAACAGTGATGATTCTTCTGTAGTGGCCAAGATGACCCCTCATTTGTTTTCAGCTCTTGAGTAAACAATAATCAAATAATTCCAGGACGGAAGACGTTGTGTCTGAGTTTACTTTAGGCGCTGCAGTTGGGCTTCAAAGGGTCCACCACAGTACGTTCATGTTGCTAACCGCAGTGTGCAGCAGCAAGCGGGCAGGAGGGCCCCTTTGCAGGGGAGATTACACACAGCTGGACAATGTTTACTAATTAGGAAGGAAATTCATTATAGATTATTCAAATCTCTTATTTTGTACTAGTGAATTGGGCTTGCAATAGTCAGACTCCTACATCCACCTGAATACATCTGTTTAAAGTCTGCAGGGAGAGCCTGTCCCCAACAGACAGATGGACGAGCGGATGGATGGATCAAAGAAGAGAAAGTTGGACGGATGGATGGATGTACGGACAAATACAGAAATGGGTGGACAGGCAGTCTGATAGATGGATAGATAGCAGGATGGAAGGTTCAACAGATGGATGAATGCAAGGATGGATGGATGGATGGATGCAACACTAACAAATTGCTTAACAAATAAAAGACACTCATTTCTAAAGCAATAAACTAAAAACCTGATTATACACTGGTTGTTTCAACCAGTGTATAATCTTAAAATAAATTGTGAAATTGATCATTTAGATAATAAGACACAGAATGAAGCTGAGAAATTGCAAATATTTTTTTTCCATCCTCAAATTTCTTTTTCCATACTTATCTAAACCCATAAACTAAATTACATCTTACTTTACACGTTTCCAGACTGTGTAGAAAGTCTGGGATGATGGCAAACAACCTTTTCTACACATGCAAAATACAATTAAAATAATTCTCCTTCACCATTTATAAGATCTGTGCTACTCTCAGTACACGTGCATTACAGTTTTGGGATCTTTTACAGCTATTTAGAGTAATAATATTTATTATATATAGAGAGCAAACCTGCAAAGAAAAGAGATATCTCTGTGACTTAAGAGTGAAGTATACAAAGGAAACAGGATATATGACATCAAAAGGTGACACAAGCTTTGAGGCAAGCAGACAGGGTTCAGTCCCTGAGTTTACTGTCAGAAGCTGTTTTTATTATTTGATCCAAAGCTGTGATTACCTTTGGTCAGTGAAACCCATAAACAATGGCTAAGAGAAAAACAAAGTAAAATTAGGAGAGATTTTATTGGCACAGCATTCGGAAAAGATGAGGGCTAAATTTGGGGGGACAGTCTGCTGGGATCTGATCAACAAAAATAGGTCTTTATACTGTATAAATACTGATTATTTATTTATATACCATAGCATACTGAGAAGACTGCGTATTTAGATATTTGATTAGTGGTGGACCACAGAGTGGTTCACTGAGAAGCAAGTGAATCATGGGAAAAGTACCTTTCTGTTTTCACAGCATCATTACTGAGGTTGAGCCAAAGAGCTTATCAAAGTTCCGTGTTATCAGTGGTAATTGTGTTTAAATTTAGCCACAATATCTCTGACGGTCCTTATAAAAAAAACAAACCCATTACATAAGCCTGGGGACTTCTACAACAAGCATAATCACAGAGAAACCCATGATCTGAGCTCAGTCACCATCTAATAAGATTAAAAAAACAGTGAAACCAGTAATTAGTGGAAACTGCCAATTGGTCATGTCCTGGACGAGGCACCATTAATTCCCTGAGTGGCCACAATCTAAAAATCTAGATAAGGGTTCATACCCATTAATGTTTTTCTCCAAACGCAGCAGGCTTTATGTCTACGTCCATAAAGACTGATGGAGGAGCCGTGATGCTGTGGCCCCTGGGAAACTTGTTAAGAGTTTATACCATCATGAACAACTTGAAATGCCAGATTTAAATTAAAATCTGATGGATTCTATCAGAAAACTAAAAACAGAGCACAGTTGAATCTCTCAAGAAGACAATGATCCCAATATAAGACAACATCAGCATAAAAATTCAGGACTGTGGAGGATCTAGACAGATTGTGCAAATAGGAATAGCCTGTGTGCTCCAAGGTGGAGAGACAAGCTTTCCTGCTTGCATGCTGTCCCCACTAAATAAATGTACTAAAATTAAATAATTATTTTAAAGACTTTCAGTGACAGATTATGCTACTTCAATAAAGTATGAATCTATCTTAAGGGGTTTGAGACATCTTTACCAGGGGTGCCAATAAATGTGGAGAAAGACTCAACAAAACCTCTAGACTCATGCAGTAACAGTAGTACTACTGTTACACAGTTGTTTATCTGACCATCTACAACCTAAAATCAGTGTGTAAAAGCTCACCTGGCGTGAAAGCTCTGTGAAACTGATAAATATCCTCCCCTCTCAGCTCCTCAGCAATTTGACCAATCTTCTGTCTGACTCCATCCAGCTTGCCCTCGGCCTCCTTCAGAACACCCTCAGCATTGGGGACACTTTATAGCCACAGGAAAACAAAGGTAAGAATCATTTTAACTGGAAATCAAAGCTGGTATATGGCACCATGCAGACACACAGAACATTTGCATGAGCGACGCACTGATAGAAGTCAGGCTGATATCGATATCCGCTATCATTACTGCTGTTATCTCCGACAACTGATATTATATATATTTCCCTTTCCTTTTAAAACCGTGAAACAAAAAGACCACAACGCTGTAATCACTTCTCTGTTTCAGTAAAATCCCACAATTCTGCGCTGCATCACTATCACATGGCCAAGCAAATACCATATGGCCAACACCCTCATGTATATAAATTCCAGGCAAAAGCTAAATGTTATTAATCCCTGTGGGTTTTTTCTTCTTCCTGTTGCATCCCTTTGCCATTCACTTTTAGCTGTTGTGGGTAAGAGAGAAAAAGGTCATAAAAAGTGAATAACAAAATGAAAAACATTCCTCAAAAACTGAAAAAATTAACATACTTGATCACTCTGTGCAAAAGAAAAATGGCCCTTTTGCTTTCGATGGTGATGTCTCGACTGATCTTAACCAGGCGCTCATATTTGTCGTGCCGGCTGTCGAGCTCCTGCTGGAAAACTTTAAACACAGAAAGAAAGTTTTAATCTTTATTAATACGAGACATGTTAATCGTCACCTTAACGTAAAAAGATTAACTCAGAACCCTTCCGGATGATGACAAAAACAAGGCACGAGACGTTGCCCGGCACAACGGAGCCAGGGCCCCGCCCTAGAGCGAGGCCTGGGGTTGGGGTTTGTCAGTGAGCGCCTGGTGGCCAGGTTACTCCTCACGGGACCTGGCAGGGCTAAGCCCCGAATGAGAGATGCGAGGCTATCCCCCAGTAGGCCCACCACCTGCAGGCGGAACCATGAGGGACAGGTGCAAAGAGGTTAAGGTGGCGGTCAAAGGCATGGACCTCGGCGACCCGATCCCCAGATGCTCAAAAGGGCTCTAGAGACGTAGAATGTCACCTCGCTGGGGGGGAAAGTAGCCTGAGCTTGTGTGAGAGGTTGAGAGACAGCAGCTAGAAATAGTCAGGCTCACCCGCACGCACTGCCTGGGTATGCGAGAGGTTGGACTCTCTTCCACTCTGGAGTGGCCTGTGGGGAGAGGCGGCGCACTGGGGTGGGTTGGCTTGTTGCCCCTCAGCTCAGTTGTCTCATGTTGGGGTTTACCCAGGTGAATGAGTCGGTCGCATCGTGCATCTTCGTGTCAGGAAGAGGCAATCCCCAAACCCAGTAGTTGACACCAGCAGTAAGGGTGGTCATGGAGTTGAAGAAGGAATCCTATTGAGCCTGGCTGGCCTGTAGGACTCCTGAGGCAGCTGACAAGTTTTGTGAGGCCAAGCCTGCCACAGCCTGGGCAATTGCAAAGGCAAAAGCCCAGGCCTGGGAGGAGTTCGAAATACTATCGCTCCGCCTCAAAGCGATTCTGGCAATCAATCCGGCGCCTCAGGAGGGGGAAGCAGTGCTTCACCAACACTGTTTACAGTGGGGGTGGGGAGCCTCTGACCTCGACAGGGGACATTATCGGGCAGCAGAAGGAATACTTTAAGGATCTCCTCAACCCTGCCGACACCCCTACCCTGGTAGAAACAGAGACTGGAAATTCTAAGCCAGAATTGTTCATCAACCAGGCTGAAGTCACTGAGGTGGTTAAACAAACTCCAAAGGTGGCAAGGGGGTGGATGAGATCCACTCTGAGTACCTCAGGTCTCTGGATGTTGTGGTTCCATGTTGCATGGCGGTCGAGTTCAGTGACCCTGGACTGGCAGACTGGGGTGGTGGTCCCCCTTCATACGTATTAAAGGGGGATCACACTCCTCAGCCTCCCCAGGAAGGCCTGTGCCAGGCTGTTGGAGAGGAGAATCCAGCCGATAGTCGAACCTCGGCTTCAGTAGCAGTGTGTTTTTCGTCCCGGCTGTGGAACACAGGACTACCCTTCGCAGAGTGCTTAGAGGGTTCATGGGAGTTTGCCCAACCGGTCTCCATGTGCTTGCTTCTACAAGTCCAACGCCACGGTTCTTGACAGGAAAAGGGTGGCTTGGACTCTCCAGGTCAGAGGGGAGTTCCTGTCTCAAGTGGAGGAGTTTAGGTATCTCTGAGTCTTGTTCACAAGTGAGGGGAGAATGGACCGAGAGATCGACCACCGGATGGGTGTGGCTGTATCAGTAACGCGGACGCTGTGCCGGTCCGTTGTGGTGAAGAGACAGCTGAGCTTAAAGTCGAAGCTCTCAATTTACCGGTTGATCTACGTTCCTACCCTCACCTATGGTCATGAATTCAGGTTCATGACCAAGAGAACAAGATCCCGGATACAAACAGCTAAAATGAGCTTCCTCCGCGAGGTGACCGGGCACTCCAGTAGAGACAGAGTGAGGACCTCGGCCACCCGGGAGGGGCTCAGAGTAAAGCCACTGCTCCTCCACATCGAGAGGTGTTTGGGGCATTTTTTTTCAAATGCCCCCTGGAAGGCTCCATCAGGAGGTCTTTCAGGCTCGTCGCACCAGGAGGAGGCCCAGAACACAGGAGGAACTATGTCTATCGGCTGGCCTGGGTACGCCTTGGGCTCCCCCTAGAAGAGCTGGAAGTCTGGGTGTCTCTGTAAGACTGCTGCCCAGCTACCCAGTCCCAGATAAACTGAAAACGGCAAGTATGAGTACGAGTCAGCGTCAAACAATATAAACAATAAAACTGATGAAGATGCAGTTACCTTTAAAAGCAGCAATGACTGCCGAGGACGGATTTGCATGAACATCACGCTCCTGTGCGGCTTCAACATTTCTCCGGGACCATCCCTCACCTGACACAATGCAGAAAAAAGGGATGCTGTATGGTGATTTTTTTTTTTTTTATTACTTTGGTTGCTATCAAATCTGTTAGCTTAACTTGAAAAATTAAGACTCCAACAATACAGCACGATTTTACAAGGATCAAATATCTGTTCTTTTCACACCAGGGCTCTGGTGCCTGCAGTTGTTTTTTTAATAGCCAGTTCTCAAAACATGGTAAAATGATAGAACAAACCCTATAAGGTGCTGCCATGCTTGTTCTATACCTGCCTGGAAATCTCACAGTTTCCTCTACCTATATGCATTATTTGGAGGCATTTGTGAAGCCCCTACCCCTCTGCTAATTGCGGTACATACCTATATCTATGCACAAGGGAACTTAGCAAGGTGCTATGTTGTACTGGTTGCTGCCAGTCTGGAGTGGGTGTGATTAGGTTCAATTCAATTCAATTCAGTTTTATTTATATAGCGCCAATTTACAACACATGTTGTCTCAAGGCACTTCACAAAAGTCAGGTACATACATTCCAATTAGTCCTAACCATTGAACAGTGCAGTCAGAGTTAGTTATTAGGTTCTAGGTTGACATTTGGCCAGTGAGGCCACCGCCACATATCAATGTGTGCAATACTGGGGGTTTCCTTAGATAGACAAACTTTTTATCCAATTTGAATAAATAACAGAATCTGACTGCACTGTTCAATGATTCGGATTAATTGTAATGTATGTACCTGACTTTTGTGAAGTGCCTTGAGACGACATGTGTTGTGAATTGGCGCTATATAAATAAACTGAATTGAACTGAATACTGCAATCACAAAGTATTGCTTGGATGCAACACTTGGTAGGCTCTATTATTTCACTTATCATGCAGTGATACACTGTTTGTCAGTTATACTGTACATTTGGAAATTAGTAGGAACTCTCATTGCCCTCGATTTATAGTATTAGGCCCAAGATCCTAAAGCTCACAGAGAGTGGTCGCGATATTGTGATGATGGAAATGACAGAAAAGACAAAAAATCCGAATTAATCAGAACTATTGTCATTACTCTAACATACAATAACTTTGCAATTGCATGTTTTCCTGTTACTGTGTAGTAACACTACTCCACAAAGGTGCGTCCAGGCAGCATTTCATGGATAAGCTACCAATGCTGCTATCGACCTCCTCCATGTAGCATTCAGGCTGCCAACACCATTAGGAGCAACCACAGTTACACAAAATAGGCATTGCGCATGCTCAGAACATTTAGGGAACCCTCACCTCCACGGCGAGCCTACAGGGGGTTCTTGAAGCGCCCTAGAGGATCATAAAAGGCCCAGTAGAGGCACCGCTGTTCTGACCTGTTTTTAATGCTGTGGTGTGGGTATAGTGCATAAAGGGAGCATAATGGAACATACAGTCATGTTGCAAAACTTAAAAGTTGCCAGCTGATTTTAAAATAATGCAATTAATACCAAAACATTTGACTGTACATATAACTCAAGCTATGCACATTGAGCTCAATTTTTCACAGAACAGTTCTGGCAGGTCTATGCTTGGGTTTCCATATGTCATAGGTGTACATTGTTTTCTTCACCTCAGGTCTAGTGGCAGAACATTTTGTTTAAGACTAAGGAGATTAAAGAGCTGGTAAAGAAAAACAAATAAATTTACAATTTAAACACTAAATATGAACTTGGGTTTTTTCCCTTTTTTTAATTGACGGTGTCTAGGCCAGTGCTTGGGATATTGATTTATAGCCTAACAAACTTGGTGTGTTCCTTGGTCTAGATCAATAATAATAACTTCTAAAGTCTTCGCAGACAAACTGTTTTTATACTGAGATTATATTATACACATAAAGACTTTATTACATTTGAATGCCTTCTGAAGGCAGTTTGTTGCACTACATTTTATTTGGGTGCATCTGAGTAAATAGGGTTGAATACAAAAATTCATGCCAGATGTTTCAGTACTTGCCATCATCTTTAAAAACTTTATTATTTTCCTTCCACTTCACAACTCTGCACTGCTTAGTATTGGCCTATCACATAAAATCTAAATAAACTACACCGAAGTCTGTGACTGTACAAAAAAAGGTGGGTAATTTACATGACCTATATTAAAATAACACATGAGCTAAAAGGCAAACCAAATACATCAGTAAGACAAGCAGTTACAGCATTTATGATTGAGGCTAGCTGGTGCAACAACGTAACTCTAGAATGATTGTTAGCTAAAGATAATGAAACAGCTGTTCCTGTCTGTCTAATGCAACTCACCTGGACACATAATTTGTATCTGGACTTACCTTCTCGCTTATTCATCTCTTCAGCGGCACAGTTTCTATTTCTACTAAAAGATAAAGTCGGCTCTCTACTGGAGTCTACTGTATTACTAACTGATTAGCTTTCTCTCTCGGCGCCGCAGTCAAAATGCACGTTAATTTCACGCTTCGGTTTTTACGGGGACTAAAGGAGAAAACTCTACCTCTCATTTACTAGTAACATCTTTCTGGGTCGATAGATATAACAAATAAATTCTGCGCAATCATTACGGCAAATAAGTGCAGGCTGCTTGTTTCTTAAGAGCAGGCATTCATGCGGTAACCTCGGGGCTTCTGCGCTGCTTACACGCGTCACACAAAAATAAACGTAGTGCATCAAGGGAAATGCAGTACAATAAAGTGTGAGTTTTGAACGGCGGTTCTTAATTATTTTGCCAACTTTTTCATTTATTTATTTGTAATGTGTATTTATTTATTGATCTATTTTATTTTTAAATACTGCACATCTCTTTGCTGCTCTATGATGTTCATTTGGCTTTAGTCTACTTGTTCTTTTTTTATTTAAATATTTTTTATTGAAAAATATTTTTTATTGACACTTACAGTTGAGCCCAAACAGATTCCGATCTAAAAATTATTATAATTCAGCCAAGTTTGTTTCCAATAGGATATGAGACAGGTATATCTGATAATAACACAATGTCATATAAAATTTGATTACATGTTTACACTTTTTAAAATAACATATCAAAATATATTTATAGAGTTCTCAATAATCAATGGAAACAATTTTATTGGCATTACATTACTTAAACCCTTGCTAATTGCTAAGCAGCTTTATGCATGTTTTCACTGGTATTTCAAAAGTGTATCTTTGGTGTTGAGCTCCACAGTCTTGGAGATTAGCAGGTCTCTTGCCATCACCCTAATCTTTAGCTCGCTCCACAGATTCCCTACCAGGCTCAAGTAGTGACTGACTGGGCCACTCCAGAGCATTAATATTACTTTAAGTCACAATAAACATGATGTTACTCAAATAAAAGAATACTTAAAGAAATCTGCCAGGAATATGACTTAATTTGGGTATGAACATTCAAATCTAAAAACGGAGAGAAAACCAAAGCAAAAATAAATGAATTCATAAAGACAAAACAGAACAAGTAAGCATGAAGTTGTTTTCTTCACATGGTAAATTGACAATATAATCTTAGATAACCCAATTTTACATTGAGTTAACACCTTCTTAAACATAATTATTTTGTTCAGAAATACACTAACGACAGGAGTAATATAAAGAAGTTACATGTATGTATTAGGAATTTGCAGTGGTAGCACTAAGATTGGTCTCAATGGATATTTTTTATGAATATTAATGCAAGGAAAGTGACGACAAGTTTTTTATGAGTTGCAATATTTATTTACTTATACTTGTATCCTTTAACGTCATCTTTAAATGCCCCCCTCTTTTTTGTTAGATGAAAGTATAATAAAATTCCTAATCTTCTGTTCTGGTTTTGAGTTTGCAGTGTACATCCCCACAATTTTCGAGAGGCACCTCTGAGAATTTTTTTCTTTTTAATTTATTATTTCTTCATTTTACAACCAATCTTCAATATGTTAACTGTATATTATTAAGGGAGGAAAGGTTTAACTTTAGATATACAACATTAAAACACATTCCAAAACGTGTACATCATGACAATTAAAAAAGATATATATATATATATTTTAATTATTTTAAGGTCACAAAAGGGTAAAGTAGTAAAGACTGTAAAAAATTATTGGAAGGTCCTGATTTATCTGCAGATGCTTGCAGTCTTTGATGGTCTTACCTGACTTATTTGCTCAGGATGCTCTGGATGAGTGTTCAGTTATCAGTGTTCAGTGGACACTTTGCAGATGGAGCTCTTATAGCTGAGAGAAAATACAGGGTTGATAGCTTTTATATCCTTATTACTTTTAAGCAGTGAGAGTAAAGCAAATGTGAAGAGATTTATATAATAAATGAGCAAACCACCAAAAATTGTACTAATATGAGGCTATTAAATAACTCAACCATTTTAAATAGGATAGTTTAACGAATTCCACGTGTTTCTGAAGGCCTTTTACCGACAACCCGTGAAAGCAGCGCTGGGGGCTGGGCTTCTTTTCTACGTCACAGTGGGCTGAGCCAGTAACAAACAGTACACACGTAGCTGCGACACCAACAGCTACCCGCAGAAATGCCTCCTGGAGACCCCGACCCACCCCTCAATACTCGTCTGTGGGAGCACATTGTTTCACTTCCCTGGTAGGACGCGCGGAGACGGAATGAGTGCGGTAAAATGCCGACTCTTTGAGTTTTATTCCCCCGTTTCGCTCGGCTCAGCGAGGCAGCGGGTCTTTTTCCAAAGTTGACGGTTAGCAGCAGGGCGCGTGTGAAGGATCGGGCTTAAAGGAGCAGTACACCCCGCTGCAACCTCCAACATGGAGAACCAGCAAAGCGACCTGGAAGGTGACCGACAATACTGTGAACTTTGTGGGAAAATGGAGAACCTTTTAAAGTGTGGTCGGTGCCGGAGTTCCTTCTACTGCAGCAAAGAGCACCAGAAACAGGACTGGAAGAAACACAAGCTGATTTGTAAGGAGGTGGACAAGCCTCTTCTTCCTAAAGAGAAGCCTGGAGAGGGTCCGCCGCCGGGGGACAGCAAGAAACACCGAGAAAAGAGAAACTCGGAGCAGGCGGATTCTGCACCCTTACCCCAAACTCCAAACACAGATGCACCTGCTGACAGGGATGAAGAAGTGGGGTCCAACACCCCCACCACGCCTACGCCTAATGGACAGACCAGCCTCTCCCCTCAGAAACTCGCGACGGAGTGCATCGTCCCCTGCATGAACAAGCACGGCATCTGCGTGGTGGACAACTTCCTGGGAGCAGAGACCGGACTGGGCATTTTGGAGAACGTCAAGGCTCTGTACAAAACGGGCAGGTTCACAGACGGCCAGCTGGTGAGTCAAAAGAGCGACTCCACGAAAGACATCCGAGGGGACAAAATCACCTGGATAGAGGGAAAAGAGCCTGGCTGCGAGAAGATCAGCTTCCTAATGAGTCGGATGGACGACCTAATCAGACACTGTAATGGCAAACTGGGGAACTTCACTATAAATGGAAGGACGAAAGTAAGTATGACAGCAGGTACAGGCACACAATAAATCAGTGCTGTTGAATTTGTGTTCTTCAGGAAACTGGGTGCTGTTGGTCACAGCTGAACACATCTGGTTTGATCCGAAAATCATGCAACCCATCAGGAACTGTTATGCCTTATGTAATGCATTAATCTTTGACTTTTATGTGTAAGGAAGAGAGTCCTGCCCAGGTGAATGGCTTTATCTTTCTCATGTGAATTCACAAAGAACTAGAGAGATCCATTCAACATTTTAATAGATTTGCACGGAAAAAACAGCAGGTTAAGCAGGTATAACTCAAAGCACAATTGTCCAACAGAAAATATATTATCTAGGTCTTAGGTGTGTTAATATAAAGGAGGCTGAATGAAGCCAAATAAACATAAGGTATGAGTCAAGATGCACCAATTGTTTTTGTTTTTGCTGATCACAGAAGAAATGACCAATGCTCTAATTCACATCCTGGACGTAGCCAACATAAAGCATGACGAGTATCAGTTGTAATAATAGATTTTACCACTTATTTGTAAGTTGGGTTAAATAAAGCGGAATAAAAATCAGGTAAAAATCAGGCTTTTCTTGGTTGATAGTTGTTTCCAGCTTTCTTGGAGGTTTGACCTGCGGGGTTCCAATTTTGAAATAATAAGCAAGTAACTAGCTTTATTTGGCAATAAATATTCAGATTTTAAGTGCATCAAAATACATGCTCCTGGTTTATATGTTTATGACCAAAAATAAAGGGAGTTCTTAGTTTTTTAAGCATTTGAGGCATTGGATGGAATCTGATTTTTCAGTATTTCATCTGCCAACTTAGGAAATATAGGCTGATTTCAATCTGTCGCAAATGGATTGCCCCATTTCTCTGTGGTCTGACCTACGAGTTTTTGTTTTTCTGACGGCTCTTCCTGATAGATCGAGTAGAAATTACAATGCATTTATGCATCATAACAAATGGCCCTGTTTTCACTGAACAAACAGTGCATCAAGGCGCATCCTGTTGGTTGACTCACCTGAAAATGGTGGGAGTTATTGATTTTGATGCATTTAATGAATGTGTGTACCTCTAGATTAAGGGTAAAATTGGCAGATTCTGATTTCTGTCAGATTAAAGATATCAAAGATCTGAAGATTTGCTTTAAAGAATCTGTTTAGGATAATCTAGTCCTGATTTAATGTTAGTGTTAGACATTTTTAAACAGAGTTGATCCAAGTTAGTTAGGTTTCCCGAAGATAACCTGTGTTTTTGTAGGATTTGTGAAATATGCAGGAAATAAAACCAGACTACTTTTCAAACTAGTATTTTAAGGGTAAATGTTGAGTATTCAGTCACAAAATAAATCTGCACACTGGTTTGCATCACATTAGTCAGTGTGTGCAATATTACGGAATGGCAGCTAGGGTGTAACATTTGTTGGTTTTTCTATTTCAAGTGGCTTTTATGCAAATTCTCCATAATAATTATATGTTTGGCCTGTTGGATAGACTTTGACTAGCCGTGACGCCCACACAGTTAATGTGTGTTTTTATTGGCTCAGGTGCTAAAGCTCTCAGCCAATAATGTGGGTTAATTGTAGCTGATCACAATATTCAGCAATAATATTACATGTTTTTCTAATATCATACAGCCCTAATACAGAAAATAGAAGTAAAATATGGAAAACTCTGAAACAGTAAATGTGTAGAAACATTGACTTATCCAGTTATACTCGCCTGGTCCGTCTTACCTTCATGGCTTTTAGGAAGTCTGTTAAAAATGAGCACAATGGAAAAACTACAAGCGAGAGAGATTCTCCTTTGAAGCAGGAGATGAAGCTACAAACGCTCTGATCCAAGGTGGTAGTGTTATTTGGAAAACCGTGGACTGATACTGAATCATTCACATGGCTGACTGACCCAGTCCGACACGGCTGAATATTTAAGTTAACAGCAACCGTATAAAAGGTCAGACAAATTGTTTCATGCACACATGAACCAGATCTGGTCGCTTTGACCTTGTTGCATGAGACTAACCCCGGAGGAACTGAGCAACTCCCGGCCTTTTCCTCTTCCACCTCCCCTGGGGTCAATACTGTATAGGCACAGACAGGATTTAAGTGAGAAGAAGCTCGGGACAGTCTAATTTATTACACTCTGTTTACATTAAATTTATTTTTTTATGTATTTTGTACTTTCTATTTGTCTGCAGAAATATTTAAAGGAAACAAAAGCATACAAATTCTCTGACAGAAGCTGTTGAGGAGTTCTTAGAATCTGAGCTTGAGAAATAAAACTGCTCTTTTTGACATTTAGTTTGATCTGTTTCCATATTATGTTATAAATATACTTTGCATTTCAGTGATCTGTTGGTCTTTGCTTTTTTCAAAAATGTTGACAGTGCTTGTGAGAGCTATGATTGTTATTAGTCCTTTTTTCCCCTTTAGCTGGTTCCCAGTAGGCATGAAGCATTCCAGGTTGTGTTGTTGACTCGGTATCTGACTTAGCAGAAAGCTGTGTGAAAACTTGACTTCCTCACCTACTGCTCTAGTTGTGCTGGCAAACGCTCGGCTGGACTATGACCAGCAGAAAACGGCATGACTTGCACAAATTGTGAGTCATGAATATCAGTGGCTCAAAGGGATACGAAACGATGTCGGTACGATTCAGATTGGAAGAGACAGGAGGAAAAGATTTTGCCCATATAATTATTTAATGCCATTGTTTCTGCTTCTGTTTCTCACTTGATAACATTCCACAGACATTGGGACGTGTTTGTTTCTCTGCAGATCCTGCATGTTGACGGCTTTCTGTGTCCGTTACAATATTATCAGGAAGCTTAAAGCTTTTACAAATAACAGTCTTGTTGTGCATGCAGAATAATGATCTTTCTCTGTGTTGAAGGAGGCCACAAGACTTCAGACTTGACTTAAGTCACGTTTTCACTATGAGTTCCTGTTTTTCTCCAGTAAATAACATCCTGGAACCTTTTTATCGACCCAGATAATTATTTATGTATGTTTCGACTGGGGAACTGAAACCTGGGCAGTTTATCACTGGTGCTGATTGGGTCCTCCTCCTGCTACTGGTTAAGCGAACTGAGGACACAGATCTTCACCCACTGTAACAGCGGAGCCGAGAATGCAATTAAAAACTGTGAAATCAGACCAAAACAGCATTTATCTCAGATTGCTTCACTGGCTGCCACTCCAGAGTAAGTGGACATGTGTTGGTGGATTGGATTTTAAATTAAACGCCTCAATCCCAACTCCTGGAAAGGAAAGGAAAAAAGACAGCTCCGATGAGGATGTTGGCCATCAAAAAACATAATTTTAAAGAGGTTATTAAAGCTGAATTAAAAAAAAGTTCTGACTCAGAGGGAAACTGGAATAAACCACAGATCTTTAATAATTAAAACCTGCAAGATGTTTTTTTTTTTTGTGGGAACAGTAATCAGACCCATACGTTCTCCAGTTGCTTGTCTGCTCCATCCAAATACAAAACCAGTGATTGTTTAACAATACTGGGGAGTTGTTTGCTTTAATCTGTATCTCAAATGCTGAAAATGTTTAACTTGTGTGGTTAAAATCTCTTTAAAAAGCTTGGAGAGCATAGTTCTCTCTCTGTAGCCATAGAAACGCTCAGAGCCAAAGTCTGCATCTCTTTTAAATAAATCTCTCCCACAGGTTTGGTGGATTTTATCAATGGGTTTTAATGTAGACTTGGTAAAACGCTGTGATATTCAGCAGGGTTAACACAAAATATCCAGAGGAGTATAAACTGGGAGCTGACTGGGAGCTTTAGTTCCCAGTTTATCCATCAAGTCCTACCTCCCTATCTAGGATTTTTTCATGGTAGATTTTTACCTGCTTTTGGCAATCCCTCATCCTTTTCCACTGATCACCTTGAGATGTTTCTACTGCTTCATAGGAATCCACCTGTGTTGAATTCAGTTGTTTGAACATGATTTAGAAAGGCACAAACCCCAAGTGTTAAAGGAACTGTCAGCACACTTTTATGACAGGATTATCTCAAAACAAACATTTGGAGAAGGGAGAGAAAAAAACCTGCTGCTTTGAAGGTCCCAATGAGCCCAGAGAGGCGACCAAGAACCCAATGATCACTCTGTCAGAGCTCCAGCTTTGCTCTGTGGAGAGAGGAGAACCTTCTAAAAGGACAACCGTTTCTGTCCACTAATCAAGCCTGTGTGGTAGAGCGGGCAGATGGACTACTTAGTAAAATGCACGTGGCAGCTGTCCTGGATGTTGCCATAAGGCACCTGAAGAACCCTCAGATCATAAGAAATAAAATTCTGTGGTCTGATGAGACAAAGATTGAACTTTTTTGCATGGATGCCAGGCGGCATGTTTGGAGGAAACCAGGCACTGTTTCCTTATAGTGAAAAATGGTGGTGGCAGCATCATGCTGGGGATTTTTTTCAGTGACAGGAACTGGGAGACTAGTCAGGATAGATGGAACAATATACAGAGAGACATTGTGGATGAAAACCTGCTCTAGAGCGCTCTTGACCTAAGACTGGGAGGTCAGATTGTCTTTTAGCAGGACAATGAGCCCTGAGCACACAGCCAAGATTTCAAAGGAGTGGTTTCAGGACAGCTTTATAAATGTTGTTTGCAAACTGGGAATCGAAGCATGAGAATCTCATACCGGCTCCTGCTTAGTGTTAGCATAAAGTAAAAATATGTCTAGCATGCAGTTTTGCAGGAATTTACCTTGACTTTGCTAGCTCACTAGGTGGTAAATGTACTGCAGTGATTATGTTTCGCTTGGCAGAAATGTATTTAACCCTGACTGACGCATAATGTGTCCTCTAATTCCCTTAATAACCACATTGAAAGACACATCCTGAAGTAATGCATCCATCATGCCTGCTGCCTGACATAAAAGCATGTGGGGTAGTGTCAGGATCTGGGTTGTTTCCATTTGCCGGGTGTTGTTTCAGCACAGATGCCTGCTGCTAAAAATAAGGTTAACCTGGCTATCCAGGGACCCAGTTTTTCGTTTGGTTGATTGTTTTGGATTTTCTCCACATTCTAGTTATCACAATCTGGGATTTAGGGAATCATGAGGCATTGTTTTACTTATAAATTAAGCACCTTGGGGTCAGGGACTTGACCCTACTAGGAATTCAGCAAAAGCTCAATTGGTTATTACACAGTAAGTAAACCCAAGACTTGCAAAGTCTTCTAACCTCTTGAACCTTTCTCAGTTGTGTTTTATTTTATTATATTACTTCCACAAACTGTTTATTGGGATTTTATGTGACAGACCAACACAAAGTAGTGCATAATTGTGTTTAAAAATAAAAATAAAAAATCTGAAAAGTGTGGCTAGCATTTGATACCACTCAAATAAATCCACTCCAACCAATTTCCTTCAGAGGTTGCATAATTAGACATACAATAATACATTTGTAAAAATAACCAACTTCATAGAGATGAGATCCACAGCTCAGGTGGGAGAATTTGTCGACAGGACATCTTATCAAGCCTGCACTCCACAAGTCTGGCCTTTATGGAAGAGTGGTGAGAAAAAAGCTTTTATGTAAGGGCAGCTAGAAGAAGTCCCATTTGCTGCTTGCCACAAGCCATATAGAGGATGCTGCCAGTATGTGGATGAAGATGGTCTGCTTAGAGGAGATCAAAATTAAACCTTTTGGCCCACATGTAAAAGTCTATGTATGAAACATGGTAGCAAATGAAAGGTTTGGATCAAAGCATATTCATGTGTTAGAATGGCCCAGTCAAAGTCCAGAAACACAGGCACTCTTCATCTTTCTGACTGTACTTGAGCTATTTGAGCTTAAGCTAAGAAGGGCTATGTTAATTTTAGCAAATCTTATAAAGTATTGACTCAAAAGGGCTGAGTACAAATGCACCCCACACTTTTCAGATTTTTGAATGTCTTCCTTTCGCCTCACAATTAGTGCTACTTTGTGTTGGTCCATCACATAAAATCCCAATAAGATGCACTGGCGTTTGTGTTTGTGATATGATAAAATGTGCTGCAACACCTTTTTCCTTTTCTTTCCTACAGAAGGGTGAATGGTAAAGGAAAATGGCCATAGATCAATGATCTGAAAAGGGAATTAAAGCCTCCAAGATATTTGTTTTTATTGGCCTTTATTTCCCTTATTATAGTAATATAGCAAGGAACAATAGTGTAAATGTAATAAAACGTGTTAAATCTTGACTAATGAGTTTTAACCCAATGATAAAAAGAAACAGAAAATATTTGTAAAAACTGTCTTCTAACATTTTGCACAACTGACTGAGCTTCTTATTTTCTGTGAAGGCTCAACAATGACACTAAGAAGCATTTTAATCCTTGCATAAAAATCCTTGCCCTCATCTCTCAGAGGTGTGGGTTGATAGTGACTTTGTGTGTTTTATTTTGTTAACAGATGTGTTTGTTTGTTTTTTTGCCATTTGTTATGTGACAGAAGATGCGTGGATGTGCAGAAGTTGACTCTTGACCTAAATCCTGAAGATGTGTTGTATGTAGAGGAGAGGAAGTCTTGTACTGGTGGTCCACTACACACCGGAGCCTGCCATACGTTATGCTATAGGCTGTGTGGACGGTTCTTCCTTCCGCTTACAGCACCAGCCTTCCTGAAGCAGCACCTTGCGTGCCACTTTTTTTCCTGCGTATTGCTTTGTTGTTAGTCCATCATAGGCGCATCCAAACAGAGGGACAGCCACTAGGGATCAATCTGAGCATTCTTTACAATCCCTTTACTAGCATTCAGAGTTGAATGTTTGTGTGTGGCGCAATTAAACTGAGCAGGTTTATGCATTCAGAATTATTTTTTATATATGCTTTGTCTTGTGGAAAAGGTGGTTATTTGGAAAAATGTACTACTCTTTACTAGGGCTGAAACAATCAGATTAATCCATTATTGAAATAATCGTCAACTAATTTAGTAATCAAATAATTGTTAACTGAAGTATACAGACTTTAAAACATGTTATTTTCTCAAAGAAACAACCCAGAGCAATAATTAGGCCAAAAATGCCCAAAACAATGTATAAAATTTGCATTTATGATAAGAACCTTCTTTGTCGGTAAATATTGCTCTATCCAGAACTCCTCGTGTGGCTTAGCTTTAAGCTTCACCCGGTCCAAATTCGGTAAAATATCTAATAAGCACCCTTTTCTATCCGCATATTAATCGAAAAAATAGTTGACAGATTAATCGATTAGCAAAACAATCATTAGTTGCAGCTTTCCATTTATAGAAAAACACAAATACAACAAGCTAATAAGAGCTTTTTAATTAGTCAGGCGTTCTCAATGGGTAGGCCTGCAGTCAGTCGGTCAGTGTTGCCTTAGAAAGAATGATAACTGGCACTTTAATTTGAAAGGAGAGAAGTAGCTAAGAGGCTAATGGTATCTCTGGAGGAGGTGCAGAGTTTCAAAGCTTCGGTGGGAGAATTTTTCCAGAGGACAACAATTGTGCACTGTGCAAATCTGGCTTTTATGGAAAAGGGTCGAGAAGATAAGTATTGTTAGAAACAAGCCACACCCATAGGGACACGGCAAACGTGGAATAAGTCGATCTGTTTCGATGAGACCAAAACCTTTTGGCATATGAAGGAAAACTAACGCTGAACCCTGAACACACCATCCAAACGGTGCAACATCACGCTGCGGGGGTTTCTTTTCTTGAGAAGAGACAGCGATCTCATTACATCTCTACTAAAACACTTCATAATCCTCAAAGATTTAATTAATGAAACTAGGAGCAAAGTGGAACAAGGTTTGGTTGCGTTAGATTAATTATATACCAGATGATTATTCTTAAGCAGTTTACAGAAACCAGCTTATGTGTTTGTCTTTTGTTTAAGGATGATGTTCGATATCAACAAGCATCGACTCCCTATAAGAACACTGTTTTACTGCTTTAATGCTCTAAAGATAATACTTATTCTGTATATGTCCTTCTATTGTTCATGTCCAACTGTAAACAAAGTGATGAACTAAGTCACTTCTTTAAACGGATATTTCCTTTGAGGCAACGCTGTCAGATGAAACGTCTGGTTCCTCCAGCCTGTGACCTGAACTGTCTTGATTCCCACACTCCTACTTGTTGCAAGGTCTCAATGCCAACTGTTAGTGCTCCGTCTTTGGATAAGCATCTCTTCTGTGAAGTGAGCAGATCCCTTGCAGCTTTTCCGTTCCGCCCCACCCCAGTTCGTGGCTCACATCAGTGGATGTAGTGCGATGAACTGATAACACCCCAGTGATCAGGTTATCCTCAGGAGTGATCAGGTCATTTTGCAGGATGAACGTGCTCTGAAGCTTCGTTTGGGTGTTTGTTTATTAACAGATCATAGCAAATGGGACTCGCAGTAAGCCATTTCCCAATCGATTCTGCTTGGCCAAGATTCAGACACGTGTTGATTACATCAACAGAAAACGTGTGCTGCAAAACGGCTGAACAAACACTTGCTGTCAGCTCACGCACTTCACTGGAGGAGAATTTCTGCTTGTAAGGCAAATTGACAGTTTTCCTGATGTTTGTAAAAATTTACATTTAGGCAGTTATTAATACTTTAATAGCTATTGGGATGATACGCTGTAGTGATTATACCAAAATCTTTTTCTACAAAATAAAAACTAAGATTAATCACAATCAATCAGCCTGCAGGAATCTCACTTGACTTGTTCAAGTGAACAGTTAGGCCTAAAATTATTCTTACAATATCAATTTTCTGATTTTATTTGCATTTTGTTCAAAAAGGTATGTTGAAAATTATTCATACCCTTTTCAGTGGAAGCAAACGTATTGGAATTACAGCAAACCCTTCTTCTAAGTGTTGAGCATGTTTTCTTTGGCATGTTTCCACTGGTATTTTGCCAATTTATCTTTGGTGATAAGCTCCAATGTTTAAGGTTTGAAGGCTTCCTTGCCAAAACCCAAAATGTTTTAGCTCCCCCCAGAGATTCTGTCAAATCAAGTCGGTACTGTAGCTGGGCCACACCAAAACTTTAAAAGTACTTCTTTCAGAAGAAATATGTTGCTTGAAAATACTTGAAACTAGAGATTCACGACATATTGGCATTAACATTGGGTATCAGTCCTATATTTAAAACTGGGCTGATGTTTAAAACCGTTGTTTATTTCCATCTTTTTGCCGTTTGTCAACGTGTTTCAGTAGGAGGAGGGGGTTGGAACCGGCCATGTGATATTTGTTTGGTCAGGTGACAGTGATGTCGATGCAGCACGGGATTGTTGGGTGTTAAACTAAAGCAGAGAAGCAATGTCATTTTTTCAGTGTTGAAAGGGTAGGGAAATATTATCTGTAGATATCAGCTTTCAGCCATAACAGCAATTGTAGTATCGGATATCGATATCGGCCCAACTTGTCATATCGGTGCACTTTAAGCCAAAGTCTGCCAGAGGTATGAGGTAGCTAGTCATCAGTGTTTTACACGCAAGCTGTACAGTCTTTGAGTATTTTGGTTTAAATGCTAATTGTTGAATTACTGATCAAAAAATGTATAAAAATGAACAAAATCTGGTATTTTTTTCTTGCTACAATGAGAAGAAAATCTAAGGAAAATAAGTTAACTTTTTCACTAGACGGGGGCCAGTATGAGATTTTCTTGGTATGATGACCTGGGGTATGAACACACAAGATTAAAACAAAACTATCTATTTAAGTTTGTTTTAAAAAGGTAAGGAACAGTACTTTCTACTGCAGCTAAAATAATATAGCTTTACAGTTTTTTATACATTGACTGTAAGCAAAAATATTGAATGAAAACCTACTAAAATTTGTTAGATTTCAAGTGGCCATTACTTATACCTTTTATTGGCTCACACAAGTATAACAACCTGATATTAGCTGGTTAGCTAGTCCAGCTATCTGCTCAGGTAGCCAGCCTGCATTCGGGTGCTTAATAGATGTGCTGCCGGTCGCTTGGCAACTGGTGATTTAAAACTGATGCAATATAATAACTGTAATAAGGGGGGTCCGTTAGTATCCACACCATGTCTGTGCAGGAACTAGTTGGGGCTTTTTTTTAAGCGGCTGACTGGCAGTGTGCAATAACAGTGGGTGGAGAAAATTACCATCACTCTGACATCTCATTGACAGAACCTTAAACCATAGGAATGGTTTGATGGGAAATATTTTCTATTTTCAAACCATAACTCTTTAAAATCTAGTTTTACTTTAATGCTGGTAAGCCGCCGTGCTTTGTGGTCAACAGGTGTGAAAAACGTCAACACAGCTCCAACATCAAAACTTCTTTGACCACTTTTTTTCAAAATAGATTCAGATAAATATAGGATTTTGTTTTAGGGTTAAGTGAATTATTCTGTTTGCAACGTTAATCATGCAATTGATTTCAGTGTATTTATGTAGGGCCAATTTACATCAGATTTAATCTTCAGGCACTTTACAAGACAAGCAGATCCAGTTTATATACAGAAATATAGACTCAAATACATTTACACACATTCCAATTTGATCCAGATTGAAGTTATCAGTCTGAAAACTTGCCTCCCTGGGAAGTATTTAACCATTTATCAGTTTATTTCTCTGTGTTGCTTTATTTAAATAAATTATGGAAATTACTTATCACAAAAATACTCAAATCACATGTTTAATTTAACTTATTTCTGTACTGCTGTAAATCGCACCATATTTTGTTCTGAACCTGTAAAAAGTTAGGTACCAAACGACCAAAACCAAAAACGTACGAAAAGGCGAGCTGACCGGCTACCTTTCAAATGTTTATTTGGTAAAAAATACCTTATTACATTCAGTACTTTCTTTTCTTTTCTCTAGTTGTTGGATCACATTTGCACTGAGTTAAACATGCATCCGTGGAGGTCCTTGCTTCTGCTTTGGCCTCATTGAAGGCCCCTCAGAGCTTGGTTCGGTGACCTCTGTTCCTCTCGTTCCCTGCACGTAAACGCCAGTTGGCCTCTGAAGCTGTGCTTGTGGAATGTAAACAAACAACATGAGGAGCAAGGTCAGCCGCTTAATGAGGGCCACAGTGGAACGCGGAAGAGTAAGTGGCTGAAAGAATGGGAGCTCAAATGGATATAAAGATCAGGGGCGGAGATGGAGAGGAATAAATTCCTGATAAATGTAAAGATGTCCATTGGAGATGGAGAAGTAGTCTGAGTTTGACATGGAAACCATCTTGGCGTTCAGCACCGGTCTGATTATAAACAGTAGTGGGACTTCTGGTTTAAATGTGCCCTGCTCTGTGGACATGTCTAAGTGTTGCACCTTTTATCAAGGTTTTTTTCTCCTACCTGAAAGAGGATTTTACTTTAAGACTTGTCTCTTCTGTGTGCTTCAGCTTGTTAGGTTCTCATGACCAGATCACATGAAAGGCAATCTGGAATTAAACTGCACTTCATACAAGGTTGGCATATCTACACAATAGCTGTATGTAATTTATTTTCTGTGAATAAATCATGAACACGCTCCTTTGTATTCATTTCTATTTGTTTTATTTTAAGATGTGCAAGAGGATCAAAAATCACATGACTCATGAAATCCCAGCGTGTTTTTGTTAAATCATTTTTAGATTCTGATAAAACTCCACCTGGTTCTCCTAGCAGCAGATAACATCCATTGTCGCTGCAGCTTTACAGAATACATGAAGCTTTCCCGTGAAGGGAAGTGAAAGGTGAAACTGCTGCGTCCGCCGCAGCTCTTTCACCTTAAGTCGGCCCGCACACCCCACACACACATCTAAATCCACACTTGACCCATCCCTAGCCTTGGAGTGTGAGCCCAGCAGTTAAGAGTGGGAGGGGTGACATAGCAGAGGATAAGCCAGCCTTCCTCACGCTCTGCACGTAGCACAACCATTAAAATACTGCTTCCTCTGGAGGGAGTCCAGGAGTCAAAGTTTACAGCAGTTCATTCCTCCCTGTGAGCTACAGCCCCACCCCTCTCCTTTCACTGTCTGTGCCCACTCCCCATTTCTCTGCCCTTCTCTTTTACACACGAAAACAATAAAGCATACTGTATTGGGTCTTACACACAGGAAGTCCTTTTGTTGGCTATGTGTGGGCGCATTGCTCAGAAGTACTTTCAGAAAGCACCCCTCTTCTCCTCTCCTTTTTTTTAATGGTGGAGCAGCCAACATTAACACCACCCCCCCCATGTTGGAGCTCTGTTGTTTTCCAGCTCTGAAGGCCCTGATATCGTGCATTCCAGTGGTAACCTGCATCTCCGAAGATGTGAGCACAATGCCGACTGATGCAAGCAGCTCCGATCAGATGCGCAGGACAATAAGATCGTGGCGCTTGTGTGTGAGGAGAATGACTTTGCTTGTTCTCTCTGGAGGGTTTTTTAAAATCTAACATGTCCTTTCCATTTCCTGCAAACAATTTGCTTTTTCTTTCAAATGCTCATACAGTGATAGTGTCCATGTTAAAGAAGAAATGGTGAAGAGATTTACTCTTGCTGTGAGTGTTTACAATAATGTTGCTATGAGTTATGTTGATGCAAGTTCCTGAAAGAATGTGGCCTAACTTGCCTTCTGCCCGCCGTATCGCGGTTGGTGCTACAGCGTATGAGGGCTGCTCTGCTTCTGCTGGTGCTCGTTTACCATTACCACAGGTCCACTTTCAGCTCAGACACTCTGGTGCTGTATTTAGCCATGGACTCATTACTGGAATCGGTATACAGCAGTTTAAACCGAAATAGTCTCAAAATCATGTTTGGTCCTTTGGTTTAAATTTCTTTTACTGAGATTCCAGAAAAAGTTCCGGCGGGACCGGAGTTCCCCAGCTGGACGGAGCCCAGAGCACAAAGCATCTTCTACCCCCAAATAAGGCAGGCATCTCTCAGGAAAAAAAATCTGTTTTTGTTACATTTTATTAAAAGCATGACTTTTCTACTTCTAAATAAATATTTGAGAAATCTTTGATATTAAAGCAATCATCCCCTTATTTTAATTGCTGAGCAGCTTTTTGCAGGTTTTCACTGGTTTTTTGACATTTTATTTTTGGTGATGAGCTCCAAATGTTTGAGGTTGGAAGCTCTCCTTACCATCACCCTAATCTTCTCTCCACAGATTCTCTATCAGATTCAAATTGGGACTTTGGGAAGGCCACTGCAAAACTTTGATATTACTTCCAATCCCAAGAGACATTTAGGTAAAAATTAAGTGATTGCTTTAAACCTAAATCTGCCAAAATTATGAATAATTCTAGGCTTATCTGTATAAAACCACTGCTCAAGTACGACTGGTGGAACTTTTTATTTCCAATGTAAGTACAGGTTGACTGTAATATAGTCGCTGCATCACAGTCAGAGAAGAAACAGGTGCTGGTGGCTACTCTGCTGCTGCGTTCTCCTTTCCTCTAAATTAGGAACTTGGATCTAGGAATGATATCAAGCACAGCTTAACGTTCTCCAGTTCCAACTCTGAAAAACAGATTTGCTAATTGATATACTAAGTGAATAGACTAACCACTTTACAAACTAGCAAAGCATTTCTCTGCATTTTGCTTAAACACTCTAGCACTTGTTCTCTCAACATGTCGTATAGCTCTGTCTGTTTTAAGAGATTAAATGAGGTCCAAACGGTCAGAAGTGCAAATAAACGGTATTGTTACTGTAGCTGCATTTAAGTTTCATATCACGGTAGCGAGTCTTTCCTATTTGGGTAATTTTGCCCAATTAGTGCCACTCATTTATTTTTGACAAAACACAAAAATTTAAAATGTTTAAGTCCTGTAGCATTACTGTTTTAAAATGTCTGTCATGATGGTGGTAGTTGGAAAGCCTAGTATTTACTGAAATGATAAAAGGTTCTGCTGTAAAGCGTTCATACACTTCTTCTGATGCTGAGACTTTATTCAAAATTGGTCTGGAGTTTAATTCATTATGCAACCTTCTGTGCTGTTTCAACCATTTAAATATCAAAATGTTGCATAGTTGTATTTCACAGTTTAAAAATGCATAAAGACATGTATTTTTTCCCTGTTAGTGCTGGGCTCTGTTTGTGTTACCACTTGTGTTTTTCCTTTTCCTGAGGGGTATTTTTGTGCAGCACGAGTGCCAGCGTTCAGTTTGCTGTTTACTCCAAGAAGTATACAAGAGCTTAAGGGTTTCACGGCCAACTCCCAAGCAGATCATGGAAGTCTGATTACAGCAGGAAAGGGCAAAGGGAAGTTATCATGCAGCATAATACCCCTGGTTTATTTTCTCATATGTTTCAAAAGGGTTACTATGGGGCAGCCTGTATGCCTGTTCTTGTCTTCATCTCGGTTCAGGTGAGGCAAAAAATAGTTAATTTTGTGCTTTCACAGTTTGAACAGGTTCACTTGAGCTTCACTCTCTCTTGATTGCTTTTTTGCCTTGACGTTGTACCTTTGTGTCCTTTTAATTTTGAAGGTTAGTGACAGCAGAACTGTGCTTGTTTCACTGTGTGCCTGTTTGTACTAATCACATTTTTCTACCTCTCTCTCTTCAGGCAATGGTGGCCTGTTACCCTGGGAACGGAACAGGTTATGTGCGCCATGTGGATAACCCCAACGGCGATGGACGTTGTGTCACGTGCATATATTACCTTAATAGAGATTGGAATGCCAAGGTATGAGATTGATGTCTGTGAAAAATGTTTCTTTAAATCATAACTCTTTATAACATGCGTCAGGGGATTTATTTTGCATGGTCAAAAAGTTTGGTTTGTGTACTTGGAGCATAACATCAAAATCTTAAATATTACATTATGTGAATAAATTCACCAATACTGATAAATATTCTATTAGCAGCTTTTAATCCAAGATAGTGGATTATCTGTATGGTTTGCATTATAGGTCCAAGCATAAGTATTTTTTTTTTCTTGTAGGTCCTGATGGGTTTTATGTGTGTACTTGATTTCCTACTTCTAAATAAAAGCAGGGAACAGGGCTGATTGTTCATTTAAACATGCTCATTGAAAATCAATGTTTTTTCTGGAAAGTTTGGTTGTAGATTGGGGAAAATATGTGTGATTAATAATAAAAAGCATTTAATAACATTTGATTTTTAAGTTTTAATATTTCTCTGTTGTTGGCTTTTTATCTGCTCATCACTCTCTGTCCTGCTTTACTAAAAAAATCCACACCCTTCCAGAGTCAGTTGGTTTGGTTACACTTTAATACATGCAGAAAGAGCACACCAACCTTCTATAATCCCTTTTGAAATGCAGAGATTCAGCTGATCCACCTCACCCCGTCGAGACCAAGAGACACATACACCTCCCTGAAGCAACCTAAACTATTATTTTTCTGCAGGAAATGGCGTTTACTGTCAAACAAAGGAACTAAGCCAGGAGGAATCATTTTGAGCTTTGAACATTTGGACCATGATTTGTATATCTACGAAAATATTTGTAAAAAACAATTTTCTCTGCTTGCATCCAGATTTAATCACAGTGATGCAACAGCTATACCGAAAGGTTTTAAGATTATAGACGCAGAGTGTATTAATTCATTATTAAAAAGCTGAATCATCTTAAAATCTTTACTTCATACGACCTACGACCTAAACATGGTGAAGGAGGCCTCCAGGATGTCCAATTGTCCAAATGACCAATTAGCAGGACCATTCCCTCCTGAGGAACGTTAAGAGTAGTGTGTTGCCACCAGTGCAAAGCTTATTTAACACTGGCAGCAGCTGAGTGTGAGTGTATCTGCACCCACAGAGGCAAAGATTTTTAGACAAGGGGCTTAAAACAAGAAATTATTTAGTAGAAGTGCAAGAATGGACAGCAGGTGACTGGTGCAAAATAATTGTCTCTTATGAATCAATCATAGAATTACATTTTTCTCATTGGAAAGTATTTGTCCCGAGAAGAAAAAGTGAGCGCTACTATAAGTTCTGTGTCATGCCAGCAGCGAAGCATCCTAATGACAAGTAAAAAATAATTTATTTTTTCATAGATATTACAACATACCATGAAACAAAATTGTGTTTCTCTTGTCTAGAGGATACTGATGTAGCAGTATCTTTCTTCAGATTTAGGAGCTAAGACAGTACTTGGAAAGGGAGCAGCAAATCTGTTGACGCCCAAGCAGCAGGAAGACTTGACTACAAATCACTGCAACCTCTTGGTCAGCAATGTCTCTCTGCTGGCCTGCATTCATGCTCCATGGTAACTGAGTGTTGTCCTTGGCTGATGGAACGCCGCCTCCATTAACACCCAGCAAAATATCAGGAAAAAGGATCCCATAAACCTCCAGTCTTGTCTGTATAGAGAGAGCTTAGCTGCCAGTCTGCTAGATTGCCAAATGTTGCTGTGGATACTGCCAATAAGTTTGACCATAATCCAGATTGGTTTTAACATGGCAGGTTCAGTAGTTTTAAAATAAAGTATCAAACAGTCCTGGGTGTGATAGTTTACACATATGGCTTTGTTAAATGAGCTGTGACTGTAGGTAACACATTTCATGAATTCACACACAAATCACGGTCTCCTAATCTATTTACAAACCTGTCCTCACAACCAGTGCAAGAAAACTGTATTTTGACTTTGGATGATAGTTTCTGGTGTAATGCTGCTCATATATTTGTCACCTTTCAATATCTTATACCCTTGATCAGGGAGGGAATTTGCCATTAGATGTCAGCGAGCTTCTTTTATGTTCTGCATGTTTTTGTCCAGGCTGGCTTGTTTTTACCCAACTCTATCTCTTTGTTTTGACTTTGAGGTTGTGGATTTCACATAGTTTTCCCCTGTGAATACATTGGCTTTCTTTTTGACCTATGCACCTTTGAACAGCAAACAAATGATGTGGCCTGTCTTGAGGTCCTACTAGGTGCTGTAGAAATAGCTAATAGATGCCAGCAAATTCCACTTATTAGTGCTTGTTTTTATCCTTTCTCTCCCTGTCTAATCACAGACTTGGTCAAGGAAAGTCTTACCGAAGATTCTCAATTGGACTTAGTTGTGGACTTTGACTGGGACATTCTAACAGATGAATATGCTTTGATTTAAACCATTCTGAAGGATCAGTTATAGTCACGCTTCGGGGTGTCGCACAGGACTCCGCTGACGGCGCGCAAGCCTGAACAAGCGCTGTAGGTGTTTATACACTGCTCAAAAAAATAAAGGGAACACTCAAATAACACATCCTAGATCTGAATGAATGAAATATTCTCATTGAATACTTTTTTTCTGTTCAAAGTTGAATGTGCTGACAACAAAATCACACAAAAATCATCAATGGAAATCAAATTTATTAACCAATGGATGCCTGGATTTGGAGTCACACACAAAATGAAAGTGGAAAAACACACTGCAGGCTGATCCAACTTTGATGTAATGTCCTTAAAACAAGTCAAAATGAGGCTCAGTATTGTGTGTGGCCTCCAAGTGCCTGTATGACCTCCCTACAACGCCAGGGCATGCTCCAGATGAGACGTCTCCTGAGGGATCTCCTCCCAGATCTGGACTAAAGCATCCGCCAACTCCTGGACAGTCTGTGGTGCAACGTGACGTTGGTGGATGGAGCGAGACATGATGTCCCAGATGTGCTCAATCGGATTCAGGTCTGGGGAACGGGCGGGCCAGTCCATTGCTTCAATGTCTTCATCTGCTGACACACTGCAGCCACATGAGGTCTAGCTTTGTCCTGCATTAGGAGGAACCCAGGGCCAACCGCTCCAGCATATGGTCTCACAAGGGGTCTAGGGATCTCATCTCGGTACCTAATGGCAGTCAGGCTACCTCTGGCGAGCACATGGAGGGCCATGAGGCCCTCCAAAGAAATGCCACCCCACACCATTACTGACCCACTGCCAAACCGGTCATGCTGAAGGATGTTGCAGGCAGCAGATCGCTCTCCACGCTGTCTCCAGACTCTGTCACGTCTGTCACATGTGCTCAGTGTGAACCAGGGCCCAGTGGCGAGTTTGCCAATCCTGGTGTTCTCTGGCAAATGCCAAGTGTCCTGCACGGTGTTGGGCTGTGGGCACAACCCCCATTTGTGGACGTCAGGCCCTCATACCATCCTCATGGAGTCGGTTTCTAACCGTTTGTGCAGACACATGCACATTTGTGGCCTGCTGGAGGTCATTTTGGAGGGCTCTGGCAGTGCTCCTCCTGTTCCTCCTTGCACAAAGGCGGAGGTAGCGGTCCTGCTGCGGCCTCCTCCACTCAACTTTGTTCATTGTGAATGGAGTGCGGCAAGTGCAGTCTGCTCTGGGTTACAAAGATTCGGAGGTGTACGTTGCGGGGCCCTCGGCCAGGGGCGGGGACGGCGCAATTGCGTCACTGTTGGCGCACGCACCCTCGCGCCCTTAGGGTCATTTTCCTGGTGGAAGCCGGACCCCAGTCTTTTGTCTTTTTCAGCCTCTAACGGGTTTTCATCCACGATTGTCCTGTATTTAGCTCTGTCCTCTTTCCAATCAAGTCTGACCAATCTTCCCACATCATGATGCTGCCACCATCATGTTTCACAGTGGGGATGGTGTGTTCAGGGTGATGTGTAGTGTTAACTTTGTGACAGGCTGTGTTATTTATGTAGGCCAAAAAGTTAAGTTTTGTTCTCATCTAAAAAGAACACTATATTCCACATGTTGGTGCTGTGTCCCTTATATGGATGATGGCAAACTGCAAACATGACTTCTTATAACTTTTTGTCAACAATGGCTTTCTTCTTCCCATTCTTCCTTAAATGCCAGATTTGCAGAGTGCATCATTAACAGCTGTCGTGTCCACACATTTTTCTACCTGAGCTTCGGATTTCTGCAGCTCCTCCAGAGTCACCAGGAGCCTCTGTGCTGCTTCTCTGATAAATGCCCTACCTGCCGAGCCTATCTGGGTGGTCCTGTCTTAGGTTTGTGGTTGTCCCATATTCTTCTCTTCTTGGATGGTGGATTATAGTTGGGTGATGGATTTAATTAGGAGATCGTCTGAAGGCAGTCGGTTGCACTGGATTTTATTTAGGGGTATCAGAGTCAAGTCAACTGAATGCAAATGCAGTCTTCAGTTTCAGATATTTATTTGTATAAAATGTTAAACTGTATAATTTTCCTACTATGTGCCACTTTGTGTTGGACTATCCAATAAAATCCCAGTGGGACAAGTTGGAGTTTTGTGGTTGTATGAAAACTTGAGCACGGCACTGCACGTTTAAACACACATGATTAACCCGTCAGTTAAGCAGTAAGGCCCTATTTTTCATAAAAAGGGCCCTGATTTACTGTAAACCTTGATGCGAAAGATAAACAGTTCTACAGGTTTCTTCAGCGACAGCACCTGACTTCCTCTTGTGAACAGTTCTCACTAATGTCATGAGGGTAACAGGCTTTGGCAGTTTTTACTTGTCTGATAGACTGAAAAGAAAAATAAACCCTTCAGTGTTACGATCACCCACCATCTTGGTTTTTATCTGATCTAAAGTATTAAATTGGGCATTTTTGTTGAGGAACAAAAAATATATTTTTTAGAAAGCTGTCAAAGACCTTTGGTTGGTATCTGTCACACCTTTGCACATGTTTACACATTAGTTTAGTACGATGTAGGCCATGAAGTCGTGGCCTTTTGTTAATTATAATACTGCATGCCCTATTAGCCACTCATTAGACCGCACATTATGTGCAGGTCAAACAGCCGTTTAAACCTTTGCGCCTTAGCCCACCTGTCTTTTTTGACCCTATGAGAATCAAGTGTGTTGATTAATTAACTGAAGTCACACCACCGGTATTCCCCCTATTTAACATGCTTCAAATGGAAATAACATTACATGCCCACCAAAGGGCGTGAACCTTTTTAGCACTGAGGGTTTGCGTGTGAAGAGAGGGTCCTATCATATCAGCAAACTGAGAATTGAGGCAACAGGCTTGCAGCAATCTGCTTTTTCACTCTCCAGGTCCTTTATCCAGCCAGAGCAGTTTTCCTGTGGGTTATTCTTCCTATCCCTCCACAGGAAAGCCGTCCACTGCTGCTGCTTCCTATCCCGAGCTTTTCTCCTAGCCTTCTAGGGTTGGACAGCGTTCTGCCTTAAACATTCTCGCTCCACTTTGATCTAATTTAAAATGGCCACATGATGGTTGAGTGTCCTTTTATAACCTTTTACAGGTACATATCCATAAATAACATTCTTGTTAAAGTCAATTTCGGTAATTAACTTCCAAAAAATAAAAATCTCATATTTAATTAAGTCAGTAAACCAAGAGACTGAGAAATGTAAACTTTTTCTTTACTTTCAATGAAAACTCAAAATTCTGTTACTCTGAACATCAAAACTTTACATAAGGCCGATTAAAAAATAAATGAATTTGTCATGCGGAAGTATTGTGGTCACATTATGACCTACACACTCATGGGGAATACTGTTGACAGATGTCCAGGAGACAGTCAAGGACACCCTCCAAAAGGAGGGTAAACCACAAAAGGTTTTTGCTAAAGAAGCTGCCTGTTCACAGTGCTTTATTCAAGCATATTAATTGGAAGTTGAGTGGAAGGAAAAACCCTGGTAGAAAAAGTGAACTATTCACAGAGATAACTGCAGTCTTTTAATGCAAAGCCCATTCAAGAGTTTGGAGGAGATTCACAAGGCATGAACTGCGACTAGAGTAATTGCATCAACAGTGCTGTATCCATACATTTTAATGGAAAGTTGAGTGGAAGGAAAAAATGTTGCCTAAAAGGCACGTTATCCAAATTGCTTTTGGTCCAATGTGAAGTTTCCACAGTCAGTTATGATGCAGGGAACTGTGTTATCTACTGTTGTTGGTCCAAAGTCAGCGCAGCCGTCTGCTGGGAAAATCTAGAGCACCTCATTCTTCCCTGCACTGACGAGCTTTATGATGATCATAATTTTATTTTGCAGTAGGCCTTGGTAACTGCCCAAACTGCCAAAAGTTACCAGTACCTGCTTTAATGATCATGGTATCACTGTGCTTCACTGAACTAACCCCCATGAAGTAGAGCTCTCCAAATGGCAGACTGCAGTCCAGATCCTGACCCAAATGAGGCCATATCTGGACACAGATCATTTGTGACTCGATATCTTTTAATTGCAGGTTTGTTACCAGATCTATGGTAATAAGTCACTGTATTACTTGCAGGTGTCTGATTGTATTTGTTGAGAGTATTTTACATAACAAAAACTGGAGAAACGGGACGTTTAGTTTTTTTAATTTTTCTAGAAGCAGATTTGTTTAGATGCATATTTTGAAAGCTTTTTATTTTACTTTAATTGTAAACCTTATTTATTGCTGAAAAAGGAAAATCATTCTGTTTTATTAGAAGGAAGGTTTTAGTAGTAGGTAAAGATGAGGCTTCTTTAACACTTCAGCAGAACTGCAGGTTGATCAACTTCATGCAGCGCTGCATTAATGCAGTAATTCTTGCTATAGGATTATTGAGTGCATATAATGTATAGTACATAGGTATACCTTTCAATACGCTGACAGTTCTTTTATTATTAGTCTTATTTGATATTCTAATTATCTGACCTACAGAAGTTTGTTTTTAGTAGCCGTAATCAGCCAAATAAACAGCTATAAATGCTTGAAATGTATCACTGGTGCGTAATTAATCTATAGAGTTGAATTATTGCTATGAAAGAACTTTTAGATGATATTGTAACTGATTCAGATGTACTTATAATTTCAGCCTCTCCTTTGCGTGTTTATATCTGTATGTGGTTTAAGATCCTCTGGTCGTCGCTCTGTGCTGATCTGTGTCTAATGAGGAAGCTTCTCTGCTCTCTCAGGAACATGGTGGCCTGCTCCGAATCTTCCCCGAAGGAAAGGCCCAGTTTGCTGATATAGAGCCAAAATTTGACCGTCTGCTGTTCTTCTGGTCAGACAGACGGAACCCTCATGAGGTTCAGCCCGCTTTCTCCACAAGGTTGGCATCAAAGTCTGCACGTGCTCAGTCAGAGCGGTTTGTTTTGCTGTGAGTCACCTCTTTTCCTTCTGTTTCTGCAGGTATGCCATCACGGTGTGGTATTTTGATGCAGATGAGCGAGCCAGAGCTAAAGAAAAGTACTTAACAGGTAGGATTCAACAGACAGCTTGCAATATTTTGTCCCCTTTGCTTCAGAGCCTTTGTTTCCTATGTCTGACCCCTGGTGTTTCCTCTCCATGTGCAGGTGCAGGAGAAAAGGGAGTAAAAGTTGAACTCAACAAATCATCTGACTCCAGCTAGTAGGATGACCGCATCCCATCCAAACATCCATTAAGTGCTCTATCCTAAGACAGTGGCTTATAGAGAGCATGTGTGTGTTTTACATAGGAACACGACTGAGCTTTGCTTCAGTGGGTTAAAGATCTTCATTTACGAAGTGAAAATAAGAGAAGAGAAATGTACACTACTTGCTGTTGATTTACGGTTGATCTGGGCAACCCAGAAGACAATGAATGTCTTAACATTGTACTAAAAAAAAGGGATTGTATGCTTTTTTCTGCTCTTATTAATAGAGATTCATCGACAGTATAGCTGCGCTGACTAAAGGAAAGAAAAGCTTTAGATCCTCATAATTTGTTTTCCGGTTTGATTCCTTAAAGGTACAGTATTTTGCATTTCATGTTACTTTTCTTGCATCCAAGAGGTTCTTAGAATGAGCCACTTCATGCATGCAAGTTTCCAGTAAATTCAGTAATGATGTTAATTTAAAAAAACATTCTCTGCCAGAACTGCTTTGGTCTTTAGTCAGAGTTCATAATTCTGCAGCTTCTCAGATCCATGTTTTAACAGCCTTGTTTTTCAGTCTCTCTCAGTAACATGAGCTGTTTGAATCAGCAGAAGGTAACAGAGACTTGGATAAACATCATCTTTGAGTGGGATGCAGTGAGATGCCTGGCTTGCTTTGATCTGCTTAATACAAAGTACTGTGCGCCCTCTGCAGGACACTTTTTGTGTACAGCACCTTTATATTTGTGCCAATGTTGTTTTTGTGTCTTTTGGACCTGTGGATGAATGAAACAATTTGCTGCTGCAGTGGCCAGATCTCTTCAGGGCTGAACTAAGCATGGGCCAGCCTCAGATTCACTCTGTGTGATAGTCGTGTGAAAATAGCTCAGTTTCTTGTATTCATAACAAAAATTTAAAACAAGAATACAATTGGTTTCAAAATAATAGCAGTGAATGAAGAAAAACAGCAGCGTCTGCAATTTTCTTTCCAAACCCAATTACTCTGAGAACTGAAAATGCTTGAGGATTTAGCCTCCCTGTTGCTGAACTAATATTTAGTTGTGTGACCCCCACTGGTTCTGAGAACTGCTTCACATCTGGTTGCTTGGAGTCGACTAATTTCTGACACCTGTGAACAGGTGTTCCAGCTCAGGATGACTGGATCTTGGATTTGCCTTAGAATCAACATATTAATGTCACTCTCCAGGTTTTCTTTTTTATCAAGGTCTGGAGATTGAGCTGACCCCACGTTAACCTTCTAGGCCGGAACCAAAATGCTGCTCGTTTTACGTTTTGTTTGGGTGGTTGCCTTGTTGAAACACCCATTTCAAAGGTTTGCTCTTAAGTATAAGGCAACATGACTTCAGGTGTTTTTATGTATTCGGGCTGATTCATGATACCTGGTATGCTATAAATACTGTTCTGCCGGGTATGAGAAACATCCCCTTACCATGATGCCTGAGCCACAATCTTGCTTTCATCCATCCACAAACTGACCTGTTTCTCTTTAGCCATTGTCAGTTTCTTCTTGTCAACAAGTTTGGCTTCTCATTCCCCTCTTCTAATGGTTCCAGTACTCGCAGGCAACTGTAACTTTTGATCACCCCTGGAGCTCATCATTGGATGTATTTTTTGATCCATTCAAATGGCAGTTCACAATTTTCTTCCACGTCTTTCTGATTTTGGCTTTGAAGCAACAACGTTTGCTGCGTTCGTCCTTCAGTAAGGGCCTCCTGTTTGACATCTGTCCTCGATGATGGAACACCACACTGCTCCACAAAGCCCTTTGACTTTTCTGTTCCTGTGCTACAGTTACTAGTAAATTATTTCCCATGTAGAAACATATGTTCTACCAAAACCAGTGTATTATATGGTAACTAATGTTGGGCTGCTATTATTTTGAACACAGCTGTATAATAACATGATACAGTAACTTAAATTTAAAACAGAACAGCAACAATTGTCCCTGTGGCTGCTAAAGGATTATTACAAATGTAATACTTATAATATTGTAATTTTTTGACATAGACCTGCTAGATTTGGTAATATTCTAATAACATTTCTAAAGCATTTTCACAATGCTTTAGAAATCATTACTTTATGCTCCAGAGAGCTGGGGAAAGCACTGGTCACTCCAACTGTTTCTGAAAACTGCTGATCAGCAACAGGTGGAGGAGGGGCCATGATGCATTAATTACTCTAAAGGTCCAGTGGCCCTTTACTTTATCTCTGGCATCTCATTAAAGGGATATTTTTTAAAGAAAAAAGCAACGTTCCCGTGCCTTGTGTCAAGAAGACCGGTTGGATGACCAAGTATGTTTTGGTTGGATATGATGTGAAGGCTAGAAGGTAGTCTAAGAAAGGTAAATCTGCCTAATTAAAAAAACTCAAGGCACAAGAAGAATTTTTACCTTATAGATTAGGATTTTAGCCCCTAGTGAATAACTACCCCCCCCCCCCCCCCCCCCCCCCCACCCCCACACACACACACACACACACTCACTCTTTATGCTGCAGAGTACAATAAATGCTGGTTTTAGGGTTTAGCAGGAATGCTGTGGTTGCAGCTGCATTTCCTCTGCTCTGTGCTGATTTCTGTAGCATCTTGCTACAGTCTGCACAATTTGTGTTGACATTTGGCAGAAAAGGCAGTGGAAAGTGAAACTGTAGCTGACCCACATGTCTTCAGTCTTGAGATTGGTCTTCCCTGCTTATTTCTTTTCCAAAGAAAAAGTCCTTCCTGCAGTATTAAATGTTTGGATTCTGTCAAAATGTGAGACATCGCCTCCAGTAATGGATCAAAATGCAAGAATTGCAGAAAGAGGGTCACCTTTCTTGCTTCACATCTCTTGAAGGTTTTGCTGTAAATCCATTTATGGGTTTTTAATTACGCTTTCAGTAATTATTAAAATATCTCAGTTTACTAATACTGCAGTCAGCACTTTGCTTCATAAAATGCTTTCCAGGCAGATTTTTTTCAAATCAACTTCTGCATTTTGTACTTGTTTAGTCATCTGTTCCCAGTTTGTTGAATCAATGCCTCTTTGATTATTTCCAGATCATTTCAAGGCGATCTTTAAACGTTAACCTCACAATTACATTTTGTGTTAATATCTCGTAGATGAGCTGTCACTAGCTAAAGTCTTAACGATCAGGGTACATTATGTATGTAGTGCTTGTAGAGTCCAGTCGACTTTGAAAAGAGCTCCTCAATAAAATTGAGATAAGTGCGAAACATATCTGGGTTTCCGGTCTTTGTCTTCATGGAAATCTAGTTGGATTTGTTTGTTTTTTTTAGTCTTTACTTAGATGTCAATGTAAATTAAAGATCTGTCACCTTTTTTAATGTATTGGCTGCACAGAAATGTCGGTTTCTTCTTTTTGAAGTTATTTTGTTCAATGGGGTTTTCTTTGTGCAGGAAATAAAATCTGTTTTTATCTTTATGAACAATCATTATTCTCAACAAGAAACTAATAACTAACAGCACACGTCTGCAACCCGGAAAATTGGGAAAAGTTTGAAATTTAGATTTTTCCAGTTGGTAAGTATGGAAAAAGAAGAAACAATCTGTTCCAGAATTTATTCATCTTCCCATTGTCTAAAGGTTCTGTCCATCCACACATCTGTTTGTCCATCTATCCGTCCTATTATTTGTCCATTATGTGTAAATGAACTCATTCAAAGGTTTCCTTTCGTTTTCCAGGTCTGAATAAATATGGAAAAATGTTTGAGTTTTTTAAATATAATTTATTTCAATTTCTAAAAAGGTAAAAATCGGACGTTTTAAAGTCCAGTGGTTTTTACATTGCATATTCATATGATTTTATCTTTTATCTTTGAGTTGAACTTTTAGCCATCGGGATAGTCCCTCTAGCATTTTTACTTTTGCACATAAAAAAGGTTCCACATAAAAAGCCTGACCTCTAGAAATATCTGACATTAACCAGTAAAGCTAGTGCTGTATTTAGGCTGCAAAAATGACAAAAAAAAATTTGGAAATTCAAATGTACAAAAATGTCTAATAGGAGCTCTGTAACATTATTTCCCTGAATTCATTTCAGTTTATTCTGCTTGTATGTTCATTTGTGAATAACCGTTTTAATTTAAAAGGAGCTTTTCTACTAGTTTTTCTTGAGATAATGAAGATCAGAGATGTCCAAACTTTTTCAGTCATTTAGTTGTTACAAGAGTTACAGACATGAACAAAAACTGCTGCAGTATTCCTTGTAAATAATTTCAGATACCTGTTTTTAATGCCCGTCAGGATTCTGGAGTCATTCCCAAATATTTATTTTGGACATATTTCTGCCAGCAATACCCAAGAGGAGCTTTTTGAATATTTGTGCAAACAAGGTTTTATAGGATAGGATCAGTCATTTAATCAGATTTCTAACCAACACCTAATGTGACTTAATTTCTGTTTTCATGTATGAATTATGAGTTTGGCAACATTGAAATGACCGTTTAAAGGCATGACATTGAGGACCATCACCTTCACTCCTGGACCATGCTTCTGCTCTGTGAACTGAGCAGGGTTGCTATGCAGTGTTAAAGTCTGGAATTGGCTTTTTATTTTTCAGGTGCGGATAAGTATTGAAGAAAAAAAAGTGAGGACAGAAAAAAGGTTTGAGTTTCCAGATTTTATTCCTTATTCAGTTTAAAAAGATATTCTAAACAAAGTGCTTCTTTCATCGGTTTGTATATAATTTACACCTTTTATCTGTAAATTGCAACATGCTGAAGTAATTGATCAGTTTGGTTTTACAGGGTCCTTTTATAAAATCCTATTTTTACTTTCCAAAATGTATTTATTTTTCATAATTCTGTGCACAATATGTAACTAAATTTTTTTCTGCGAGAGGATCTACAGTTAAAAGCATAAATTTAAACAATCTTATTGAACTTGCATTTATAGTAAAATAATCAGGCCTGATTTGACAAATCTGGCATGGATTTTAAAGCAGAACCGATTTAACTTGCCCAAAAAAACCCAAGTAAACCAGTGCCGTTTATGACGCCACTGGATCTGAAGCCAACCTTAGGGTTGTGCTTTCATGTATACATGTAGGGCCTCCAGATAATAAAACTCAACTATGTGCCTTTCTTTTTGCACAGGTGGCTGCAAATGTTCCAAAGTGGAAATGTGTAAGAACCCTGCACTTTTAGTTTTTTATCACTAAATACAACCAAGATTTTAAAGAACAAATGTCAACAACTATTAAGTTGAAGCACCAATAGGGAGTGCTGCAGTGCAAGGTATGGCTTCCAAAGCTGAGAACTTTTCTCTTCAATATCCATGGAAAACCTCAGCTACAAAAAGAAATGTTAAAATTAAAGCATTTCTACAGCATTTAAACTTTTTAATATGAATTAAACGAGTCTCTCTTCGTTATAAACATCTGTATGAAAAAAACCATTCAGACAGTACAATAAAAAGTATTACAGTACTTCTTACAAAGATTAGGAAATATATTAAGTTGTAATTAACATGAACTAAATAATGAAAGAGTTTAAGAACAGATCATAATCTGTACAAGGTGTGTGCAAAAGTAAAGTCCCATTACTGGGCTTTTATATACTGGCAATGAGATAAGTCTGTTGGTTTCCTCCAAACGGAACAGCTCATGAATAAAGTTGTGCCTCGGTCAGTAACAGACTGTGCAAAAATATACAGATAAGGAGCAAAGCCACAGGCCAGCAGGAGTCATTGTGAACTCCCCTCAGTAATGGCTCAGTTCCTCTGGAGGACGGGAGTAGTTGTAACTGTCCTCACTTCCAATGTAGGCGCTGATGCCGCTGTTTTGGCTCCCCCACTCGTAACTATCCGCAGCCAGACTGCAAAGTGCAAAAGATGCATTATTAGTCATTACCCTTCCAAAACGTCCTGTACAGCAGGATTGGTGCTTCTACCTGGCTTGGATGTTCTGAGGCATGACGCTCCAAGCGAGATCATCGTCGCTGTCGTAACGTCTTGGGTTGTCAAAGAAGTAAGCCCTGGATGAGAAGACGTGACCTGGGAGGCCAGAGCTGCTCTGCAGGAGACAAACAAGATAACGGTATCTGGTCACATTGCATTAGAAAGAATCAGGACAAACTTCCACATACTGATGCAGCGCTTCCCAACCTTTTTTCTTTATAACTGCTCATAACTCGCTACCAAGTGTATCACTTAGGATAAGCTTTTTTTTGTTTTCCACTGGCTGATGGTACCGAGGGCAAAACCATACTGAAAAACATGTTTGAGTGAGGCTAGAAACAACAGTGGGTTCAATGTTATGGAGGCCTCACCCTGTCCAAGTTGGGCTTCCGAACTCTGAAGAAATATACAACCAGGGAAGTAGGTAGCAGCTCCCAAACAAACAAAATCACTCCGAAGACGACGTAGCCGGTGTCACCCAGAGTCGACTGTAGATCTGCCTGAAAAGAAAAACACCCAGACATTAAACATAGTTCCTGCAGTGGTAGACACATCAAGCACCAATTTAGTGGAAATTTCACAACAAAATATAGATTTTTTATGTTTTTTTGCACTGATGGGACTGATGGGTCCATTTACAAAAGTATGTTAGGGTCAAGATGGTGGATGTACACAAGGCTGGAATGGACTACAAGACCATCAGCAAGAAGAGTGGTGAGGAGGCGCAGTTGGTGCAGATCTTCAAAAACGAGGAATGCAGGAGGTAGGAGGTATACTGTATTGGAGCAGGGACACATCTTAAACATGCAGGACACTGGTTCTGGGGCACAAGGTTTGGCCTCCCCTGGGATAGTCAGTCTTCAGAGCTCAGCCCTCCAGAGACCTACTGGAATCAGAGTTTCTGTAAGGAGGAGGTAAAAATCCCTCCAGAGAAGAGTGCAAACCCGGTGACCATCTACTATCAGCAGGACTCTGTGGTTGCCAACAAAAGTTCCTCCAAGTTTTCCCTCATGTTTTGCTGGGTGGATCAAATGCATCGTTCACTCAAGGACATGCAGTAATTTTTTTACTTTTATGCAATCTGGGGGTTTTTTTGAGGATTTTTGGTCTCCTTTAAACTTTCAAAATCAAGTAAGGGAGACAAAAAGAAGAAGAAGAAGGCCTCATCATGATAACAATTTTCAATGACAGTCTCATGCTGCATGACTAATTATTTCCTGTATTTTCTAAAGCATCTTGATTTCTTCATTTGCAAAGCTTTTAATTCCTATTAAAAACACAATCTTCTCCAGTTTTTTACAAACAAGATTACCGATCTTCAGAGGCTGTAGAGAATGGATTTTATCCCATCTGAAGATCTTTAAGAGAGCAGGAAAATCTAGTTATTTACAGCAAAACCAGCATGGCTCATAAACAAAGACAGTGTTTGTGCAAAGATCCTGCACTACTCCTTTACAACTATAATGAGGCGGTGATTTACCTGGTCCGACACGTTGTACCAGTCGTAGTCAAATGAGTTAATGCTTTTGTTTGAGAGACCCAGGACGACCAAGTTGTAGCAGGCCCTGGATGCATACAGCAGTATGACTATGGCTCCTATAACTGTCACCTGGCACACCGACGTCCCCTGCACAACAACATACTATCAGCCAGGTGTTTAAAATTAGGTTAAAGTGATGTTTTTTCATATTTTATCACATTACAGCCACAAACCTTAGTGTATTTTGTTAGGATTTGTTTTTAACTGTGAGAGACCAACATTAAGACAATTTCCATTTGTCCAGATTCAAAAGATGAAAAATTGCCAATTGGCTTATTCAGGTGCATTTACAGCAATGTCAATTAATGTACATTGTCCCTGCCAAATAAATAAATAAAAATAAAAAAACACTAGGTGGTGCAGGGTTCTGAAGTGAAGGAAAATGGTGGATGGTTTTTAAACTTGTTCATAAAAAACAATCTAAAAGGTGTGGCATACATTTGTTTACAACTTCCTGGGTCAATAATTTGTAAAATCAACTTACTAACTGCAGTTACAGCTGCAGGTCTTTTGGGGTCTGTCTCTACCAGCTTTGTACATGTAGAGGCGGAAATGTTTCCATGCTTCTTTGCAAACTACTTCACGCTCAGTTAGATTGGAAGGAGGGCTTCTGTGAATAAAAGGTTTCAGTCTTGCTGGAAATTCTACATTAGATTTGGGTCTGGTCTTTGACTAGATCATTCTAACAAATTAACATGCTTTGATCTAAACCAGCAATGGCCAAGTCCAGTCCTGCAGAATGGATGCATCCAAAAGTTGCAGGATAGCTGCTCTCAGGACTGGACTTGGCCAGTTCCACTGCAGCTCATTCTGTGTGTTTAATGTCGCCCTGCTAGAAGGTGAACCTCGACCCCAGTCTCAAGAGCCCTGCAGCCTCTAACAAGGTTTTCTCCTAGGATCGCCCTGTATTTACCTTCACTGCTTTCTAAATCAACTATGGCGAGTTTTCTTTTCCCTGATGGAAAAACACTGAGTTTAATTTAGGGGTATCAGATCAAAGGGAGTTGAATGCAAATGGCTGCCACATTTTTCAGAGTTGTATTTGTAAAATAAAACCTTTAATACTACAGATCTGTTTCACCCTAGCTTACGTTCTGTATTGATCTATCACATAAAATCAATTGACATTTGTGTCTGTAACGTGACAAAGTGTTAAAAAGTTCACGGGGTGATTTGTAGCTTAATTTAAGAGAAAAAAAAACAGCTCAAATCTAATCTGAACTCGGTCACAGCTCAGTCTCACCTTGGACTCCAGGTAAATGTTGGCCAGAGACATCTTGGCGATCTTGTAAAGACACAAAGAGAGCGAGACCGCACACAGGACGAAAAGCGTGTCGTTGATGGCGACTCTCACGAGAACAATGGTGTGAGCTTCTGCAGAGGACATCCTCACCAGCAGGGCACACGCTAAGTTCACGACCAAAAACACCAGGCTGATAAACAGGAAAAGGAGGTAGAGGGGCAGCCTGGCAGGAAAAGAGCACAGGCATATTTATTATTCACCTCCGAAAACTGCAGCAAGGGAAATGAGCGGAAATCCATTGAAGGCCTGCTCTCACCTGTACCTCTGAAGCTCTGGTGCATATTTGGACTTTGCCTTAAAAACAACCTAAAAGAGAAAAAAAAAACAACGTAAGAAGACAGTTAATCATGCAAATGTGTCAGGCCGTTTCACTTCTCTAATCCTGCTCCTCATTCCGATTAAACAGAAACCCCATGGTTGTGTTTCATGTTCAAGATGCACAATAGTTACACATCTCAGGGCTTGCTAGAAACTCAACTGAGGCTCATATCAACACAAGAGGATTATGCTAAAAATAAGCCTCAGGCAGAGGCCGGAGAGCGCTGTGGATTGCGTAAGCGGTTGAAGACATGATTCATCTCATTTCATTGCTGATCTGAATGTGAGCCACCTACACAGAAGGCAACAAGCAATAATAACTTGACTCCTTTCACTCGAGTCACATGAATGACTGTGAGGGTCTCACATCGAGCGCATAAGCTGCAGCTGTGTTCCTGCACAAGCAAGTTTCACACCGCTTGTTTTGCCAACCGTTATGTGCTCTGTGTCAGTGCTTTACAAACGTTCACATCCTGATCTAAGTGGAACTGTAAAGCAAAGCTACATTCATGATGTACATGTACAGTATTTAACCGTTTTTTTTCTTTGCTTTAGTGCCACACTTAAAATGTTTCAGATCAAACCAATTTTAATAACAAAGATAATTTGAGCAAACACCTTTATTTAGGAAAATACACTATCCAAAGCAACAAGAGCCTATATCAACGTCATTGTTCCCCCAGTTAAATCATGGATTAACTTTTAAACAGCGGCCAGCCTCTGCAGGTCTGATTGCCTTAGTTAAGGTCAGTGTTCATGATTCAACAATGAGAAAGAGACTGGTCAAGTGGTCAAAAATGGCATCCATGGGAGAGTTTTAAGGTTAAAACAACTCACATTTGCCAAAAAAACATCTTGATGATCCCCAAGACTTGTGAGAAAATATTCTGTGGATCTTTTTAGAAGATGTGCCTCTCGTCACATTTGGTGAGAAACAACATATCGACAGTCAAACGTGGTGCTGGTAATGTGATGGTCTGGGGCTAAGTCACTTATTGAGAAATGGACAACTTAATGTATCGGATGGAACCATGAACCCTGCTCTCTGCCTGAAAATCCTGAAGCAGAATGTCCTGCCATCATTTTCTAACCTCAATCTTAAGTGCATTTGGGTTATGCAGCAGAACAATGATCCAAAACACACCAGAACAGCCACCTCTGAATGCCTAAAAAAACTAAATTACCATTTAAGAGTGGTGTAGTCCAAGTCTGGATTTAAATCCAGCTGGGATTCTGTGGCTTGCTCAGAAATCATCAAATGTGGCTAAATTAAAATAATTCAGAAGAGTGGGCCCAAATTTCCTCACAGGGATGTAAAAGACACGTTGCCAGATGATGCTGCAAAAGGTGGTACAACCAGTTAGTAGCTTTAGAGGGCAATTACTTTCATTTCACAGTTCATATCAATATTGGAAATATATTCCAGACAGAGCTGCATTAAGCAACTTGTGTTGAATTTCTGTCACTGCTTTCTTTCATCTGTAAATCAGCCAAATATGTCAGTCACAAATATACTCACAGGATCTATAGTTGACTGCAATGATGGTGATGCATCGGCTGTTCTGCAGATGCATGCATGGTGAAGCTAACTGGGTGGAGTGAGCTTGTTATAAGTCTGTCTGCCTGGTGATGCAGCTGTTCTGCAGGAAACATTGCCGGGAATGAGTCAACCTGACTATTTTTCTTCATGCCAAATTGGAGAACAATCATCACTGAAGATCTTTAATAATGAAATCTAGTCATTCCAGGCTGGCCTGATCCTGTTTACAAACCCGTCCCTTGTGTTTTACTATTGTCTTATTATTCTGAAATCCATGCCATGTTTTCACATGTGATTCAAACATTTTGCTGCATCAGTACACACAGTAAACACCTTCGATGGCAGAATTAGATTAAAAACATGTAAAAACTGACCGCGACACATTGCTCTAGATCTAAAGTGAGTTTAACAGATTTTACTGAAAAGTGTGGCTTGTGCCTTTAATATATGCATGGTTTTACAAGCACAATTCAAAGGTGATCCAGGGATGACATCCGTTGCACAGCTAAAATCAGTAACAGACAGACATTTTTAATGCTTAACTTGCAAAACATCAGTTCAGCTGCTAGTTCACCGAAGACAAAGATCCCCTTAAGCTATGAAAAGAAAAGACTTGTGTTGAATGTCCTCGCATGTTATCATGTTTTCCCACCTAAATAAAAGGTGTCTCTATCAATACATTCCTACCATTTCTTCCAAAAAACCTTCTTTTTTTTGTTTTAGAGAGAACCTGGGACCACGTTTCTACATCACATCTGTAGAGGCTGCATTCTGGACTAGACTTCAAAACCTGATGTTTGTTGCAAAGTCGGCTTCAACCAAGACTGTCGGTCAGTCTCTGCACATATGTTGCCTTACAAACGTTTTTACACCCCTTGAACCACAAACTTGGATGTATCTTATTGACGTGATAGAGCAACACAAACTAGCACATAACCCCGAAGTGGAAGGAAATGATAAATGGCTTTCACAATGTTTTACAAATTAAAATCTGAAAACTGTCTTGTGCATTTGTCTGCAACCCTTTTTACTCAGACAACCCTTACTGAAATCCAGTCCAACCAATTACCTTCAGGTTTGTATGGCACAACTTCAAAAAAGTCCCAGTTGGCAGAATGCCATAAAGAGTCCAGTTTGCAATTTGCCCGAGTCATGCAAGGGAAACAGCAGACATGTGAAAGATAGTGCTCTCGTAACATGAGACTAAAATTTCTCTTTCTGACCTGCATGCAAATTGTGATGTGTGTAACAGTGCACATCACCCTGAACACACCATCCACACTGAAACATGGTGGCAGCATAATGCTGTGAGGATGCTGTTCTTCAGCAATGACAGACCATCTAGTCAGAGTTGATGAGAAGGTGGATGGAGCTGGAAGATAACCTGATAAGGGCTGCAAAAGACACGTGTATCATTTTGCTTCCACTACTTTGTTTAGTCCATCACATAAAATCCCAATAATGGAAAGGTTGTGGTTGCACATCCCCTCATGCATGCATCCCACCTACCTGCAGGAATAACTCTTATAAATGCTGTTTTAAAGTACTAGTGAAGATACTTGCAGAGGCATTAATCGCCTCTAAACCTACTCACCTGTGCAAAGTAAAGGTTCATGAGGCTGAGAGTGAAGAACTGCAGGCAGACAGGAAAGCAGTAGAGCAGCCAAAAGGGAAAGGGCCCCAGGGTGTTTGCTGTGACAAAGTTCCTGAAGTAGAAGGAGAAGAGCACGGTGCGCAGGGCCGACCACAGCAGGCACAGGAACAGAAACACAGTCTGGTAGCTGAAGCGCTTGTGTCGGTACCGCAGAACCAGCCAGAGCTGGACGTAGATGAATGTGAAGAGGAGCGAGTAGAAGACGGTGTAGACCACCGTCAGACCCAAAGTCACAAAGGGGGGCACGGCTGGGCTCAGAGTAGGCAAAGGCAGGTACTTGTCCTTCGGCAACGGCTCCTCCTCCGCCGGGGCCTCCATGATAAGCTCTCCCTGGCTCTCTGAGGGGAGATGGAGGTGTTCGCAGCAGAGCCCTGCCTCTCAGGCTCCCAGGCCCGGGCCGAGGAGCGGCGACAGAGAGCCGCAGTTAAAACACGGAGAACCAGGAAGCAAGGAGCCCAACTGTAGCGGCTGTCAGAAAGCAGAGGGAGGCTGCAGGGAAGGAAACAGGTCCAACTTCCTGAAGAGGATCCAGAAGCAGCCTGAGAGAAAGAGGCACATGACCAGAGAGGATGAGGAGGACTACAGCAGCGGGCTTCCAGGACCAACCCCTACCCCCTCCTCATCGAGGGCTCATTACGTGACGCTACGCATCAGCTGACGCACACTACTGTACCTTTAACCCTGTGATTGTGCTTCCCACCGCAGCGCTGATCCCAGGAGGGCAGATCAGGGCTCTTGCATCTGTTTAGCCTCATTTTACATCCATGTATGAAAATCACTCATTCTTTCATTAAATTATATCAATATATTCAGTATTTTGTGTTATGTAAAATATACATTAAAGCGAAAATGCTTTAATGTACCTCATATTAAACAAAACTAGCTACCTTCTAACTATTTAAAATATATGATAATTCAATTCTATTCTGTTTTATCTCTGACCAATATTTATTTTAGCTCTGGACCCAGGAGGGCAGCATTGGTTTTTACTCTTATTATGCAACCATGCAAAAAATATTAAACAATGAAATGGATAATAGCTTGCCATAGAGGACCATTACATTAAAATATAATACATTACCTGGCTACCAAGCTAGCAATATTAAAATAAAATTAATCACGTAACAGAAAATTTATCAAATAAAACATGCATGTGTATGCATTGTGTGTAAAAATATCTTAAAAACAAAGAATTGCAATATTGTTGCTAAATTTTCATTCATTACAGTGTCCCCACCAATCTTTGTGAGTTTTAGTCTCTTGGCAACTGAAAGTATGAGGACTAGGCAGGCTAGGATCCTGTGGGACTTCCAGATCCAGACCGACAGCTGATGGCAAACCAACCAGACTTTATGGTGGTGGACAAAGCAGAAAACAGTGCAGTAAAGATAGATCCAGTAATCTCAAACGAAAGCAACAACAAGAAGAAGGAAACCCCCTAAATGGGGGAGTGGCTACAGCAGATTCCAAGAACAACCTCTAAGATCTCTGTCCAGAAGATCAAAGTCCCAGGAACAGCTAAAATACTTCACAGAACCCTCAAGCTTCCTGGTCTCTGGGAGAGGACCCAAACCTGGACAATAATAAAAAGTTATTTACCTGATATTGGTGCTGTGGTGGTTGCTGGGTCTTAACTGGGAGTGTTACCCCAATACAAATTCTACATAACAGATTTTCAGCTTGAGGTTTTGTTATGATACAAAGTTAAAATGTTATAACGTTACTACTTTTCTTTTACTCCCTGTGTCCAAGGTTGTATAACCTTGCATTTTGTTTTTCAGTAAAAATGAGAAGTCTGTTTTTAAAAGAATTGTTTTTTAAAGATTATTGGCAGAATCACAGTTGTTGCCACAGAGAACTGAAAGAACATCTTGACTCACAATGACTGATTTCTATGTACAACTTTACTGGGTTTCCCCTTTCATTCCAGCAACCTAAACTCACACAGGCAGACTTTGATTTTTGACTCAAAGAAGCAGCTTATCTGTATGCACAACCCCCAGTGTGGTTAGTGTTTGTTATGTTTTTTAGCTGCAGGGTTTTTTGTGTTACGTGACTAGGCATGTGAACTTGAGGAAGTCTAAAGATCGAGTTCTCTCCAACCTCACCTTTCACTTTTGTGATACATTAATTTGCCAGAGAAGCAACACCAAACAGGATGCTATCAACTGAAGTGCAAACTTCTTGGCTGGATTTTAGATGTACAACAGGGGTTTCAGCCTCACAAATATAGGGTATAAGAATGAATTCAAACATACACTTTTGGTTTTTTTTTGTCCCACAGCCAGGCTCCGGCCCTTTAAATTGCCCACATCTTTGGTTCTGCAAAAAATAAATCCAGTTTCCATTTAAGGTCACATCAGACAACAGCCTGCTAGTTCCCAGGCAACACAGTGACGATTCACTATATCACAGGTGACATCACCATATATATGTTGAATGTAATCATAAACATTATGAATGTCACTAATTTTGAGCTGTATTTTTGCTGAATTTTCCTGGCTGCCCTGATAAATACCACACAACTTTGGTCATTTAAAAAAACCAATAAGGTGCACATGTTTGAAAAAGTTATAGCCTTTGTCAGATCCGCAAAGACTCAAAATTATTCACACAGGCTAATATATATATACATATACACCCACATCAATATTTGGATAAATTGCTCCAAGAAAGCTGCAGAAAAACTAAACTCTTTCTGTAACCATCAACAAGCTTCTGGCATTATCCAGGCTGGAGATTTGACCACTTTTCTTGGCAGAATTAGTGGATCTGGCTTTAAAGCATGGTCTAAATATTTTTTAATACAATTGAGGTTGGAACCTTTCCAAAAAGCTTAATGGTAGCCCAATTTTATCATTGTCATGCACCCAAGTTTCAACCATCTAGCTGTTAAGTTGATGAGTATTTCTCATTATTTCCTACATCTTGTCCAATGCATCAGACCCCATCATGATAGTACCACCACCATGCTACAACCAGTTAATACAGTTCTTTGTTTAAAAGCCTGACCTTGACTCTTAATCTGTCAACTTATGAGTCCATAAAAGTTTATTGATAGCACCTTTCACAGACGAATGTCACAAAGTGTTTTACAGACAAGAAACTCAATAAAGTATGCATGACATAAAAGCTCGGGTCTAATTAGGAGCACGTGTTTGGGGAATCATTTCAAGGTTCTGATTAGATGAGCTCAGACTATGACAGGAGGTGTGGGTATGAATCAAATCAGCAAAACAATCACGGGTTTGTCCATGGATTTAGGTTGAAACCAAAAAATAGCCAGTGCAGCAACTTTAAAGAGTGGTTATTTTAATTCTTCTGTTTGAGCGAGTTGGACGTCTCACAGCAGAGTTCTGGATTCTCTAAAGACTAGCTAGCCCCTCCTTAATGAGACAAGTAAACAGATTATTACAAATATCTAATCTTGTGGTGACAAAAGCAAGAATTATCATCTTAAATTTACTGGTTGAAATCATTGATCTGAGTTTTTAGATGGTCCTCAGATGAAAACCGCAATTTCTTACAAACTGTTTTAAGTGATGCTCCCATGAAAGATGCCTAAACAATAATGACATTTCAATTCATAAGACTAGGCTTCTTGGAGAATCTTAAGTCATTCTGTTGGCGTTTGATGGCATCTTCAGAAAACATTTGGCTTGTCCCTCTGGACAGCAGTAAATCTCAGTCAAGCTCCTTCTTGGTTCACACCCTCTATGTCCGCTATACTCCAGTTTCCAGTTCCAAAAGTTATATTTGTGCCAGGAAACCAACCAGTGTAAAAAAAACATTATCATTTCTGATTACATAAGCAGTCAATTATCCATTCAGAATTATCTCAGAAACATCTTCATGGCTGCAAAACTTTAGCAGTCAGGGTGCAATAAGGAACATTTCTGCCAGGTCTGTCCTGGGCTGCCCACTTGACTCTGTGGAGATGGTGGTGAGAGAAGGATGTTAGCCAAGCTCACATCCATCATGGACATAACCTCTCACCCACTGCACTGGACTGTAAAGGAGCTGAGCAGCTCCTTTAGTGGCCCGACTGAGACACCCTCAGTGCAGAAACGAGGTAGGTCCTTCATCCCCAACGCTGTCAGACTGTTCAATTCTACCATATAATAACTAGAGCAACAACCTCTGTATTTATAAATACCTGCAATCATTGTCACTTCAGCACAGATTACCTCTACTTTTTACTGTACATAAGTAATTTTGTAAATTTATTTTTGATTCTATTATTACTACTTGTTTTTGCACATTTACCTTGTTCTTCTTACAAGGTACACATTACACATTTTTTTCATAACTATCTGCACCCTACTTGTGTGTAACTAAGAGCTGCTGTAACAAGTTAATTTCTCCATTGTGAGATCAATAAAGTCTAGTTTATATTACCTTATCTTATAATATTCCCACTTTAAAAACTCTTGTTCAAGACTGGCATTAAAAACCTTTAATTAATATGATATTCATGACCTTATTGACTGCTCGTAAATCTCTGATATATCTCCTGTGCTCTGAATGTTGGTATAACAGGAAATGTCTTCTTCTGGGAGGACTGTGGTCAGTAGCTCCTAAAGCTGATTCCCAGTACAACCAGAAGGTGGCGCCTTTAGACTATACTTAAAAAACGGGGTTAGCATTGCTAAATTGCTTTAAAATCTGGTTGTGGGACATTTTATAATTTTGTTAATAGTCAGTTACAGTTATTTAACAGTGCAGAAAATAACAATGGTCTTTAAGTTATTTTCCCCAGGCTTAAAGAAAAATGCACAAAAATAAAAAACTCAGAATTCAGACAAAATTCCTGTTTTTGAAACAAAATTAATTATTTGATCTGACATTATGAAACTTATGAAAGGTGAATTCTTACAAAACGTTAGTTTTATAGTTAGTTTTAAAGCTTTATCAATTTAAGTTAAGTTAAGATTTTTTTTAAAGAATGACAAAAATAAAACTTCCATCTGATCTGTGGCATGTTACTGTGTCATATTATTTTTAATTCAAGCAGAGGCTGGATTTTTGGAGTAAAAATCTCCTTGGACAGCATGAGGTTTATCAAGAAGATGACTAGAAAAACATCCATGAAATCATTAGAGTCACAGGAATTTCTGGTCATTGCCAAACAAAAGAAGAATTTTAATTTGCATGGAAAAATAAGTCTTTGTACCATTGATTATGAGCTGTTTGCAGTGTAACCATAGGCAAACATAATCAGTGTCTGTTTAGACTGAGGCCATTTTCTGGCCTCAGTCTAAACATAAATTGTTAGCACGTTTGGTTTCCACATTTAATAATTTAAATTCATATACTTACTGTAGACAAAATAGATTGTAGATACAATTTGGGGCTGCAAAGTGGTGAAGTTTAGCACTACTGCTTTGCAGCAAGATGGTGCTGGGTTAGGGTCTTTCTGTATGGAGCTTGCATGTTCTCCCCCGCATGTGTAGGTTCTCCCCAGGTACTCTGGCTTCCTCACATAGTCCAAAAATTAGCAGGTTCATGTATAATTTATTGGTCTCTCTAAATTGCATGTGTGTGCATTGTTGTGTTGCCCTGTGATGGAAAGGGTGTCCAAGGTGTACATCACGTCTTGCCCAGTGACCACTGGAGATAGGCGCAAGCCCCCTCACCCCCATTACCCTGCCAGAAAAGCATGTATAGAAGATGGATGGCTGGATGGAATTTGGCCAACATGTTTAAAAGATACCACAGGATCTACAAGAGTTTTAGACTTTGTTTATAGTCTCACAGTAAATACAGAAAAACATTCTTAATCATGATAGAATGAAAATCTTAGCTTAGATAATATGAAGGATAGTGGTTCCCTTGAAAACAATCAAAGTTCACTTAAAATTAATGGCTATAACGGTTACCACGGATACCAAATGCCATAACAATAGCCCCAACAGATTTTCAAAGTGTTGGACGGATGACTGATCATCTGTTAGTGGGTCAGAGACTCTTTCAGGCTGAACCCTCCAACCAGCATGTCCTCATTATCCCAGCTGGAGTTGAATGTGATAGCGACAGCAGCACGACCCAAGTGATTACTGGATGCCACACTGCTTTATGATGCTGTCGTTTACATAGCATCATAAAGCAGCAAACTACACCAAGAGCTCTCTTGTTGGTTACTGGACCATGCGCTGATGATCCACTGGTCTGGGTCCAGCTAATACAGGTGGCTGAGTGACTTTCAGTGTAATGGCAACACTGCATGAATACGTTTTAAGAGAATGAAAATGTGATATTTTCTCCTCTCAGGGCTTGGCTCTGTCATCAACCAATAATTTAAGTAATTTTGAATGGAAGGTTTGACTATATGCCAAAACAAATCCCATATATAGTTCTAAAAAGGGAAACCTGTATATTTGCACACAGAGTGATATATTTCAAATGTTTATTTCTATTAGTCGTGATGATTCTGGCTTCCAGTGAATGAAAACCCAAAATTTTGTTTCTCACCAAATTAAAATAATATATAAGACTAATAAAAAATGGATTATTAATACAGAAATGTCCGCCAGTTAAACAGTATGTCCATATACTTTACTACGCGTGCACGCAATCCTTGGTTGGGACGTCTTTTACTGTAAAAAGAACTGAAAGATTACTGTACCCTCAAACAAATGGTGACAACCCTGATGATTATGTAATGGCTTTCTAAGCGTCTAATAGGTTAATTCATAAAATCTGAGTTAAATGAAGAAATGCACATGGATGTATCTTACACCAGTACACTGCTTCCTTGTGTGACATCATGGAAAAAATGAAAAGAAGTTAGGCAAGATGTTAATACTGGTTCATCTTTTTGCATGAGATCTTCACATAAATTCCAACAATCATATGAAAAGTATAAACACTAAGAATGTCCAGCCATCAGGAAGGAGGAGAGTGTCCCTGAGATTAACATGTTTTGGTGTGAAATATGCAAATCAACCTCAGAGCAAAAGCAAGACCTTGTGAAGATGCTGGCTGAAGCTGGTAAGAGTCTTCTAATATCCACAGTGAAACTAGTCCTGTACCAACATGAGCTAAAAAGTCACTCCGGAAGGAAGAATCCATGACACTAAAGGCAACATAGAAAGACAGATTACATTTAGCAAATGTGCTCATGGACAAAGACCTTAATTTATGGAGACGTGTCCTGTGGTTTGATGAAACTAAAAGGGAAGTGGTGGCTATAATGCCCATCCTTACATGTCTAGGAAAGAGGAGAATGTTCGCAAGCTTGAGAACACCATCCTAACTGGGAAGTACGGGAGTGGCATCATCATGTTGTGGGGGGAGGGTTGCTGCACTTCACAAAATAAATGTCATCATGAGGACTGAACATAATGTGCAAATACTGAAGTAACATCTCAAGACATCAGGCATCAAAATGATCTTCCAAATAGACAATGACCCTAAACATGCCGTCAAATGAGTTACGCCAGTTCTGTCAGGAGGAATGGGACGAAATTCCAGCCAACTACTGTGAGAAGCTTGTGGAGGGATGCCCAGAAGAACCGATTCATTCAGTTTAAAATGCAGTTCTGCCAAATACTAAGGAGAAGTGACTAAACCTATGAATTTGAGGAATGTACAAAAATCTCCGTCAGTTGTGGTTCCCAACAGACCGCAAAGAGGAAGTCTGGTCTGAATATGGGGGACAAAACGGTTGTGTCATTCTAGTGTGTGTAAACATCTAATTTCATCTGAATATCACAATGTGTGGAAGGAATCTATAAAAACATAACTTGCACTTTTTAAACGAAATTACTAAAATCAGTTATCTTTTCTAAGATCTTCCAATTTACTGATATGCATCTGGAAAGCTCAACTTTGCTCCAACAGCTTGCTTTTTCTGTCCAGTCGCGCTTCGCAGCACTCCGCCCACTCCCAACGACTCCACTCCATGACCAGCAGTTCATTAGTCCTTATAAAGCTGGACTGGCTGCTCTGCTGCTTGTGGAACTGGAACAATGGGTTGGCTTAAGCCAGGATGGCTCCTTTGGGTGACTTTTGTCGGATTTATGGCATCTGTGCAGAGTATAGGACGGGAAGACTTTTTCCCTTTCGGTCTGGACGCAGGAGACCAGTTACTGGACTCAGGGAATGACCAGAGCTACCGCCTCTCACTCATCAAGCCTGTGTTTTTTTATGATGGCACTTTCGACAGCATTTTTGTAAGTAAACCAGTGATTCATTAAGTTGCAGCTTATCATTTAAAGCTGAGACTTTGTAGTCAACACAGACTGGCAGTTTTGTTGTTGTTGTTTTTTGCGTAATTGCGCAAAACCCAAACAGAAACGCGGTCAGAATTTGGATCCATTAACAATTCCTGGAAGTTTTACATATTGTTCCGGTGGCATATGATGTTTTCTCTGTCGACCGTGAGCATTTTACTTTTTACTTTTTACTTTTCATTGCATCTTCTCTGACTGGAGGAATCCGCTTTTCTTGGGCTTATCATGTTAATGTTTACTTACCCCCCCCCCCCAGTGATGAGTTCACGTTGCATAAAACATTGGCATGCCAAAAATGTGTTCTTGAACCGATCAAATTGGAAACTTTTATGTTTGGTCTTTATTTTGACTGTTTTCTCCAGTTGCTTCTAAAAGGAAATGAACCACTTGGATGGACAAGCAGCTCTTTATTGTCTGATTCTGATGTCTAAAACATCTGTTTCAATCGTGCTGCACAGCAAGAGGTGAAAGCGGGAAAACAAAACGTAAAAATTTAATATCCAATACGTTTAAATCAAAAGGTTACCATACACTTTGTATGCAAAGACACATAACATTTTTTTTCTGAATCTGATATTTAATTAGAGCAAACATTAACTGTTTTGGGACAGTTACGATTACAAAAATGATCTCTATTTGCTAAATCACTGAATAATGAGAAAGAATTTACTTCTCTTAAACCTCCTTCAAATTCAGAAGTTTGGTATAATTGCCTTTTAAACAGCATGAGGGTGAGTCAAATGTTTCAGGATCCTTCTACAACATTTTCACAATAGTTTTTTAGAATTTTATCCCATTCCTCCGGAGAGAACTGGTGTAACTGGTGCCTTGCTCACACACACATTTCTATGAGACTGAGATCTGGTCTTTGTGGTGACCACTCAATGTTATTAAGTGGCCACCACTCAATAACAATACCATCTCCACAATATGATGAGGCCACCGCCGTACTTCTCAGTTAGGATGATATTCTCAGGATTACCTTGTGGGAAACTCCTATTATGGCCAACACGCCTCCACATCTCCAAAAAAATTAAGATCTTTGTCTGTAATGTTGCTTATGGAGTAATGGATTCTTCCTTGCTGGGTGGCCTTTCCTTGTGTTGGTCTTTTGCTGTTGTTCCAAGGTTGTTTTGCACATTTCGCATCAAAACCAGAACCCGTCTCCTTCCTGAACGTTACAATGACTGGACCTTCCCACGATGTTCATACTTATGTCTAATTGCTTGAACAGATGAATGTGACACGTTTCTCTTGATTTTCCCATGATGTCACACAAGGAAGCTGACTGTGAGGTGTTCCCTTAAAATACATCAACAATTAACTCAGAGGTTGTAGCTTAAAGGCCATGACATCATCATTTGGGCTTTTAACCCACTTTTTACCAATTGGTATTGTAAACTAAAAGTAACTGCAATTTAATCGCAAATGGGTGACTGTGGGTCAGTGGAAAGATAAATTGTATTGCATTCAAAAGTTGGGGGTTTGGTTCCAGCTTCCTCTTGCCACATGTCGATGTGTCTTTGGGCAAGGCAATGCATGAGTGTGAGTGTGATTGGGTGATTGTGGTTTGAATGGTTGGCTAGAAAAGCAGTTTATAAATTCATCCATTTACCATTTATCATAACTATGATGCAATTTGAATATATGACATTAAATTAGATTTTAATGGATTGATCTGATTATCTTTTACAAATGGATATGAATTGGCCCTGTTGATCTTATAAAGTGCCATGATTTAAATTGGCATTTTGTCAAAAAGCTGAATTGAACTGAAGAAAGTTGAGCTGCATTACAATATTTTTTTTAATATCAAGTTTTACAGTTTTGAGCAGTTTTATGTCTATAAGTTATTATAAAAATAAAACGAGTTGGTTTAAGATGAATAAACTTAAGACAACAAAGATACTGTAAATGTAATAGCATTTTTAAAACTGAAAAGATAAAATCAAAAAATCATATATTTTTACATTATGAGTAATTAGAACAATAGACACATTATTTGATGTATATGAGAGTTTTGTGGTCTAGTTTAAAGATTTACATGGGCTCTGTTTTGGGGCATCTTGTCAAAAATCTTAAGATCCAATTATTCATGAACGCAAAGGAGAGAAAGGAGGAATTATCCATTCAAATACTAAGTCTAAATAATCCATTATTATAAGGTTTACTATTCTACTGTATTTGTTGAAAATATATTTAAAAAATCTCAATATTAGTATGGTTGTAGAAGTTGCGAATAAGTTGCAAAACCTGCGTAGTTGTTTGTCTTGAGAAAATGGATGTACGGATAAACAGTATTTTAACATCTTTCTTCTGAAAAAATGGAGGCGTGTAATGACCAAATGATTTAAAGTTTAAATTATATAAATTAAAATTAAAATTACCATAAATTAAAATATGTGAAGCTTTAAAATAGTGTTTTAAAACTAAATGTACAGTAACGACACACATGTGGTGTTATGGATGTATGTGCTGTATTTGACCAGAATTTATTATTTCTATGGTGAATAAATGTTGTTTCCGTAAAAAATGACCATACAAATAAAACTAATACTTTTAATTTAACAATGCATCAACCACACCTTTTTGTTAATTAACTGAATATCTATTACAGTCATTTGTGTCTAACTTTTGTGTACAGATAAAATGTGTGGTTGATACATTGTTCGAGGTAGAAATGAAATATTCCATTTCTTGTTAAAACAATCCCTAAATTTCCTAACCACCCCAAAAATGACATAGTAAGGGGTTAATTTTGCATAAACATTGTGTGATTGAACTGATCATACATCTCGTTAATTAATTGGATAACTTTCCAAGAAGTTGAAAATCTATATGGTTATGGTTGTTGTGAAAATGAATGGATGGATATTTAGCATTATAACACCCTATTTCTGTTTAGATGAAGGTATGTTTTTGGGTGATTGATTTAAGGTTTTACACAGTAAATTAAAGCTGCATAATCTGTAGTTTAGACGGCGTCATAATATTAATTGTACCGTAATTGCTTGTTTTTTTGTAATATGACTTTCTCCTGTTAATATCCCCTGAATTTTTATTTTAATATATTTTCAACAAAAACTGACCATACACATTAAAGAAATAGTTATACACTATATCTGTCACAGCAGTTTGTTTTGTTGCTTTAATTTCCTTTTTCTATTTTCACAGACATTTGCAGCAGTGTAACTAATCATAACTAATTATGTACAGTCAAAAAGCTGCAGTTTATGCATGAACTTTGGCAGATGTCAAATATGGATTTTTTGTGTGAAAAGTCAGTTTACATCGACTCCCGGCTGCAACACTCACCACAGCCTTGCATCCCAGCTGCAGCTATGCTTGCCTTTAAAGATTTCTGTTTTTCATTTATGACAGTCTGCTCTGAACTGTCTGAGCCCTGTGGGTGTGAGCTGTTTGCCAGTGGTTTGAATGCAGACATGGTTAAACAACAATTCCTTTGGTATTAGGTCAAAGGGTTTTATCATCTTCTTGTGAGTGTAATTTACATTTTATCACGTTTTAACATATCTTGACGGCTATCTATAAAATCTCTTTATCTTTCTCTCTCTCTCTGCTCCACATGTGTGAGATCACAATCCCAGACTGTTTCCCAATTTGGCAGGAAGTTTCTGTAATGAAGATTAGTGTGCAATCTTCTTTCTCTCTGGGGCTGTTCTTTAGGGGACAGGACAGGAAACAGCACAGCCTGGGCAAGGAAGAGTTTTCTTGTTTTCCTTACGTCAGGAAGGATGTTTTTGACATAATCCCCTGTTTTAAGCCTTCACATGTGCTTGTATTAAACCAGTAAGTGTGTAGGAAGCCGTGTTAAATGGTAGCTTGTTTGTTCATTAGGGCTGTGGAAGGACATAACAGCTCTTTTGGATCATTAGTCTAATGAGTTTGGAAAAGAGATCAAAGCCAGTTGGGGTAAAGTAGGTATGTTTCTGCTGTGCCAAAAGGAAGCTGTAACCCCTCTTTTCCAAGTCACCAGTTTGTTCTTTTAATTTCAGATCAACACCAATGGTTTTGTTGCCACAGCAGAACCACCAAGCGAGTCGACATACCTTGGTAAAATGCCTCCCAAATTTGGCATGATCGCAGCTCTGCAGGGAGATCTGGACACAAGCGATGGCGTGGGGAGAGTTTTCTTCCGTCAGGACTCCAGTCCAGATGTTCTGCGTCGGGCAGCTGAGCACATCAACAGGGCCTTCCCGGACGACGATGAGGTCAATCCCACAGCTGCTCTGGTGATCACCTGGATCGACGTCGCCACTTATCATCCCCAAACCAGAGGAGACGACATTGAGAAGAAGGTGAGTATCATGCGGTTTTGCAGTTTATCTTCAGTGGAGCTAAACATTAATACCGTTTCTGGTATTTTCTTTTGCTTAGAGGAACACCTTCCAGATGGTTCTTGCATCCTTGGAGACTGCCTCCTATGCCATTCTCCTCTACACAAGGGATGGAGTACAGTTTTCTTCCACACCTGTAGGAGACAGTAATGTGATCATGCATGCTGGCTTCAGTAAAGGTTTGGTCCGAGGATTCCTGTTTTCCACACAGGGACAATATTACCGCACCACCACTGATGAGGAGATTTCTGTTAGAGCGTTGGCAGAGTAAGAAGCTGTCCGAATTGCTGCTTCACTACCATGTCCATCTTGCTGAATTACATAGATCTTCTCTCACAGGGAGACCAACTCTGGCATGCGGGGTGTTTGGGTGTACGAGATTGGAACTTATCCCCATTTTTCCAACGTTGCTCCTGGGGAGGTCACAGATCTGCCGCCAGAGGCCCCACTACCAGCTGTGGAAAGTGAACAACAGAAATACTCTCCCAGTGATCCTGACGCCCGGGAGATTGAAATCATTGCACTACAGTACCAGCCACATCAGCCGCAAAACCCCGAAGTACTGGTGATCGATGACCCAGAGATAAATGTAGATGGTGAGTCTGTGACAGGAAAACAGAAGATTTTTCACATTTTGTCAAATTAGCACCTCAAATCTTAAATATTTTACTAGGATTTTATGTGTTTGACCAACACAATGTATTGCATAATTGAGAATTGACAGGAAATAATAAATTACTCTTAAAATGTTTTACAAATACAAATCTACAACGTATTCGGACTCCCTGAATAAATATTTTCCTAGAACCACCTTTAATTGCAATTACAGATGCTATAATTTTGAAGCATTTATGTACCATCTTTGCACATCTCGAGACAGAAATTTTAGTAATTTGCTAAAGCTCAGTTAGAGTGGATGGAGAACATCTGTGAACATCAATTCTGACAATAAGTGCTGTTACACGCTTTTGCCACAAATGCAGAAATTGAAAGAAAACATCTTAATATTGATGAAATTGGGCAGTAATTGACATTAGATTCAGATTAAAGACATGATAAAAGATAATTGTGACGATGGGAAAGAAAAAGGTTGTTGTTGCTGTTGCTAAACAGGTCAAGGCTCAGCAGGTAAGAACCCTTCCTTGTCACAAAGTACATTTAGATATTGGAAGTTATTGTAAATTAAAAATCCAAAATTATTTTAATATTATTAATAGTAATTATACAAAATTATTATTATTAAAATAAGATAAATTACACGCGCATACAATATTTAAATAAATGTTTCTCAAAAGATTCTAATAAAAATGACACACCAGGTAGTATCGTCAGATCTTGAATCATCCCTTGTGTTTGCTGCTGCTGCTCCATGCTGCTCAGCTTCGCCTCCGGTTGTTTCACTCAATGTTGTATTTACTGTAACCCTGGATTTACACTGGATCTGTTCCGGTCCGGTCATGAACTTCTCTGCCCTTCTGATTTACATCCACACTGGTTCGGTCCACTGAAAAGCCCGGAGGAGCTCCAAGAACCATTCGCAAATTGCGTAATAAAAGCCAGTGATAAATGCGGAAGCATTTATCACTGGCTATCACATTTATCACATTTATCACATTTATCAATGTGCAAGTGTTTTGTTCTATAATGGGTGAATTCGCTGAGTGCAGCAAAGCTATATTTGTTGCTTAGTTTGGTGCATTTAATGATTATTTGCTCGGTTTAGAATACTTTAAAGTATAAGGCCCAGTAACTGAACTAATTGATCTAATGTTAACAACCGCTGATATATACACGTTTATATATAAATATACAGGGGTTGGACAATGAAACTGAAACACCTGTCATTTTAGTGTGGGAGGTTTCATGGCTAAATTGGACCAGCCTGGTAGCCAGTCTTCATTGATTGCACATTGCACCAGTAAGAGCAGAGTGTGAAGGTTTAATTAGCAGGGTAAGAGCAGAGTTTTGCTCAAAATATTGAAATGCACACAACATTATGGGTGACATACCAGAGTTCAAAAGAGGACAAATTGTTGGTGCACGTCTTGCTGGCGCATCTGTGACCTTGACAGCAAGTCTTTGTGATGTATCAAGAGCCACGGTATCCAGGGTAATGTCAGCATACCACCAAGAAGGACGAACCACATCCAACAGGATTAACTGTGGACGCAAGAGGAAGCTGTCTGAAAGGGATGTTCGGGTGCTAACCCGGATTGTATCCAAAAAACATAAAACCACGGCTGCCCAAATCACGGCAGAATTAAATGTGCACCTCAACTCTCCTGTTTCCACCAGAACTGTGTGTATTTACTATATATAGCGAGATCTAGTCCGTCTTTAGTGAATTAATTTTAAATCCTGATGTTGTGCTCGCTCTGTTTCCTGTTGATGCGGTATAATTCATTCAGATTGACTCCGACCTCCGATCCGGCAAAAATAGACCCTGGTTTAATTTGAATGGCCGTCAGCACGTCGCTGCACTTGTGCTCTGCCATCTGATGACAGTTGACTTTCTTCTTCTGACTCTGCTTCGTCTCTCTGACAGTGACTGAAATATATCTAAAGGAACATCAGATTCTTTACTACTGACTGTGCTGCAGTCATTGCAGCGGTGGTCAGTTTGCGTGCCGGGGTTCCCCTTTTACGCCATAAAAGAGCGCAAAGGAGTAGTCTGGAAGTGCCTTTTTAGTGAAATTTCTGACCATATATCTCAACAACTCTTCATTTTAGCGACTTGAATTTGCTTTTGAAATATTTCATTAATGTTTCCTTTCCATAAATGTAATTGAATTTATCGTATCAAGTCGATGTCACAGGGACTTTAAAGCCCTTAATTCTCAAATGGATTTAGGTCTTTTACCATCCCATTGTAGCTCTGTCTACGTTCCTTGTCCTGCTGGTGAGGGAACCTCTGGCCCAGTCTCAGGTTTCTGCAGCCACCAGCAGTTTTTGTTTAGCATCCATCTTCCAATCAACTCTGGCCAGCTTCATTATCTCTACTTTGTGTTCTATCAAATGAAATTCCACTAAACAAGTGAACATGTGTGTTTATTCCTGTTTTAAACAGTGAAAACCCAAATACAGACCCATGCGGGACACCATTTCTAAAAAAAACTTAAATCAACTATAAGTATTTATCTGTGACAACTTAATCTTACTCTTATTCCTTCTCATTTTCTACATTCTCAGTGTTCTCGTACAACCTTGGGACATGTGCCAACAACAGAAATAAGTGCTCCCAGTTCGCAGACTGCAGAGATTATTCCAGTGGATACTGCTGCCACTGCAGACCTGGCTACTATGGAAATGGCCTACAGTGTGTGGCAGAGGGTACGCTTTTCATTTGCTTCTGCTTCTGTTCTAATCATCCCTCAAGAAATGATCATACATTTATTTTGTCTCAAACACAAGATAACATTCTACAGATATTCAGGCATAGTCATATTGTGCATTACTGTGGTTTCCAGTTTCAATAAATCGCTGTTGTGCAGGACAAATAGAACGTTCAGCACACTTTAATAAGTTATAATGGTTTATGCAGGGCTCTCCACACTTCCTCGTACTGATGGTTAAGATGTAAAAAAGCCGTAAATAATGAAACACATCTTTTATAATATTTTTTTATTGCAGTTGCAAACTCACCCACTGAAAAATGTTTGCTTGTTTAATTTAAACACATTTAATCAATGCTGAAAAATGTATTCTTTAAGAAAGACATATTTTTTCTGTTTGTTTGTTTGTTTTTGCCATCTGTTGATATTCATTTTGTTTATCTGGGGTTGAATGCATTGCTTTGCTCCTGCGTGCGCCCAAATTTACTCACTTTTCATTTGTTTATTTACTTATTTATTTATTTTTAATATGCGGTATTAATCAGATGAAATTGACAGGAGCATATTTACCACTCCAGTCCCTGGCTGTGCTTTTAAAGATAGATCGCAAACATGAAGTTTGACAACAGTGAGAACATTGCAGCAATAAAAGATTTGGTTTGTTTTTTGTAGGAAAGCCACAGAGGATGAACGGTAAAGTAAATGGAAGGGTGTTTGTGGGCAACTCTCAATCTCCGGTGGAGTTCAGCAGCAAGGACCTCCACTCATACGTGGTGGTCAATGATGGTCGATCCTATGTTGCCATCAGCGACATTCCTGCTGCTCTGGGGCCCTCTTTGATGCCTTTGTCGGCCATCAGTGGTGTGATCGGGTGGGCGTTTGCTCTTGAGCAGCCTGGCTTCAAAAACGGCTTCAGCCTTATTGGTGAGGAAAGATTATACTATGACACTGAGAAGGATGAAGCATTGGCATTGAAACATTGTAGCTTGACTCAGTTATCAGCTGGGATACTATGTTTCCAGGGCCAGGGTCTTAAACTTCACTGTCTTCTGTAGGGGGTGAGTTCACCCGACAGGCTGAAGTGACCTTTCTACCTGGGAATGAGAAGCTGACCATCAGACAGGAGTTTAAAGGGACTGATGAACAGGATCACTTGGTGGTGAGCACCACCATGAATGGCCAGATCCCTGAGGTGCCTCTTGGTGCTACCGTCCAGACTGACCCTCACACAGAAATTTACCAGTACAGCAGCAACTGTAAGACATGGCTTCAGCCGAGAGTCTGAACCTTTAATCCGTCATTGTAGTCACTAATCTGACAAATTTACCTTTCAGTGATTTCCTCATCCTCCACTGAGAACTATAAAGTGCTTTTGCCCGATGGAACCACTGAAAACAGGAGGTATCAGTGGCGTCAAACCATTTCCTTCCAGGGCTGCCAGGATGCCGTTGCTTTGAGGGAAATGAAGCCAACCCAGCTGCTCAGTGTGGACCAGGTCTTTGCTCTGTATGATGCTCCAAATCAACTCCTCCGTTTAGCCATGAGCAACAAGATTGGAGATGTCAATGGTGAGGACAGAGGAGGATTTTGTGCTCATACTTTTTTTCTCATCTTCTTCCCGCATTAGAACATCTGAGTAAAAGACATTTCAACAAAGTTTTTGTCCTTTCTAAACAAAGCTGGTTTACACTGTCAATTTTCAGGGGGGGACCCTGAAGAGAACCCATGTTTTACTGGGAGACACGGCTGTGACACCAATGCTGTTTGCCGACCTGGCCAAGGAAACGGGTTTACATGCCAGTGTGCCTCAGGATTTAATGGTGATGGGCGAACATGTTATGGTAAGACTGGCATGTAATGAACTAAACACAACATACTCTCAGTGATTCTTTCTTCTTTTTGATTTTATGTGTTGGATCTCCACAAAGTAGGACATTTGTCTCAAGTGGAAGGAAAACAATACATGGTTTTCCTCCTGTACCCTGGTTCCCCTAACTAAAGTCGAGTGTATTATTTACCTTCAGAAAGAACTGTTAGTTAGTAAGTGAGTCCCATCAAAAAGCAATGTGTCCCATGGTGACTCTGTAGGATCCACCGCTCAGGTGGAAGAATATGTCGATAGCAAAGGTATCAGGCGTGGACTCCACAAACCTGTCCTCTTTGTAAGACTGACAAGAAAACAATTGCTGATGGAAACGCTTAGAAAATACATTCACAGCTTGCTGTAACATACACATCAAAAACATGGAAGAAGGTCCTCACCTAACTATGGCAACACCATTCTGTGTGAATGCTATTCTTTAGCAGGGCCAAAGAAGCTTTTCAGAGTATAGGGAGATGGATGGAGATAATTACAGGGGAATCTGAAAAAAAATGTTAAAAAGTGCAAAAGACATCAGGCCGGAGCAAAGGTACATCTTTGTCAAAAGTTGAAACTGATATACAGACTCTCTTTATCTAAACTTACAGAGCAAAAGAAAATTGGGCAAACTTTTTAGTCTCTAGAAAACACATATACTTTTCCACTTTGCAGTCATGTCCTATTTTGTGTTGGTTCATCATAAAATCCCAGTAAAATACATTGAAGTTCATGCTTGTAGCGTTACCAAATGTGGAAGTTAAGGGATCTTAATGGCTTTCAAGCCGTTGTGAATCAAAACGCTTCTCATATCTGTTTCAGACCTACTATTAAATTAACCTTCTCTCCTCCGGGACAGAACAACTTTGCCAATTAACAGGGGCTGTCCCATGTCCTGAGTCTCGTTTGACTTATCCAGTGTGGTCATTATTTCCTCTATACAACCAAAAGTCTTTCACATGAGAGACCAAACAGGAAGAACACACAGTGGAGAAAGGAAGGAAGTTTTTCAGACAGATGCTATCTTGAGAAAATTAGCAAATCATATCAAGCCTTTCCCTTTGAACTGCCAACGTCTGCCAATGAAAGAGACGGATTTCTTAAATGCACATTTCAAAAGTCAAGATTTGCCCCAAACATACGAATAATTAGGAAGTGATAACAACCTGTTATTTTTGTTAGACATCGATGAGTGCAGAGAAAATCCTCAGATCTGTGGTCCAAACTCAATCTGCAACAACCAGCCTGGGACTTTCCGCTGCGAATGTGAAGATGGGCACCAGTTCGGTAGTGATGGACGGACATGCATCGGTGAGTGACATAATCTATTTGCTTTCAAGGAAAATATCAAATAGGGTACATCTCATGTAGTGCTTTTGACATGTACATTCAGACATAAACATGAAGTAAACTAGACTGGCTGCAGTAATCTGAACAGTTTGGAGGGATGAAAGAGATGATTGACTATATGTAAGCATAGCAAGGATGCATGAATGATTTTCTCTGATTCTGCAAAAGAGAACATGTGGCACAGTTTATAAATGTTCCTTAAATGAAAGAAACACAAACTGGAAATAGATTTGATATGCAAACAAAAACCAAAGGAGGGCTAAAACTGTTACTAATTCTAGATTTAATTGTTCAGTAAAAGAAAGTGAGAGCCTGACTGACTCTTAGACATAATTTGGGAGGAGCTGTAATCATGGTCTTAGTCTTAATGATGTGAAAGGCAAATAGTTGCTGGAGAGATTTCCATCAATCTTCATTAAGCAGTAGAAGTAGACTAGGGTGGACATCCTATTTAACTACTAAGGCTAAAAAGACATATACAGCTAAATGTCATCAGAATAGAAGTGATAGGAAATGTCAAAAAGACTGATGCATAATGCCAGGTAATATAAGAAATGTGGTAAGAAAAAAATGGACCCATAACTAAACCTTGTGTATCCTTACAGTGTATAAAAGGAAGTGTTTGAAGAAAATCTGTTTGCCCAAACAGAGAAAGTCCTATCAGATTTATTTGAAGAGAGCCAGTTTAACACAGAGCTAAACCTTTAATGTTTAATTTTAGGGTCATTCACCAGCTCTTTTTATTCCTTTCCACAGAGGTTGATCGAACAGTGAACCACTGCGAGGAAGGCACGCATAATTGTGACATCCCTGAGCGAGCTCAGTGTAGCTATAATGGAGGTTACTTCTACGCCTGCTCCTGCCTTCCGGGATTTGTAGGAGACGGGAGAACATGCCAAGGTAGGAGACACTACCTGCCACAAGGAGATTATGATTAGCAAAATATCCAGAGGTTGTGTTGCAGTGATGAGTTAACTTGTTTGGAATTAGCTAAATTACTGTGAAGGTAGTGTATCTACAATTCAAATTTCTAAATATCTGGAATTTGCAGATCATCGAGACAGTAAAGCAGAGTCAAACTTAGATTTGTTATTACAGAACTCTTTGAGATTTCTATAATTACTATAAGGCACAGAAGTTCAGTTGGATTTAAGATATGCAAAATGAAAAACCTTAACACCCCCTGCAACATTATTTATTTCTCAACGCCTCTGGAAATCATAAATATGAAAGACAAAATATTAAAGGTTTCAGTTTCTTTGCACAATAATGACTTTTTGTATAGAGAAGCCTGCAAACCTTGTTGCATATAGACTACTGTAACACACTAGTGTACTACAACATTGTGTAAATGTATCAAAAAAATCTGGGGCCCAAATTGTGCCGCATGCAGTGCAGAACTGCTTGAAAGCCACAGAAACCATACAAGCAAGATGGAACAAAGGCTCTAAATTCTTCAGAACAAACACAGAACAAATCTAACTATTTAAAAAGGAGCATCCAATTTTCTATGATCAATATTATTATAACGGTATTTGATAGACAACTGTTTACCAACTTGCATGATTTGAATTGAGAAAATTTGAATTGTATGATTAACTAACTTTGACTGTAGAGTAGTATTAGAATAACACTGAACTGTGTGAGATACTCACAACACGATGGGCTTGATTAAAAATACAAGTTTCATGGTATTCACACAAAGATTTAAAAGAAAAACTTATAGCACATTTAACTGCTTGCCAACCAGCCTGCAGCTTACCAGCTGTAGTTTTATAACATTGTTACTTTAATACAAGGAATTGGTGGTGCTCCTTTAGTTTATTCACATAACCTCTCTGTACGTTTTGCAACCGGAAATTTTTTTAAATGGCCCAACTGGTCTTTTCTGTAAGAATGAGAAACACACTGTGGGAGTCCTTTAGCCAGCTGATCAGCAATGTGCAGCAACAAGTGGCGGTGGGGCCTATACACCGAGAGAAAACTCTAATCACAATTAGTTGATTGAAAAAAGTAATACTTAGAATTTTTCACGACATTCCCCCAAGTCAAACGCTTCTTAAAACTGCTTAATAAATCGGTAACAGAAAAGTTCATAAAAAATAAAAGTATGAGGAAGCAAAATCAATAACGTTTTAGATTCTAAAATTTTAACCAAACTACCAAAGTTTTATTTAAGTAATTGATTAATAAATCGTGTGTTCAGTCTCTTACCTGTGCTTGATGTGCACTCTAAGGGCACTTTAGGAGCAGGTTGAACCGAGGTAAACTCTCAAGTTTGCTCTATGATCTATGCTGCTCCTCATTTCTCACTCATCCTTTCATCTCTTGCCTGAAGACATAGACGAGTGCCAGCCCAGCAGGTGCCATCAGAATGCAGTGTGCACTAACACCCAGGGTTCATTTATCTGCCAGTGCAGGCCGGGCTTCAGCGGAGACGGCTTCTACTGCTCCTCAGGTGAGACTTTTAGAGCCGTTTGGCAAACACATATCATACACTACAGATATTACGATTTATTTCACGTTTGCTCGGGTGAAAGAGTTAAAAGTCTCACCTACTCTAAGTCTATTTTGGGTATCCTTTAGACAGTTGGGTTGCAGCTTTGTTTAGATTATTTCACACTGCTGGAAATGAGGGTCATTTGGGAATTAATTCTCTTCAGGAGGATACAGTTTCCAGTTGGAACCTGCTTTTAATTTTCCTCTGGAAAGTACAAGGAATTTCCCATAACAAACATACACGTTCCAAGCTGGTAAATTTAAAACTCTAAAACAAAAATTGGCATTTCCATTTTTACTCTTTATTCAGAGAGGACCAAAACCAGATGCGAGGCTATCAGGGACAGTCTTCTAGGTCAGACCAACTTCAATCCACGTGGACCTCGACTTCCTGTCGGCCAGTACATCCCTGAGTGCGACGAAAATGGCGATTATCTGCCCGTTCAGTGCCACAGCAGCACTGGGCAGTGCTGGTGTGTGAATCGAAATGGACAAGAGATCCCTGGGACTCGCACTGATCAGGGCAGCAGACCATACTGTAAGTACATGGTTGTTAAAGAAGGAAATGTTCCTCCATAACCACTGCTGATAAGAGTCTGATTGAGGTCCAGGAGAGCATTACATTGCCACAGTAATGTTACCCTTTTTTAATTTATTTTCTTACTTTATCAGGTATCCCCCATGGCACTGTAGCTCCAACTGTTGGACCCCGGCCTCGACCCGATGTGGTTTTGCCCCCAGGGACACACCTCCTGTATGCCCAGAGTGGCAGAATAGATCACATCCCATTGGAAGCTTATGATATGCAAAAGGAAGATGCCAAGGCTGTCCTCCATCTTCCTGTAAGTTTCTTTCACCAAAGGTTCCCCGTACATCTAGTAACAAAGTCTAAGACCCAGACAAAGCAAAACAGCTGCAGAGGAGGAATTGTTTCTTGCTAAATCCACTCTGAACCAATCATCTTGTGGGGTCAAAGCATTTTCTGTCTTACTGTCAGATTCCCATCTGCTCCACGATTTTAGGGCTAACATTTTATTGAAGTCACATGATGTCATGTGTTCTAATGACTAACATTAGGTCAAGATTCAACCAGCTGGCCTGAAGTTTGGCTTAACGACCCACGCTGGATTTTTGACTCAAATTGTTTGCATTCATATCTAGACGCACATCTGCTCCAAGTTTTTACAGAGGAACACACTTAGAAATGTTGTTTGTTGACCTCTCCGCAGGGGAAGGTAATCATTGGAGTGGCCTACGACTGCATGGAGAAAATGATTTATTGGACAGAAATTACATCTCCTTCAATTAGCAAGGCCAGCATCAAGGGAGGAGAACCCTCTGCTGTCATTACATCAGGTATTTTTACTCTTATGTTCTTTAGTTTCTTATTTTTTTAACGAACCAGAAGACTGCTTTGAAATAAAACACACTACTGTATTCTCGCAGATTTGAGCAGCCCTGAGGGTATTGCCATTGACCACATGGGTCGAACAATGTTCTGGACAGACTCTATGAAGGATCGCATTGAGGTGGCAACGCTGGATGGGACTCAGCGTCGTGTCCTCATAGACACAGATCTTGTAAACCCCCGAGCTATCGTCACTGATCCCATCAACGGGTGTGTAATGCTTAATATAGAAAGCTTGTGACCTCCTAGAAATATCTCTATAACTTACGAGCTATATACCAACCTCTAGAATGTTCTAGAAATTAAAACCCACCCCAGATATTATATATTACAAAACACACACACAAGGGGGTGAATACCTATATTGGCCTGGACCAGCAAACTTCCAAACTCTTGTCATTAAAAGCAATTCCTTATTGCATCCATATGAACTTTAAAAACAAGATACCAGAACAGGGCCACCTCTTTTTGGCCATGACCAATAAAAGGCGGAGCTTAAGGGTCTAAAACTGAAAGGTTTGTTATCAGTGCTCTGTTCATAAGGTTCCATCCATGAACCAGTCAATTCAGTTAGTTGCAGATCCATGTTTAAAATCTGGTTGATTTGCTTAGAATCTATTAATAGCACAAGCTGATAAAAAATAAATGTTCTGCCTTTTTTTTTAACTCAAGTTAATTTAGTTTACTCACATTTTTTTTCCAGGCCTCTACTTTCCAAAATTCAAAACTCTGACCACAATCATCAAGTCTTTAGAAAATTATATACAATTAAATTCAATTATATGTGAAATGTGTGTATTTTTATGATTATTTATCTCCAAAAATGCTGAACTACCATAAGAAATAAACCGATATGTGTTATTTGGTTACAAAATGTTTGGTCTATATTTATGAAATTGAAGAAGTAGGTCGGAACAAACCGTAAATGGGTTGTTCAGAAGTAGGGGTCCGATCTGGGGAATGGGCCAACTGACCTAGAGCCACATATAGTGGTCTTAATATTTACAATTCATAATGCAAACAAAACAAGAAATACTATTATAATATAGGGTATGCATTTCCAAGTTCCAAGTTGGAAATATTTGGAGTTTTCTCACTAAAGCTGACCTCAAAATCCAATATGGCCAAAAGTTAATAATAATAATAATAATAATAATAATACACTCTATTTGTATAGTGCTTTTCTAAAAACTCAAAGGCACATCAAGCTAAATTACAAAAAGAGCTGTTAAGAACTTTATACAAATGAAGGAAGAAGAAAAACACAGTAAATAAATAGTACTGGACATTAAAAGGCTGTAATAAGAACCCGTTTGTTTGCACTTCTGATGCTTTGTGCCTGATTAAATTAGTAAATCACTACAAAATTTTGTTTCATTTGGGCCCAGCGGTGTAAAGAGCTAAGCGCGCGACCTCTGTACAGAGGCCTCAACGCAACCGTCACCGGTTACAGTCCCTGCAGTTGACCTTTGCTGCATGTCTTCCCCCGCTCTCTCTCCAACCCCTTTACTGTCAGCTTACTTTCAGAAAAAAATGTGAAAAAATAAAGGCCTCTAGTGCCTCGAAAACTATTTGTATAAAAACAAAACAAAAAAGTTTGATTCTGATAGGAAATGAGGCACACATCTATCAAAAAAAGCAATGTAAAGTAGTATCCATTGAAAAAATAAATGTATCCATTCTATTAAAATTTTGTTTAAAAAATCACGTTCTCAATAATCAATGGGAAAATCAATATACACATTGGAATCTTGTGTATTGCCAGTATTAGCATAATCTCTGAGCACAGCATTTAGCAGATCCCACAGATTTTCCGACATGCTGCTGGAACACAGTTGAGTTGTGTGTAAGCTGTTCCAAGATCCCAGTTTTAATTTTGGAGGTAAACTGAAGTTACACCAATTTTTACCATGTAAAGGATAAAACAAGCCCAAAGGCCTGATCTTTTTTGTTTTTAAAAATTGTCATTTGAGGCTCCAGCCAGAAACAAGTCAGCGAAAAATCAGGAGCAAATTTCTCAATGGAAAACATAATTTGTTCAAAGTAAATCAATTTGGCCACAAATTGATGACACTTTTTTTTTAACACAAATGGTTGAGAATGTAAAACATTTGTTATCAATTCAGACTATTTTTCTAATTTTTCTACCTTTTCCCAAATGGATAGTTTTAATTTGAATAAACTAAACATGCAGAAGAATATCTTTTTGCTTATTGCTGAATAAAAACAAGTTGCCTTTATTTTATTTTGTTTAATTGGGAATTTCATGGATTGTACGTCTCCTGAAAATAGAAATTTGTACTGGGCTGACTGGAATCGTGAAGCTCCAAAGATTGAAACCTCCTACATGGATGGATCCAACAGGAGAGTGCTGGTTCAGAGCGATCTGGGTCTGCCGAATGCCTTGACTTACGACTCTCAGAGTTCCCTGCTGTGTTGGGCAGACGCAGGTAGGCTTCAGACAGATGACTAATCTATACTTTGATGTCTGCCTTGTGATGAGCCCTGTGCATAATATCTTGCCTGTAGGCACACATAAAATGGAATGCATGAATCCTGGCCGGGATCACCGCAACATGGTCTTGGAAGGACTCCGGTACCCGTTTGGAATTACAACTTATGGGAAAAACATCTACTACACTGACTGGCAAAGGTATGAAATCTGTTTCTTCATATTTTCCCAAGCTCAGATTCTCCCACCCTGACACTGTTGAGCCATCTTTATGTTGCAGCTGAAAAAAACGGGGGTTTGGGGTGAGTTGGTATGAGTGAGGGGTCAGGAGGAATCCTAAAAAGTGACAGCTGCTTGCAATTTCTCGGCTCAGGAATCTACCAGTGACCTACATGGGGCCTCTCTGTGTTCTCAGCAGGACCTTACAAGAGAAGGCTGAGAGGTGTTTGTGGGGGGAGGCAAACACTTCAGATAGTTTGCAACAAACTGCCAAACCTAACTCCTACTCATCCTTGACAGTGTTTACACAAAACAGGAGATGCTGGGAAGATCCCACAAGCTGAGGCATTCACAGATTGCTGAAATCTCTTGCTGGTTGTGTTTTTACAACAGGAATTCCATCATTGAAGTGGACAAAAATGCTGAAAAGGAGTCGGATGAGTTTCAGCCACAGAAACGGGCCAACATCTATGGGATCACCACAGCCTACGCCCAGTGTCTTCCAGGTAGTAAACCTGTATAAAGAGTGCAACATTTTCCGATGAATGTAACAAATGATTGCTTTTATATTCTTCAAAATGTAGCAAAATGCATATTTTTACACTTAGTCACATTACAATTAATGTATTTATTAATTTTTTATGTGAAAGACAAAGACCAAATACTACCTAATTGTGAAGTGAAAGAAAAATATAGATTTGTTTTTCATTTTTTTGACAATAAAAAACAGACTGGGATGTGCATCAGTGTCAACCCCCCTTCAGTCTGGTACCTCTTCATAAAATCAGTGAACTAATTAGTGAATAGAGTTCATCTGTGTGTAATTAAATCTCCAGCTGTTCTGTGAAGGCCTCAGGGGTTTGTTAGAGTAAAAACAGCTTCATGAAGACAACGTAGGGATAAAGTTGTTTAAAGGAGGGTAATTTTTTTTAAACCAGATCCCAAGCTTTAAGCAACTAACAGAGAACTATCCAATTTGTCATCTGAAAATGGGAAAGGTATGGCTGCAACTTCAAACAAACTAATACACTGCCATCCACCTAGGGGTACATGCTTGGCAAGGAGAGCATAATCAGGGAAGCAGCCAAGAGGCTCACGTTAACTTTGGAGCAACTGCAGAGATTTACTGCTTGGGGGGCTTATTTTGCTGATAGGATACTGTATTTATTTGTCATGTACTCCAAAAATCTGTTCAAGTTCAAGGAGAATACCATTGCAAGATGTAACTGGTAGAAAAATCCCGCAAACATGCATAATGAGTAGAAACTAACAGGAGGAATTTGCAGCTAGTTGTTTTATTTGGAGGAATGAGTAATGGTAAAGTAAACCACCAGGCTTCATACTCCCCTCCAGATAAAGGCTGGACGGCTCAAACCGAGGGAATGTGGAGTCAAGGGAGTGGGCCTCCCAACATCTGGAGCTTGCTATGTGTTTCCCTTGGATGTGTTTCATATATGCAAAGAGGCTGTTTCCTGCTGCTCCTCGCTGTACAGGCTTATTATTTCGATAGGTATCCTCAAAAGTTCCTTGTCCTTCAACAGGGCAAAACTACTGTTCTGTGAACAACGGAGGCTGCACTCACCTCTGTTTAGCAACACCGAGGGGCCGCTCCTGCAAGTGTCCCGACAACGGAGAGAGCGTGGGCTGCGTGGAGAGAGAGTACTGAAGGGCTGACCATCCTCTGAGAGTCGAAGCTTTTCAGATGTTTGAACCACTCAGTGTTGCAAATTGTTTTTTTTAAATACCACAAAATCCAACTTGTTTAAATTTATATTTGCAAGAATCCCATCGATAATAGGTTCTGTAAATAAAATTACACTGTCATGTTTAATTATTTCCTGAGTGCACATAGAGTGAGAATAAAGCTCAAGGCATCCATAATTTAATGTGAAGATTATTAGAGCAGCACCTACAGCATCTCGTGTAAGTTGTGTTACACTGTGTCATGTTTGACTTAAAGCTTATCTCATGGTCTCAATGTTGACTTAATTGGAAAAAACACATCTGTAAAGCTGGTAGAATCCCTTTACATACTGGTCAGCTAATAAATAAAATGTTTTTCTACCATTCTGGGGCGCTTGAGTTTTTATTTTAAGCAAAGCAACACTGCCATCGTGTGTTAGATAGTTGAAATGCAGATGAAGCGTCAGCAAATCCGGAGTTATATAATAAACTCTGGATTTTCTTGCTCATATACAGTACAGACCAAAAGTTTGGACACACCTTCTCATTCAAAGAGTTGTCCTTATTTTCATGACTATAAATATTGTAGCTTCACACTGAAGGCATCAAAACTATGAATTAACACGTGGAATTATATACTGAACAAAAAAGTGTGAAACAACTGAAAATATGTCTTATATTCTAGGTTCTTCAAAGTAGCCACCCTTTGCTTTGAATACTGCTTCACACACTCTTGGCATTCTGTTGATGAGCTTCAAGAGGTAGTCACCTGAAATGGTTTTCACTTCACAGGTGTGCCCTGTCAGGTTTAATAAGTGGTATTTCAAGCCTTATAAATGGGGTTGGGACCATCAGTTGTGTTGTGCAGGAGGTGGATACAGTACACAGCTGATAGTCCTACTGAATAGAATTTGTATTATGGCAAGAAAAAAGCAGCTAAGTAAAGAAAAAACGAGTGGCCATCATTACTTTAAGAAATGAAGGTCAGTCAGTCCGAACAATTGGGAAAACTTTGAAAGTGTCCCCAAGTGCAGTCGCAAAAACCATCAAGCACTACAAAGAAACTGGCTCACATGAGGACCGCCCCAGGAAAGGAAGACCAAGAGTCACCTCTGCCGCAGACGATAAGTACATCCGAGTCACCAGCCTCAGAAATCGCAGGTTAACAGCAGCTCAGATTAGAGAACAGGTCAATGCCACACAGAGTTCTAGCAGCAGACACATCTCTAGAACAACTGTTAAGAGGAGACCGTGTGAATCAGGCCTTCGTGGTAAAATAGCTGCTAGGAAACCACTGCTGAGGACAGGCAACAAGCAGAAGTGACATGTTTGGGCTAAAGAACACAAGGAATGGACATTAGACCAGTGGAAATCTGTGCTTTGGTCTGATGAGTCCAAGTTTGAGATCTTTGGTTCCAACCACCGTGTCTTTGTGCAGCGCAGAAGAGGTGAACGGATGGACTCTACATGCCTGGTTCCCACCGTGAAGCATGGAGGAGGAGGTGTGATGGTGTGGGGGTTCTTTGCTGGTGACACTGTTGGGGATTTATTCAAAATTGAAGGCATTCTGAACCAGCATGGCTACCACAGCATCTTGCAGCGGCATGCTATTCCATCCGGTTTGCGTTTAGTTGGACCATCATTTATTTTTCAACAGGACAATGACCCCAAACACACCTCCAGGCTGTGTAAGGGCTATTTGACCAAGAAGGAGAGTGATGGGGTGCTGCGCCAGATGACCTGGCCTCCACAGTCACCGGACCTGAACCCAATCGAGATGGTTTGGGGTGAGCTGGACCGCAGAGTGAAGGCAAAAGGGCCAACAAGTGCTAAGAATCTCTGGGAACTCCTTCAAGACTGTTGGAAAACCATTTCTGGTGACGACCTCTTGAAGCTCATCAACAGAATGCCAAGAGTGTGCGTAGCAGTAATCAAAGCAAAAGGTGGCTACTTTGAAGAACCTAGAATATAAGACATATTTTCAGTTGTTTCACACTTTTTTGTTCAGTATATAATTCCACATGTATTAATTCATAGTTTTGATGCCATCAGTGTGAAGCTACAATATTCATAGTCATGAAAATAAAGAAAACTCTTTGAATGAGAAGCTGTGTCCAAACTTTTGGTCTGTACTGTATGTGCTCAACTTCAGGTTTGGATTTTTATGAAATGTTCATTGTAAGATAATGCTGCAGCAATAAAAGATTAATTAATACATGTCTTTAATGTATGCGTGCTTGAAATAAAACATAATGCGTAATAAAGAAAACGAAGAGATGTAAATGAACACAGATATAACAAAAATAGCCTGCTAAGGTGTTTTTATTTTCCCAGGATGCAATGCCACAGTTCGCCTCTGCTTCATCTTCCACAGCAGACAGCTTCCCCTCAGTGTAGGCAGCACTTGGTGTTAATAAATCCAAGTGTGATGCAGCTATGAGACATTTTGTAGATGTATGTGTGGGTGATTGTAAGAATAATTACATTGATTTAGCATACAATTTAATCCAAAGTGACTTTTAATTGACTTTCAGAAAGGAAAGAATGTGAATACCCATTCAGAGTGAGCATATTAACTAAGCTTAACTTTGGTCAGTGGAGAAACAGACATCAACTTATGAATTTAAACAGTAACGTCATAAATAATCATGTTACAAAACTTGCACACCTATGAAAATCTGTGTGTTTTTTCCTTTTCTTATCATATATGTGTAATAAATACCAATTTTAACAATACTGACAAATTCAAATGGCTTACATAAACAATAGAAATTAACAAAATACCTTTTAAATTGTAAAATTGGAGTTTGTGGTGAGACACTCCTGTTTTTATCTTGTTGAAATATCTAAAATCACATACACGCGAATCACATCCGATGCACATGATTATAACATTGTTACTCTGTATTTTAAAGCACGTTCGCCCTGTCTAAACATTAAACATTGTGCTTGCTGTGCTCCTGGCTGTTGAGGACTAAGCACCATGGTGAGATCACAAGCTGATTGAGGCATTCAGAAAAAAAGATTGTTGCATCTTCTAAGTCTGTTAAGGGATTTAAAGGCATCTTAAAGGAATCTGAAACAAGCCATTCCACTCTAGGAAAAATAGTCCAAAAGTGGAGGACGTTCAAAACAACTGCCAACATGCCTTGGTAGCCTAGGTATCCCATCCAAATGAGGGCACCCTGAGAGCAGGCTGCAAGCTACTCATCACGGGAATGGTTCTTGATGGTGTTGAGATAGACATGAAAGTGCATGGCTGTACAATGAGAAAGAGACTACACAAATGTAATTTCTGTGGGAGATGTGCAAGGAGAATACTCTATCGCTATCTAAGAAAAACATGACGAAAGTTCACCAGAGAGAACATAGAGAAAGACCAGGACTTCTGGAATAATGTTCTTGGGCTTGTTTTGCATAACCAACATAAAGCATTCCAGCAAAAGTCAATTATACTTACTGTGATGCATGGGGCTGGAAGGGTCATAGTTTGGGGATGTATGTCTGATGATTTTATGTTCACATATATTCATAAACAATAACATAAAAAACAAGAAAATATACCAACACGTTCAAGTACACAGGAACTGATTCTCAGTGACCCCAATCTGTGGATTTCTACATCTCCAGAAATCAGCTGGGGCTGCAATAAAACAGTAACTTTATCTAGTACTTTGTATTGACCACGGTACATAAAATAACCTGGAATGCAACACAACATGTTTGCCAGCTGAAAACCTAAACGACAGGCAGAGTGGCCTATTCTTTGTCTGACTGCACAGTGTAAATGCAAAATGACAGTTGCACACTGTGAATCATGGGTAACTATGTCATATTTTGTGTGGTATATATTAAACATCACAAAACATCAAACTGCGTTTAGCTTATTAAGTAATATTCCGATTTTCCTGGAATTCTTTTAAACATAGAAAACGCAGTTTTAAAGCGACCGATTGGAAAATGAACTGAAGTTCAATGAATGCACTATGTGTCTCTGGGATGAGTGCCAGTCCTTTCATTAATTGGGAAACGGTTTTTGTGACGTCCAATAAGAAGCAAGAACTGAGCTGTGTCACGAGGGACGATTATTATGATATTAGTTTCTCCCTCAGACTTGTCTGGTAGGAAAACAGCCCCATTTACAGCATAAGTTAAACAATCACAATTTTAGAGATACTATTCGGATTTTCTGCGCATACACAAACTTTTAGGCGTGCCAAATTATGGTTGTGATTTCGCTTTGTTTGCCGCTTGTTTTTATTTTTCGATTCTTTAGGTATGTATCCTTATTTGTTTCACATGTATTATGCTGAGAAAATGGACCCATAAATTAACATGTAGACGCGTGGACTTTCGTCAGTGACTTCCCTTAAATATTGTTTATCGGGGCATCAGTTGTTAGCAGGCGGAGACAGAGGGTGGTGTTGTCTTGCAGCCAACGCTGAGGGCGAATCGCCCAGAGGGTGGTCTGTGCCAGTGCAGAACGAAGTCTGGCTGCTTTTCAGCAGGCTTTCAAGTCACTGGAAACTAAGGTACGCTTAAAGGTGTATTCTTCCTATTTAAATACGGAGAATATAACACTTGTGTCGTCTTAACCAGACCGTATATGTGTTTTCTTAAACGCGATTTGGAATGTGTTCATTTCTCATTGATACACTTCTGACAGTTGACGAACAAACAGGACGGAGCGATGCAGCAGCCAGTAAAATAGCTAATGTTGTGTCTGCAAAAGAGCCGCAAGTCTGAAATGTTTTGAAGGATTTTGGAAATCGTTTTATAAGTAAAAAAGGGATTGCTTCTGATGTTAAAATGCAAAAACTATCCAGCTATTTTTGTTATCCAGCATTCTCTGTGTTCAAAGTAGCCACAATGTTAAACTACCGGAAGGAATGGGATTTCAAAATAAATATAAAGTGCGACGTTTTCTATTAAAGCTTGCCTGATACTACATTTTAATTTGAGACAATGTAAAAATTAATAAGATAATAGAAAACAAACTAAAATCAAAGTATATTATGGTAGATTGAATTAAAATCACATCATTTTTTAAATGTATTGCATAATAATAATACTAAAAAAGAAAATTCTGCAATATTTTAAGTCTGATAAGACTTGGGATTGTGTATAGAAAGAGAAATCTGCTCAAATGTTTTCCAATCATAATAAATCCACAAACTTAAATCAGATTGGATCATCTAAGCTTGTATCACTGAACCAATGTTGTAAGATAATCAATATTGGCAATTTTATTTGTTACAGTTTATACACAATTTGAATCAAATCCATATACAGTATATTTGTCAAAAGCTCCAAATGAATACTTTAATCAAAATCTTTTTATTGAAAGCTCATTATTTGTTTTATAACAAAACAATGCAAACTCAAAATCACCTCATACTAGAGATTCTTTCAATAAATGCACTACAATATTAATTATTTCGTTGTTTTACATTATTTCATTACTTTATTTTTGTTATTCTTTTATTATGTCTATCACTTTGCTGCTGATACTCTGTGAATTTTACAACCAAAGGACAAATAAAAGTAGGCTATTATTAAAAAAGAATAAGACTTTGTATTTACGACGTGCTTTTATTTTGGAGGAAACTCTTCAGCGGAAATGGCTTGGTTTGTAATGGCCGCTAACTTGATGCTAGTCCGGTACCTTGCTAGCTAGCTTGAGTCCGTTTTGTTTTGGTTGTGTTATAGTGCGACAGGATCGCTAGACCGACGTTTTCGGGTTCAAGTCAGGTTAAGGCACGCTGTAGTTAACTATTAGTTCACACGAAAGCTGTTTTCTAAGAATAAGTAGCTGTGACGGCTAATATTTTATTTATTTTATTTTGTTTTGCTTTAATACCCCGTAACATCATTTATTTCCATCCAGGAGCCCGATTCTAAAAGCAGCTGAGCGGCGCAGTGAATCATGAATCTGCAATGAAAGACTCAGGAGAACCTTTGGGGCTTTTTCCGGGGTGCTTCCAGCCTCCAGGGGGATAAGAAAGGATTGATATAAATCCCTGACTTCCTCGGGAAGCGCCTGGAGAACCTGGAGGTTTGGAAGTCATGGCCCATCTACAGCAGACCGATCTGTCATATGCGTGGGAAAGGTATATGGACTGTAGATTGCAGGAAGCGGATCTGCAGGTAAGGCTCTTCAGCAGTATATGACTCCTCTTGGATGTCTTTTGGTGGTGGTGATCCTTACCAATGCAGCACTGCAAGCCAGTGGTCCTAAAAAATGCATGAACGAGTTTATCTTTTTTAATTTTGATGCATATCAACTATCTTTATGTTGAACTCATGAAATACTATCTTGGAATATTTGAGTCATATTATGTCTGCTCTGGTATGAAATTGCAAGCCTGCGGAGATGTTCAACAAGGTTACATGAATCAGCTGTGGAAAACATTTTTCAGGCATTCTTACTAAATCCCATGAATTACATCTGTTGTTTTTGGATTGCCAAAGTCAGAAACCCCTAGGAATTGTGTTCAACAGTGTGTAATTGTTCTAAGGGACGTGTTTCAAATGTGTCTCAAGCCGTGGCTGAATAAGAGGCTGTGTTTTTGTTTTAAAACTAGAAGATGATCAAAAACTCACAGGCTCACACATTTTTATTTATTAAAAGGTGAGGAGCCGCCATTATGTCAGTTTTTTTCCGGCATGAATCTTCCAATGATTTGTCGTAAACCTGTTTTAGAACCTTTTCGTTCCCTAGATTCCACCTTTGGAGAAATAAATGTTGTGAGGGTGTAAGTACAAGTACGTGCATACTTGGAAGTGAGGCAGGAGTAAACCACGGCTTGTTCGTAACATTTACTGTGTGATGCATATCTGTCCGAATGGGGTGTGAGCTGTTCAGAGATTTCTGCTGCTCTTTTTGTGTTCCCCTCCTTCTTTTGGAGCAGAACAGCAATCGTATCACGAGACTTAGATTAGGATCAGACTGTGAGTCCTTCCACTGATCAGACAAACATGCACACACTTATTTAGAAAATACAGTATCTCTCAACAGTGAACATCCCAGTTAAAATGCCAGATTTTTAAATGTAAAAAACGATGCCAGAAAAGAACATTTTTGACGTTTTTTCCACCTTTAATGTGACGCATATGTTGGTACAATTTAACTGAATAAACCTTGCAAAAGTTCTCTAAATCTGTCAGACTGTGAGGACATCTGTTTTCCACAGTCCTCTTCAGGTGACACATCAGGTTTTCTGTCAGATTCAGCTCTTTACGCCAGCTCATCCGTTCCAAATCTAGCTGAAGCCTGTCTATTTGATTTGTGATGTATGCATAGACTCACTGTGATGCTATGAAATGAAATACCTCTTCATCATCAGCGTTTGAGCACACGCCTGGAAATTGTGGGTCAAAACTGACTGCTATTTGGAGCTGCTCATAATTTAATCCGGTTTACCAAAAACCCTGGTTACATCAGAAGAAAAATAACCCCACAGCATGATGCTGCTACTGCTGTGTTTCACAGTTGGCATGGTGCTTATTTGGTGATGCAGAGTGTCAAAAGAAGCTGCAGAAATCCCTGCAGCTACAGTGTTGCCCTCTGCCTCTTGGTAGCATCTCTGACCGATTTGTGTTTTCATTGGTTTTGGAGAAAAATCCTGTTTTTGAACTTCGCTGTTTCCCCTTTTTACTCCTAGGCCACCACTCCCCCCAATGTGATGCCGTGGATTCTGTTGCACCCTTACCCTGACTGAGTTCCTTTGTAATCTCTCCTCATACCGTGTCTTTAGCTGAAGAATGCAAATGAGGAAATGTTGGAAAAAATCCTATCAGAACAGCTAAACTTAGTTCAGGTTAAACAGAGCCGCTATACCCAAGAGGAGTTGATGTTAAAGTAAGATCAAAAGGTTCATAAAACAGTATTTGCCTGAAAGGTGACTGTTCCTTTCCATGTTACATTTAAGGTTAACAAGATTTTTAATGACCTAAAAATAAATTGCACTTTGTCCTCTTTAGGCAGACCATTTGGGGTATTTTAGTTGCTTGGGAAGCTCTTTGGTCTGAATAATGCTCCCATCCATGAAATTGATGAGCTTTTTTTCTTGTGGACCTCCTTTACACAAAGAATGCTCTGCTTTTTCTTTTAATCCTATAACTTAATCTGTCCATTTTTTTTACGATGGGTCCACTTGGTACAACTGCGGCTGTCTGCACCTGTCAGTTTGTGCAGCATGGGCATTTAAGTGTACGAGACACACAGAGAAGGTTTATTGAACGCAGCTGTCCTCTCCAGAGTGCTGGGATGCTCATTTCCCTCCTGACTGAGCCTGATGTGGGGAATACATTGTGACAGTTTGTAGTGCTCACATGGCTACCGTTGCGCTACAGGCTAATGATGTTTTTCACAACAGCTCACTGTAAAGTTTACTGGTGCCATCTCACCTTCGCTGATGTCTTTTCTTTGTGGCAGAAAGCATGCAGGTTTAATAAGTGATCATGGGAAATGTCCAAGCAGGAGGACTCTGCCCCACTCTTTTGCATCTGAATCCGTGATCTCGCTTTGCTGTGAAATATGGGGGGTAAATGAACTCCTCCTTCTGCAGAAGCTGATGACGAAGCTTGTTTAAAAGAAGTGTAAAAACACCAGTGCTTCAGCCACTGCCATGTTCTCTGCCTTCATTGTTTTTAGCTTGCTAAACTCCCTAGCTTTCTTTGTAGAAGTGTTCATATTTTTTCACATTATTCTCGTATTTTGTGGGAGATGTGAAAAACCGTGGAGCAGAAGGAAATTGCCACATGGTTTCAATTTTTTTGGACATGTAAATCTGAAAGCATGGCGAGCTTTCGTATTCAGTCTGCTTTACTCTGATACCCCTAAATAAAATCCCAAAAGAAACGGCTTCATGAAGACCGGAGCACAACTGAAAACCTATCAAGAGATGGCTGTAGAGAAACAGACCGAGCAACAAGAGCATTGATCAGAGAAGCTGCCCATGGTAACGCTGGAGGCGCTGCTCAGATCCGCTACTCAAACCATTAATTGTGAACTTCACTAATCTAATGGAATGATGGCAAGAGGAAAGCCATTCTTTAAATAAAACCATAAAACATTTGCAGTTTGACACAAACCATGTAGGTAACACAGCAGACATGTGGAAGAAGATGGTCTGGTCAGATGAGACCAAAATGACGCAAACTGCTACGTGCTGAGAAAAACTAACAAGCACGACATATCACCCTGTAAACACCAATCCCCACTGTCAAACACAGTGCTGGCAGTATTATGCTGTGGGGATCCTGTTCTCCAGCAGAGATGATGTGAAGATTGATGGAACTAAAAACAGCAAAGTGCTGGAAGAAAACCTATAAGTAGCAGCAGAAGATGTGAGAATGGGACAGAGAATCACCTTGTAGCAGGACGACATACAGGCAGAGTTACTTACATCAGTGGATATCAGTGTGTCCAAATCACCCAGTTAAAGTCCAGACCTGAGTTCAGTAGAGAATCAGTGCCAAGACTTGAAAATTGATGTTCAGACGCCTTCCATCCAATCAGACTGAGCTTGAACTATTTAGCAAAGCTGGTTGAGACATGCCGCAAAAACTTGTAATCACAGTAAAAGGGAGTTCTACAGTGTGTTATTCCACACAGAGAGGTGGAAGAAACCCAGCAAAGGTCAACGGGCCTGGACACCACGGAAACCCTGAGTCAAGGACGTCGAGGACTAAGGCCTTCATACGTGGGTCACGCGCTGTAAAAATATTGCAAACCATGCATCAGTTTTTGTCCAATTCATAGTTATGCAGTTTGGTCTGTCACATAAAATAAGATACATAAAATGTTGTTCTTGCAAAGTGCCAACGTGTTCAAAGCGGATTCATTCTCTCACAGTGTGCTGGATCTGTTTTCCATTTGGCTTTTTCTGTAGCATATTTACTGCAAGATGAGGTTCATTGTTGTTAGATGGTTAAAAATGACCTCAAGGTTACCCATATTCTCATCATGACATTGTCAGCTGATGATTTTCTAGGAAAAAGAAATAATCTAACAGATTGTTTTACTTCTTCCTTTTTTAGAGTTAAAACATTCATCTGTTTATAATGAAAAGCTAAATAAATCACATTGAGAACCACAAATACAATAAATAACTCTCCCTAACCCAGATGAGTTTTTCCATTGCATTTTTAGCATTTACACTATATAGGTGTATTTACATTCCAAAATTCAAATAATTAAGGGTATTTACTCCCACTTTAAAAAAAAATCTTCCGTTTAGGGTGGAGGAACCTGCAGTATTGTTTTTCTCTGCTAGGATATCTGCTTTAGGCACTCATATCTGTGGGGACTGTTTCCCTTCTCGCTGTGTCCTAATGAGCTGAGTCAATTTAGTAGAATGGTTTGTTGGGCAGGAGCCAAGCATAAGAGGCAGTTTTTTTTTGTTGCCTGTAGATGTAGAGTTTCATTATGAGAAAACAGGATGTTTCAGAATGTGGAGGCACTTTGCTTTTTTTTTTTGTCTTTGTGTGCCAGCTGTGAGTTCCTGCTAGATTACCTTATCTGGATTATTGGTAACTCCGTTGGTCATGGCTGGTCGGTCTTGTAAGTACTGTTCTGTAGCTCCTCTGCCTTGTTTTTAAGGGTAATGATCATGATGCGCTGTAATGTAAATTATCTTTCATGCAAAGTGCAGCTTAACTTCTCACAGCTGTCTCGTGACTGTAAAGGCGATAAAATGTTACGACTTCCTGTATTAGATAAACTCTGGTTAAACAGTCCACCCACATTTCTTGTCGTCACTTTACTCGCCTCTGCCCGTGCTTTCTGGTCTTGATGAAGCCCTGATTGCTTGTTTAAAGATTAAACTTCTCAAGCGAAGCCTTTGGCAAAATAGGCTGAATACTAAGTAGCTAGTAGAGATTGCACGGCTGATCCACCTTTATTTCTCCAATGTGCAGCTTCAAACATGCTTTGCATTTTCTATTTCTAGTATTTCATCAAAGCTACACTTTGTAAGATGTAATGATGTTTTACATTAAAAACCAACTGCTGAATAGAGATGACAAGTGAGTTCCTGAGCAATTTGTTTAATCTTTTTATTTTAGTTTTAAGATTTTTTTTAACATGTTTCTGCACAGAAAAACAGGAAAACCAATGCTGTTTTGTATTTCGCTTTGCAGAGCAACCAGTGATGGTGTGTGGGGAGCAAAATCAGTTGAGCACAGTTTGGAGGAAAAATATCTATTTGCTTCTTTAATCTCCTTAATCATTAATCAAATAAGAAAACTCTTAAATGTTTTGGTTTTTTTTAGAGATGCTGGCTGATTCCAGTTCCTGTTTTTGTTGAGGTCTGACCTACAAATACTAATTCTGGCCAATTCCGAGTTCAGCAAGCTGAATTCAATAAAAAAAATGTAACAAACACCATAAAAATGTGCTGCCAGTTCCTTGATAGATGTAATGGTATAGATTTATTTTGACAAAATTTAAAACAGAGTGTGTCAGGGAAAGTGCTGCTTTTAATGATTTCACAGCCCAAAAGAGTGAGAGTTTTGGTTTTGATGCATGAAAAATGCAGAAAAATAAACAGATTCTTAATCAGATTCTTTAGTATTTGAGCTGAGGGAAGCTCAAGAGAAAATTGGCAGATTTTTTGGGACTGAAAAATTGATTGATGCTACTCTGCACATGTTGGTATCAGTTGCAAACAACTTCAGTTTGGAAATTTCAAACTGTTTGTGTTTTTTTAGAGTTCGTAACGTAATCTCATGAAACAGGAAAACTGCAACCAAAAGCTCCTGTTTCGTAACTCCTCCAACTAACCTGCTTGTTCTGAATCACACCAGAGAAACAGTAGTAGACGAATAATTTTAAAGTGACTGTTAGATCCATGTAGTACTTTACAAAAGTACTTGGTGGTATCTAATAAAAATAGAATTTTCAGTGTCATGCCACTGTGTTTTCAGTGTCAAAGCCACTATTGAAAGAATGCCACAAGAATTAAAGAGCAAACGTGGAAGAAGATGGTCTTATCTTATGAAACCAAAATTAATACAATCTAACACAATCTAGCATCTGGCACACCACCCTGAACACACCATCCCAAATTAGGGAGCTATGGCAAGACTTAAAAAGTGATGTTCACAGATGCTCCTCATCTGACCCAGCAAAGAGAAATATTCAGACACCCCAAAAGGCTTTCAGCTGAAACTGCAGAGAAAGACGGCTCTAGACTGTGTTGATTCAGAGGAGCTGAATACAAACGCCAGCCACACTTTTCAGTTTTTAGTTATTAAAAATAAAATCATGCAAAGTCTAATTTTTCTTCCACTTCACAACCATGCGCTGATTTATGTTGGTCTATCGAAAAAAAAATCTCAATAAAATAAAATTAGGTTCTTCTTATAAGCTGACAAAGGTTCATGGGATATGAATACTTTTTCCAAGGGAATGCACATGTTTCATCATAAATATCCAACTCACCCATCTCGACCTTAAATAATATTCAGTTTAGGGTGGAAGCAATTAATTGGATTAATCATAATTAATCGATTATTGAAATAATCGTCAACTAATTTAGGATTAGTCAAATCGTTACCTGGAGTGTACAGACTCTAAAACATGCCATTTCCTGAGAGAACAACCCACTCAGAGCAATAATTAGGTGAACATTTTTTTGGAAACCATAAATCCATTTTGCATTTAAGTTGAACAACTTTCTTTGTCTGTCAATATGCTCTATCCAGGACTCCTCAAGTGGCCTAGCTTTAGCTTCACCTGGTTCAAACTCTGTAAAAAATATCCTATTAAGCACCTTTTGCTATCAGATTAAACAACAAAACAGTTGACAGATAAATCGATTAGCAAAATAATCGTTACTAATTCAGTTTACAGCTGACCTAATGAAGGTGTGCCTGAGACATTTAACTACTAACTATCAAAGGATCATTAGAAGGTTGTTAAACCTACAAACAAACGACTGAAGAGAACTGCAGTAAAAGTCTGGTGAAACATTGCAGAGGAAGAAATCTGTTCCTTACTGTTGAACATGAAGTACATTTGTGGTTATTTTGAGCTCTGCATGTTATTTGTTAAACATGTTATATACCTCTGCCTAAAATGCTTACTTCAGTGATTTGTCCTTTTAACTCATATTAATTCACCATGAATAACACGTTTGCTCATCAAGTGAAATGAAGTGCTTCAGACCAAACCTTGTTGAGCCAGGCTGGGGCTGCTTTCAACATCCTCATTTGTAATCTCACACATTGTTATATTCCTAATTTCTACAATGTCCTTTCCTTGTTTATTTATGCTGAGGTTCTTAGACTTTGCTCTCTAACCGCATGACCTTTTCACATCTGCATTCATCCTTCCGCCCTGCAGTTTTAGTCCATCTCACACCGATCGCTGACTTGTTCCACCCGACTAGCTGAAAGGATGAATAATTCACCTCTCTTGTTCTAGGTTGAGTCAGACATCTGAACTGTTGCGCTGCTGTGCCTCACCTTTTTTCCACCCACAGACACGTTACTAAGTCTGCTGCTGCTTTGAAAAAAAAGAAAAACACTTTCAGAGTAACAGAGAGGCAGGAGCAGGATGTTTAGGTCCTAATTTTAAGTAACACTAGTCTACAGGTCCTCTGCCTGAAGAGAGACAAATGAGACAGGGTATGCTTTTTTTTTTTTGTTTTCAGCTGAGTGAATTAGGAGTTGTACCTAGTTTGAGAGGAAATATGGAACGTTGGGCGGTCCTCATGATGCTCATCACCCAAACATCAAATTAGATCAATAGGAGTCTCTGACAGGAAGAGAGGAAGAAAACAAATATAAATAAGCTGTTACATAACCAGCATCACGGTTCCTCTTCTGCCGCTGCCAAGTTGTAGTCTGGTAAATTATCCAGAGTTTGTACCAACACATGGATGACTCACCTATGAGACTCCCATGACCAGTTCTCCCATGATCACCACGCAGGGCACAGCTCCTGGGACTGAGACGTTTGGAAACCAAGGGTTTCAGACTGCAAACATGCATCTCTTTCATGCAAATGGAGTGAATTAGTGTTGTTGTTGTTTTCAATTCAGATGTGAGTGTCTCTTTTCAGATGCTTCGACCTCCTGATTCTGATTTTAGCTGATTCTAATTTCTCTTGAACAGCTAGAATGTAACATTTTATAAGCCAGCGCTGGAAATGTTTCTTCCGAGCCTTCCTAGCTGGAGCGGTTAGTTGTTGTTTACGTTGGGAGCAGAGTCGATGTCACACTGTGTGAGAGAGCAGTCAGTGTTGAGCAAGGTTTTACAAATATTTTAAATCAAAAACAAAATTATCTCGGACTTCAAATCATAAGCTGTCTTTAGCATCAAATGTCATCAATTAGCATGGTTACCATTGCTGGCTTTGCTAAAACGCCATTTCTGTGTGTATTACCCAGAGAATGAAGCCCCTTAACCTAACACCGAGATTTCTAAAAGGCTGCAAACATTTTCAAATCCAGCATGTTTCACGACAGACAGAGGTTAAAAGCCCAAATCTACGAAAAAGAACCCATTTTCTGTATTCTCCATTTGTCCTTCGTGTTATATGCAGATAGTCTCACTCAGTCGCCGGCTGAATAACCCGCAGATGTGTTGTAGAAATAGTCCGAGTCCAGGTCCAGGATTCTTCAGGGCATAGTTTATATGAATTAATAACAGACCTGGATGCCTTGCAGCTTTGATTTCCAGCCAGTATTTCTCCCCTGTTTTTATACCTGCTTCTCATCTGTTGCATTTGTTTCTTTCACCACTGTGATCATGTCAGCTTTCATGTTCTTCCCCTGTCCTCTCCAGTCTCTCATCCATTCCTTTCTTTTTCCTCCTTTTTTGTCTCCTGCGTATGGCATTTTAGCCCCCTGATGTGCTGTGACCCACACCCACCCACCCACCCACCTGCTCACCAAACCCATCAGTGCTTTAGCTGGGTTGTTGTCTCAGCTGTTCATCTGTCACCCTCCCTGACCCTGGTGAGTGTGGTCTATTCTGCACCTTCATCCTGCAGGATTTACGAGTATAAAAGACACTTAAATGTGAAGTAAAGGTATTACACTGAGTAAAAACATTAAAACTAAAACCTTTCACACAAAGGAAGTCACACTGCTTCTAGAAAAAGCTTAGATGTGACATGAATTCACCTTATTATCATACTCTACTTTAGTGAATTTAATTCACTGAGAAAATTATGTACAATGTATGTGTATGGAAGTAAAAGAGTCTCATTAAAATCAAACATTTTTTAGAAATTGAATTTATAACACTGAATTTTTATCCTGTGCAATTATGTATGTGATTTTTTTTTGTACTTAAAATTTGCCAGTAGAAATTCACCTGCAAAAATTCACCTGCAGAAATTCACCTGCAGAAATTCACCTGCAGGAATTCACCTGCAGATACTCACCTGCAGGAATTCACCTGCAGAAATTCGGCTGCAAAAATTCACCTGCAGATATTCACCTGCAGAAATTCACCTGCAGAAATTCACCTGCAGATATTCACCTGCAAAAATTCACCTGCAGATATTCACCTGCAGAAATTCACCTGCAGAAATTCACCTGCAGATATTCACCTGCAAAAATTCACCTGCAGATATTCACCTGCAGAAATTCACCTGCAGAAATTCGCCTGCAGATATTCACCTGCAGAAATTCACCTGCAGAAATTCACCTGCAGAAATTCACCTGCAGATATTCACCTGCAAAAATTCACCTGCAGATATTCACCTGCAGAAATTCACCTGCAGAAATTCGCCTGCAAAAATTCACCTGCAGATATTCACCTGCAAAAATTCACCTGCAGAAATTCACCTGCAGAAATTCACCTGCAGGAATTCATCTGCAGAAATTCACCTGCAGGAATTCACCTGCAGAAATTCGGCTGCAAAAATTCGCCTGCAAATGTGTTGCCGCTTCGAATCTCAAATGGGTGTTAATTACCTGGCGTTTTGTAATAATATATTTTTGGCAGAAAAATCTCATCACTGATCTTCATTAAGCCACTATCCAGCAAACTGTTAAGAGACTCGCCTCTGCCCAAGGCAATGGTGTGTCACGTGATCAAATACACGTAATCTGATTGGCTAAAAGACTCGATCGAGTGCTGATTGCTTTAACAACCATTTGAGATTCGGTATTTTTTTTTCATCTAATGGAACTGAATGAAATGTTTGACTGACCTGATGACAGCTAGTGCCCCAACCCTGTCCGCAGATGCTCCTGTTTTGAAGTGACCGGAAGAAGCGGCAACACATTTGCAGGAGAATTTTTGCAGGTGAATTTTAAGTACAAAAAAAATACATATATGTATGTATGTGCAATACATAATTGCACAGGATAAAAATTCAGTGTCATAAATTCAATGTCTAAAAAATGTCTGATTCTAATGAGACTATTTTACTTCCTTATATGTGGCACCAAAATTACTCCTTCAGAGATGCTTTTATGGAAGTGAGTCTAAAAGTAAAATTTAAATAATTATCTGGTCAGTTTAGATGCATTACTTGATATTTGATCAGGGAGTCAAGCAGTGTGGGGACAAAGTCTTCCTGAACCTTCTTGTTCTGGCTCAGAGGCTTCTGTAGTGCCTCCCAGAGGCCAGGAGGACAAACAGTCTGTCTTCTGGGTGGCAGGAGTATTTCCTCAGTAGCAGGAAGTTAGGCCCCATAGATGTACTGGGCAGCTTTCACGACCCTCTGCAACAAACTTTTGGTCTGCAACAGAGCAATTCCTGCACCATGCTGTAATACAGAAGGTCGGGATGCACTCGATGGTGCAGCTGTAGAAGTTCACCAGGACGGCTGAAGAGAGATGGTTTCTCCTCAGAGTCCTCAGGAAAAGGCGCTAGTCCAGGTTAGTGTGGGTCCCAAGAAATCGGCCTGACTTTTCATAGCAGTTTAAAATGATCCTATTTTTAAATTAAGTAAGAAGTCTGATTAAAATTATTATCAGTGAAAGATTCCAACCTAAATATTTACATTGTGACTGAAAAAAAAATATCTAATGTTTATTTCTAAATTCCTCAGCGCATTTAATCGGCTGATTGTTTTGACAAATACAAATCGATACACCAGCATAATATAAGAATATGTAAATTAAAAGAATAATTATTGTTTTTGAGATTTTTTTTATTCTATTTTGTCTCCTGCAAACAATAATATAGCAGTTCTTACTTAAGGGTCAACTTCTGCAATTGTAAACAAAGGAAAAGTGAAGTGAAAAGTGAGTTTTTAATCCGCCTTCTGGAAAATACGCTGGAATTTTAAGCCTGGAACACACAACAGACTTAGAGACAGACTTGTTTATTCACCGTTTTACAAAATCATTCCTTTTAATCCTGTTTTATGAATGTTTAGATACAATTTTTTGCATTTTTTGTGAAAAGAATTTGTCTTTTTGTTTTTATATGCAAGATTTTAATAGATGTTCTCTCCTATTTACAGTGCATCATTTATTTTGGATGGAAGGCAGAAATCAGGCCTTCACAATTAAAATCTAGATTTGTTCAAAACTTTTTGGTGCATTTTTCAAACTGTTTTGTAACTGAGGTTTGTGCCCTTATGGAGGTGTGTTTGGCACCCTAGTTGACGACTTAAAAAACCTGCAAATTGCAAACCTGCTACACAAAATGCTGTTGTGTTAAATCAGTTGATCTCTACAGTAGATCTGTCAAAATATAGTGGGTCTGTTTGGTAAGAGCATTGCTTCTTGAAATATCATCTTCTAACAACCAAAATGTCAGAAGCAATGCATGAGGTGTCTCCTGCTCCTGTATATATATTATAAATGATGAAATGTGCAAGTTGAATTTATTTATCCTGACTAGAGACAGGTCTGTGCTCTACACATCATTACATTTTGTTTCGTTTATTTTTAAGTGTTTGCACATCTCATTTAGGTGGTTTCAGTATCGGTCTTGCTTTATTTTGTCAGGCTATACATATCGAAGTAGGTGTTAATTTTAGTATAGTGCACCAGCGGTTGTCTCTTGAAGCGGTTTTCTCTCTTTCTTGTGTCAGTGCCATCATAGGTCAGAATGGATGTGAAGCGACTGGTACAGCGGTGTGGATTCTCAGGGCAGCCGAATCAGTCAGGGATCAGCATGGCCTGAATGAACCCCATCAGCGGTGTCAGATTAGCATAAAGAAGCCTCCTATGTGGTATGAGGGACTTGGTGGCTGGCACATAAGCCATGAAGGTTTAGCACACTACCTTGCTGTTAAACGAGGTCAGATGACTCATCTCAGCATTAAGAAAGCCCCAGTTTTACTGCCAGCTTTGGTGAAAGGCTACTACTGCCTTGTTTTGACTTCTGCACTCAGACAGGTTACATCTAATGCACAGTTTTAAAATTTATTGTCTGATTGTGATTTTGTTGCACCTACAGGTTACAAAGGAGAAATAAAATACTATACACTACCCTTTATTTTTTTCTGTATTTCTGATTAAAAATAAATAAAAACTGAAGCTAAAGCATTATAATTTTGACTGTCATTATGCATAAAGTTATAGAAAATAGAAAATCATCTAACTCACTATTGGTCATCCTGAGAAAAGGAAATGTTTGTTAGAAGCACATCTCAGTTCCTCTTCATCTTTGTGCAACTACCAATCACATTGTTGCTGTTGTTTGTGTGTTGATTCTCAGATCAGCCTTCAGAGTCTGGAGAACTTCCTCTGTCTCTTCCACTACGTGCAACACCACCCCAATAACGGCACCAAAGATGCACTGACATTTTGGTAAGATCTCCTCACTGTATTATCATTTTTAAATATTCAATGTGTTTCTTTCACGTTTGTAAAACCTTGAGAATGTAGGTAAAGTCCATTGTAGTTGAATCAGAGCTTTAAAGTCCAAGGTTACAGGAAAATGTTGATAAAATCTTTTGGCAGAAATAGTATATAGTTCAGAGAACACTGAGCCGATAAAATAAATTAGAGCCGCACAATATATCGAATATATCAGTCTTTGCAATACTGCAATCGCAAATGACTGCCGGGGGAAATATTTGGTCGGATACTATATTTCAAGTGTCATGCATTAATGCTCAGCATGCCAGTAATAAAATTGGCCAGTTGCTGCAATGAGACTCTGTCCAACTGGCTAAATATTACATTAGCATGAAAAATGAAAGTTTGCAACACTTAGTCTTTGAAAAGCATACTGTAAATAACCCCTGATTGGGATTTTAAATAGTAGAAACAAAATAGTTCATAATTTGTCAAGTGGAAAAAAATTATACATAGCTTTAAAAATGTCTTGCCAAATTAAATCAGAGAAGCAGCCAATGTAAACTCCAGAGGAACTGCTAAAATCCAAACCTCAGGTGGGAGAATCTCTGAATGTGAAAGATACTAGTTCCCAAAATCTGACCTTAATGGAAGATTAGCAAGAAGAAAACCATTGTTGAAAAAAAGACCTAAGAAGCCCTGTTTTTTTTAGTTTGACACAGGTCATGAAGGAGACAGAGGAAACATTTGGAAAAGGTGCTTTGGTCAGATTAAACCAAAATTCTACTTTTTGGGTACATGCAAAGCACTAAGAGCACCAGAAAGCTAACCCAGCATGAAGCTAGGTTTATACTTGACTCACTGCAAGGGTGCGCACCGCAACAGTGACGCCAAGTTACCCGGGCAGGTAACTCGGCGTAGAGCATGCCAGGTGCGCGCCGTACTCCATTCAGAATTGTTAAGAGTCCGAAATTGTATCTGGAAACGGTTTTAGATCCTTTACAAAGAGGTCAAAAAGCTTTTTCCTCTTCATTGTTTTACTCTTATGAATATGAAACTTTGCAAGAAACAGAATCCTGTTGATAAAAATTTTTTGAGAGTGCACATAGCCTTTTTAAGTGCTTCTTCTCTTTTTTTTACTACATTTCCACTGGTTATCTGGCATACTGCCCTCTGTGTTTTCGTATAATACTGCAGGAAGTATAAACGCCTACAGTGCTTGTTCAGGCTCGCGTGCCCTTAGCAGAGACCTGCGCGCCACCCTGAAGCGCAACTATAACTGAGCCGGACTGCATTTATTTAGCTGCAAAAGGGAAGCTGATCAGCATTGATGAATGGAGCTAAATGCTGGGCAAGCCTGGAAGAAATGCTGTTAGAGGCTGCAAAGGACTTAAGACTGAGCTGAGGTTCACCTTCTAGCAACCCTAAACATGCAACCAGAGCTACAGCATATTTATGCATTATATGGCTTAGTCAAAGTCCACGCCTAAACCCAGATGAGAATCAATTCTGAACAACTGAACATCATAAATTAAAAGTGATACATACACAGCGAGCGACATTTCATCAAATGGAAAGTACATTCTGTGTTTGCAGACTCTCGTATTGTTTGCACTAGAGCCAGATATACTGATGCTGTAGATAAGCCTTGTTTGTCTCCCTGACGTCACTGTAGCTGTGGAGTCTCCATTGACTGTGCATTGTACACAGGAATCCTCCCTCTGCTAACCGGGCCTGTGTTTGTCTATAATCTAAAGCTGCAGTCCCAAAAAGAAAAGCGGATGAATGAAACCTCTGATGAAAATTATTTGATTGGGCTGGAAATAAGAAGCTCAAAACAACTGGCTGGAGCAAAAAATCACAAAACTTGAAGTGGGCAGCTGCGTGGAAACAGTTATCTCTGTTTACTTGGCTCTAATCAGTTTCTTGTGGTAGTGATGAAAAACTCTGTAGGGAAAATAAATAACCCTTCGACACAAACTCTAATTTAACTATTTTACATTGCTTGTTTGAAAGGGCTGTAATCTTTTACTGAAGAATGTAGAGTATAGACTGCTTCATGAACTGTTCCCTTTTTTAATGGCAGTTTTATAATTATGTTCCCATTTTAGTACTTTTTACAGTTGCTAAATATAGTGCAGCTATTCGAGCGATGTGATCTTGTGATGTTTTGAGTAGGAATCTGGTCACACTTACTGACTGACAGTCAAACTGTCTTAGATGCTCTTCTGGCCTTTTTACGGGTGACCTGTGACAGGAAGCCCAATTTAGAGGGCTGACATTTTTCACTGAGACTTCACCTGAGTTTTCATGGTGAACAGCAATTTCTCAAGGGGTCAGATCGTGTCACTGAAGTCTTGGTCAGAGTGTAATTTTAATTTTCAGCGGATGCAGCAAACATTTGGTGTGACAACTACTGATAATACAGTAATAATAATATAGTAGTATAAACAAAAGTTGGGATTTTTTTTTTGACAAAAAAATGTTTTATCTGTAACATTGGGACATCCCTGCTCCTAATCAAGATTTTGACCTGAGAAAGATCCAGTGCATGTATTTTAAACAGCTAACAGCTGACATCTATATGCATAACTATATCAAAGTCATTCAAATTGATTCCCTCTGTGTAAGTCACTGTTGGCTCTGAGGCTTCCCTGAAAGTCCCTCCTGCACAGCCATTGTGGGCTCAGCTCTTACTTGTAAACTACGTATCAGTCCAACGCTTCTTCCAAAATTCCTGCATTATCGCACGAAATTAGGGTGTCAGGTTACTTGTTTCTTTCCTACGCATTTAGCTTCTGCTCAATTGTATGTAATGCAGTGATTAATGATTCCAAATACTTATTGGTACTATTAGTAATGTAACTCTCAGAACCATAGTCGCTTAACAAAATAGAGAAATGTTATTACCAAATCCTGTTATCAATTTTAGGTTTTTTGTGTAGTTTGGCTGATAAACAGTTTTTCAGTGAAAACAAAAATGACCCTGCTTCCAAATGAAAATGATGTGAAACTACAAACACAGAGGAAGAGCCAGATTAAAATGCTGTAGCTTAAACATGCATGTATGGAAAAAGCCTGTAAAAAATACTATTCACTAAAAATGAAAACCATACGTGTTGCAGTAATAAACACTAATATGTATAAGCTAAACCTAATATCAACAATATTTAAATACTCGCATGCTATTTCCCAAGCACTGAGGCTTTTTCATTGTAGCTGCTGTTTTATAACTTCAGCACCGTAACTCAGCAGGAGCTTGATTTTCTTTTCATTTTTCACAGATTACCTGTCCAATGTTCTTCTGTCATGACATTGTGACAGTTTTAACAAATATGTAAAAAATACAAAAGTTACCTACTGTAGCTTTGACAAACTGCTGGCTTTATTGTTTTTTCAGATTAAAACTAGCTTTTATCTGACTGTAATGTTGTTTCCTCAAGCGAATTCATTGTTTTTCTATGTGTGGCAGAATTACGCCTCCCTTACATCAAATTTTACTCTGCCATTTGAACTTTTTCACAATACTTTACCTTTGGAGTTGTCTTTTCATTCACTTTTTCATTTTCGAGTGGACTTTGGAGGAATTTGGAATTTGAAGTTTCCTATCAAGCTTTACATGCTGTACTTCATTAGGATTAAAGAACCCATGGACTGGTACTGTACGCATTCATCCTCTTTCAGTTTAATACACTCATTTATTCTGCAGCCTATCTAAACAAATTTCATATCAATTTAGTAGTCAAATTCATCTGCAAATATATTCGGTCCAAGTTTATGCCAGATCAAAACTAATACAAACCCAATTTATGCCCAGATTTTCATTCTAACAAAAGAATCCAATTTAAAAAACAGTAAAACGCAACTTTAGTAATCTATAAAAGGAATTAGTAAAAAACCCCTTTTTTAAAAGGAAAAGGCAGGTACAGTGAGTTTTGTAGTGAAAAAAATTTTAAAAAAGCGGGAAAAAACGGAGGCTTTTGGGCCAGGCATACTTTCTATGTGAAGGCTAAAAAAGGGGAAGAGCATAAAGAACTAGAAAAAAAATTTTTCATTTTCCCGCGAAAATTTCAGGTTTTGAATTCTGAAAACTGAAATTTTTTGCTGAAAGCGGGAGAAACATGCTGAAATTTACTGGGAGACAAACTGCTAAAATTTAATGGGAAATTTGAAGGGAAAAAAGTAATTCTAAAAATTCTGGGTTGAAACTTGCAGAATTGTGGTAAGGTTGAAAAGCAAAATATCAGCTGAAATCTGAAATTAAAGAAAAGCAGAAACAGAAAAGGAAAAATGATCATTGGTCATCTGATCTTTAAGCAGGAAGACTATCGGGTATAAAAAAAACGGGTAACAAGATGAAAGTTCCCTCAAAACTACTTAAAATAGTTGTTAAAATAAAGAATGACAAAAACTTTTAAAAGGGGGAAAAGAGTGCCCAAGATGAGCGAAAAAGCTAGATGAACAACAATATAGGCCAAGAATTTGAAGTCGTGTAAAGAATATAAAAAAGGGCAGAAAATTCAGAAAAAAAGAACTAACAACAAATACGCTAAAGAAAAAAAAAAACAAACAGGTAATGCCAAAAAAGGAAAGGTTCGTCAGCTAAGGAGAGAGGAGAAAGAAAAGCTAAAACCCTAACATTAGCATACTGGCTACATACATAAAGGCTGATATTAATTTCCCCCATTACTAGCAAAAGGCAAGAAAAGCAAAATTAGCAAAAATGCTACGTTTACCAGCCAATTCAAAAGCATAAAATTTGGGCCCTTTTAAAAATTTTCCCTTGTTAGGGTTGGTCACAGTAAAGCTTTGAGTAGCTGGGTAAATGATCATTGTTTTGATGCTGTCCTGGGACATATGAAGATGGTTTATCATCATAAGTCAAGATAGGGGTTTTTCATTCTGGTTTGAAAAGTTTTGTACCAGTTTGAGGAGTTCGGCCCTTTTTCTGAGGAGTTTGGGGGGTTCTGATGGAGGGTTCCTAACGGGTTCTTTGGAGTTTGGCCCGGGGCTGATGGAGATTTTTTTCCAGGTTTGATGGATTTTGAACGGGTTTCTGATGGGGTTTTCTTTCTGGTTCGTTTGATTTTGGCCCTTTCTGATAGTAGGACCAAACGGTCTGAGGAAACCCCCCGGTTCTGAGGAGTTTGGGTCGGGTTTTCATGGAGGGTTCCTAACTGATTCTGATAAAAATTTCCTCCGGGTTCTATGAGCTTGGGGTCGGGTTTGATGAATGTGTGACATGGTTTGATAAAGGGCCCGGTTCTGATAGACTTGGACCGGGTTCGTGGGGGTTTTACAGGGTTTCGATAAAGTTTTGTACCGGGTTCAAAATTTGTGCTGGTTTGAGGAGACTTGTTCGAGGTTCTGATGGAATTGGAAAGGGTTTCCCTGATAGAGGTCGCCCGGGTTTGGGATTTTGTCCTGTTCGAGGGAAAGGTCAACGGGTTTTGAGGGAGTTTTCCTTTGGGTTTGAGGGAGTCTGGCGGTTCTGAAGAGACTTTTTCCCAGATTCTGATGTCAAAGTATATGAAAACTTATAAAATTTGCTTTTAAATTTAACACTGTGTTAGCTTTTGGACAGCAGTCATCTTTTTAAGTACTGAAAAAAAAAGGCCCCCATGTATTTCCTTCCCAGAAGAGGCAAAGGGTTAGAGGGGGGTAGTTTGGCCCATAAAAAATGAAGAATTTAAAGGGAAGCAATAAAAATCCCAGAAAGACAGTAAACGGGATAGCGTGTTGTGTGTGTGTGTGTGTTGGTGTGTGTGTTGCGGGGGCCCTTAGTGGTCTGAGGGGGAGCAGGGAGAGAAGAGAACAGAGTCACATACGACATTACAGGCAAGATCCCAAAAGGGCTATAAATAGAACAGTAAAGAGTGAATCAGCCCAATCAGCAAGAGGCGTGTAATTTGACACCTGCAGCATTTCTAATGAGCCCCTCAATATCGTCTCCCCCCGGCCCTGGACTTTTAAATGGGGGCGCTGCTCCCAAAAACTACCGGGCCCAAATGGGGAAACCGTAGGGCTATCGACGTTATTTTTGGAGCGTTTTTCTAGAAGGACGGGGGGGAACGAAATTTTAAACAGTTTTTTTAAAAATAAATATTAAAGGAACAAACAGGTGAAAAAAAAAAAGAGAAAACCCAAAAACCCCAAAATTGCTCCGAAAAACGTCTAAAACTCGAAAACTATAAAGGGCTATCGATTTGATCATCACCTTGAATCAGCAGGCCTTCTGAACGATTGTGGAGCTTCTCAAATTTCACAAAACTCTTTTGGGAGATGTGCCCCCGTGAAAAAGTGGTCATTTGACCATTTTAACCTGAGTGAAAGGGTTTAATTTTTTTTCTCTCAAAACAAACCTATGTCACGGGAAAAAGATAAAAGGTATCGAAAAAAAAAATTCGACCGTAGGTTCCAGGGATCGGGAAAAAAATCCGGAGATTTTGTGGTTACTAAATCCGTGTAAAATGACAGTGTAGAAAAGTAGATAATTTGAAATTTTTCAATTTTAAGCTTTTTTGGGAAGGACAATTTTGGTACTCTAAAAAAACCTTTTTATGACAAAAACATAAAAAAGGTATCAAAAAAAAATTTCACTGTGAGCGCCCCAGCAAGGTCTGAAGATCAATCTCCACAAGGCTCATGTCTGTACCTCGAACGATTTAAGACAGGGGGTTCGAAAACAAGTGAGTTTAAGGATTTTTTGCTCAGAATTTTTCTGAAATTCCTATAGATTTCCTATACAGGGTGTGTTGACTTTGCGTTGCTTTGGGAGTGTTGGCGGAAAACTGTTTGTCCCACATCAATGAGGGTGACATTTTTCTTAATCGTGAAAGAGCATCCTACGTTTTGATGTATAATTTGTATGGGAGAGTGAAAAAATTGAGCGAGTGAAGAGAGTTTGTTCGTTCTTTTTCAGGTTATTCAAAAAATAGAGTGTACACTCTAGCAACACGATCATTTCCATCATTGGATTACATTTTAAACTGAAAATCTGAAAAAAATGTAATAAAGTTTGAACCCCAAATTGTAGAAAAAATGTGAAAGATATCAAAAAGTTGAAAATTTAAACAGTATAGCAGAAAGCAGTGAAAGTATTTTAAAAGTTGAATGGTGTTTCTAGCTGAAAGTATGCAGAAGTAGTTAAATGGCAAAAACAGTGATGTTTTAGCAGAATTTTTTGGCTGTTTTCCCTTCATTTCAATGGGAGCAAAAAATCTTAAAAAGCTGAATTTTTTAAAAGTATAAAAGGTATAAATACCAAAAGTCATAGCTGGAATGTCCTGAAAGGGCTGAATATTGTGAAATTTGAACGGTTAAAATAGCACAAAGTATGCAGAAGTAGAAGCGAATCAAAAAGTGTACGGAAGCAACCAGAATAAGAAGAAGAAGACGGAATAATAAAGAATAAAGAGAAACAGGATCTCAATAGTGTGAATGCCTTCAGCATTCACACTATTAGAGCTTTATGCCATCTTCACTCCAGAACCATAGGATGTGACTTGTGTTTGCTTGAATTGAATAGCTAAACAGTTGTAGAAATAGAGCAGTCATATTCAACAGTTCAAATTAAATGAAACTTCACTGTGGTTATAGAAGTAGAAAAAAACCTTATTATCACAATATTTTTAGCAAGCCTTTAGGTAATATTAAAATTGTTTTCATTATATATTTTTAAAGAATTAATAAATTGTTTGTCAGATAATGGATTTCTTTTAAATATTATACCATGTTATACTATTATTATGCCCTGTTATCCATTCATTCTTAAGAGGCCTTTTTTGCATTTTAAAGACTGTTGTGGAAAATACAGAAGACGGTGTCTATTAATGACGGTCACCGACAGAGGTCTTGCACAGGGCACTGGGCGTCTGTTGGTGCTACCAAGACCAGTCCCCTCGCCATGTGACATCACATGCTTTCATGTGATACGCTGATCTGCTGTGAATCTGGAAAGCCTCCATTTGAAATTCCAATTTAATGGAATTTGTGCAGCGGAACAGAGAAATCAGTCAGCAGTCATGTGAGGAAGTGTGCAGATCCAGCTAGCAGGACTGAGTCAAGTTTGGAGAATATGTACAAGATGTGTGGAGGGAAACCGTTTGGCCCTGTAACATTTGGTAAGATCATACAGACTATATGAAGATCTAGGCTTATTGATGGTTTTATTAGTTCAGCCTTCTAGGTATTATATTTTTGTTGTTTTTTTAACCAAAAAGAAATCCCCAAACAGCTGGATTGTGATTGTTACTGTTACAGTTTTTGGTTTATAATTATTGTCCCGTCCTGGTGCTATGTGTTAAAATCTGGTTCTGTTGGCTTTAATAAAGGATTTTTAAGTATTTTGTTAAAAACAGAACCTATTTAGGGGGACACGTGCTTGGTGCACACATGTGCAGCAGCTTGGGGTCGCTGTAAAAAGCATGCTCGGGGGTATATAAGAAGTCCAGTTTTCTTATAATTCCAACAAATATTTTTTCAGATTAGTATTTGACAAGAACACGAACAATTTGACTAGCATTTATCTTTTTCTGTGCAAATTTAAATTAAAAAATATTTTATTTGCTTTAAAGGGCACCCTATCCATTTTCTATTTGTTGCCGTTGTTCTAGTCAGTAAATAATGAGATTTTTGCCGCGGGCTTTTGATGTTTTCCGTCTTTCCTTGCAGCTCAGACATGAGTGGGGCCAGTAACACACTGGCCAGAGAGTTTCTGACTGATGTTCACCAGCTATGCAGTGCGGTGGCCCAGAGAGCCGAGGCACGGGATGAAGATGAGGAGGAGAGTCACATGGTGGCGCTGGGCGAGTACCTGGTCAGGGGACGGGGATTCTTGTTGCTTAGCACCCTGGACGCCATCATTGATCAGGTAGGAGCTAAAAGCTAAAAATATGCATCCTTTCCCCTAAAGCTCAGTGTCCCCAATTATTATAGTCATACAAAAACTGAGACAGAACTGGGGTTCCTACACAAACTTGAAAGTATTGAATTTAATTTGCTAGTTTTGGAAGTCTGGCTAAGTATGGAAGAAAACAAAATGTAATATGGATAAATGTTTAGGTCTCAAGACTTTTTCATTACTCCATTACCTAAAAGATAAATATATTTTCTAAATAAAGTGCCTTTTATATTCATTTATATATAAATGATCTCCTTGCCTGACCTCACAACTTGAGTTTAACTTGTGGCCAAATGTATTGATTAGTGTGGAACCCACTGATAAATGCACATTTGATCCAAAATAAAAGCAGCCATTTTACAGCTTCTTTAGCTTCTCGCTCGTCTTAGGTCAGATTTAAGCGTAAACTCTGGTTCAAAGCGTTAAAACCAACTTTTTATCCTTACAAGAAAGGAAAGAAATAAAGATATTATACATCTACGTCAGAATTTGATAAATTTAGATGTAAAAGATTTAGTAACAATGAAAGAATGCTGCTTTTTTGGTCCAGAGAATTTACCGCACCAGCAACTCTGTAACTAACTTCAGCATTATGTTGTTTCATGTTTTATAGAATTTCAGGTAAATGTTTTGTTCTCAGTTTTTTTTGTTGCAAATATTTTAAATTGCTACAACATCTAGAAATCAGTGTCCTAAAAAGTGTGACAATTTCAAAATTTTAAATGTCTTTCTGTTCTGCTTTTCTATTTTAACATATCTGATTGCAGTACTACACCAAATGTTATCTGCTTTTAGTTTCAGATTTAGTTTTAGGTGTTAAAGCTCGGGGCTTCATCATGTAGCTGTTCAAAATCAGCAGGACAAATTAAAATTTCCATATTTTTCTCATAAAACAAACTAAAACCTCTGTTTCTACCGATGGTTTCTCATCAAAGAAGAAATCATATAGGCTTTGCAATAAGGATGCAGAAGAATGAAAACATTTAAAGCAACACAAATCATGTACAGGGGTTGGACAATGAAACACCTGTCATTTTAGTGTGGGAGGTTTCATGGCTAAATTGGACCAGCCTGGTAGCCAGTCTTCATTGATTGCACATTGCACCAGTAAGAGCAGAGTGTGAAGGTTCAATTAGCAGGGTAAGAGCACAGTTTTGCTCAAAATATTGAAATGCACACAACATTATGGGTGACATACCAGAGTTCAAAAGAGGACAAATTGTTGGTGCATGTCTTGCTGGCGCATCTGTGACCAAGACAGCAAGTCTTTGTGATGTATCAAGAGCCACGGTATCCAGGGTAATGTCAGCATACCACCAAGAAGGACGAACCACATCCAACAGGATTAACTGTGGACGCAAGAGGAAGCTGTCTGAAAGGGATGTTCGGGTGCTAACCCGGATTGTATCCAAAAAACATAAAGCCACGGCTGCCCAAATCACGGCAGAATTAAATGTGCACCTCAACTCTCCTGTTTCCACCAGAACTGTCCGTCGGGAGCTCCACAGGGTCAATATACACGGCTGGGCTGCTATAGCCAAACCTTTGGTCACTCATGCCAATGCCAAACGTCGGTTTCAGTGGTGCAAGGAGCGCAAATCTTGGGCTGTGGACAATGTGAAACATGTATTGTTCTCTGATGAGTCCACCTTTACTGTTTTCCCCACATCCGGGAGAGTTATGGTGTGGAGAAGCCCCAAAGAAGCGTACCACCCAGACTGTTGCATGCCCAGAGTGAAGCATGGGGGTGGATCAGTGATGGTTTGGGCTGCCATATCATGGCATTCCCTTGGCCCAATACTTGTGCTAGATGGGCGCATCACTGCCAAGGACTACCGAACCATTCTTGAGGACCATGTGCATCCAATGGTTCAAACATTGGCTCAGACAGGCCTGATGTTTTGTCTGTTTAGATCATTTCCGTCTGCACACTTCACCATGAGTGTTCTGGGGAAGATTTTCAGTTGTAGTCACAACGTTTATGTTTTTAAATGTATCTGCTCTGTGTGAGTCCTTGATAGAGTTGGGAGTTATGGTGCTCACTTCGTCAGAAGTGTTCCCGCTGCTCAGTCAGATGGCACCTATAAAATTTGATGGTTTTGCAAAGCGTTTATTGTTCATTTCTCATAAAAGTTGCTCCAGAGAAGCTGAGAATTGTCGTAAAGGAATCTGCAGACTAAACTGCTGCAGAGTTCTGACTCCTGTCGTTTATCTAGGCCACTTAGTTAGACTGAGGTAAAATAAGAACAGCAAACTGATGATGAATCAAACCCTAACGATGTCCTGTGGGATAATGTAATGCGACTTTCTTTTGAAGTTGGACGGGGAATCGTGATCCTTTACTTGTCAGCTTAGCAAAACCATTTCTACAAAGACTTCTATTTAAATAAAATATGTAGGCTAATTCAAGTTACGGTAAATGTGACCATATGTCTGGGCCTGCATGGCATCTTGCTTGTTCTTTTCTTTTAATTCTAGCATTTAGTCTACGAATTTAAGGCATGCATGTGCAAATTGTCATCACAAGCTGTAGCTGTGTGTGTCAGGAGCGTCCTGCATGGGACCAACCTCTACATAGCAATCAGAATTACTTTATAATGAGCTTGTTTTTTGCTAATACTGATTTCAAATCTAAGAAAAAGGTTTCTAATTTAGTAGAAAATGTATCATGAATTGCATTTTGTTCCACTGGGTTGGTGAAAGGCTACCCTTCACATGCTATGGAATCTGTCTAAAAAATTAAATATTTTGTATTGTTTTTGGTTAATATACTGCCTATAGAGATCATATTCAACATCATGTGGAAAACTTACTGATGGCTGTAATTAGAGCTGGACGACATGGCCAACAATGTATATATTTGGGATATATCACAATACACAACATGTATCACAGTGTATAAAACACTTTTTAATCACTATATCAACAGTCAACCATATAATACAGTGGTGAACAGTGACTAAATGCTCCCACAGAGTCGGGTGTACTTGACTCCGCAGACGTCCCCCCAATTCGAGGCGGGCTCGAAGTGTACTTCCACGCAAAGCTCAATTTTTATGACCGTGTACTTGGTTTCACACAATAAACTGCTCGGTGGGAAAAAGTCTCCACACCGAACTGTTTTATATAAGTGACAATCCGGTTCGAGCAACCAGTCGCGGGGATGTGCAATGTCACTGACAGTCTCTGCGCCGCGACTAACGGTTATATTTCCCTTCCTTGTCCCTAGTCTGGTTTAATGGCCTTTAAAGCTGCAGTTGCTAACTTTTGTAAAAATGTATTTTTTAAATATTTGTTAAAACTGTCACTGTCCTGTCGGTAGAATATTAGACAGATGATCTATGAAAAAATCAAGCTCCTCCTGTTCCTCCTAGTGGTCTTACTGCCATTTGCAAAAATACACCACTCCTGGTCAGAAACAACCAATCAGAGCCAGGAGGAATGTCTCACAGCCCTTCCCTGCATATCGCATATTACATACATACCATCGTTCCAACTACAGATTGCCGGTGTGCTGCAGATGTGCTAATGGCAGGGAAACAAGCTAACATTACAGGAAAAGCTGTGGAGGGAGGACAGTAGTACAGCCGAGAGCAAGGGGGACAGACCCGTAAGGTGTGCTTGTTCAAATTATAGATTTTCTCAGAACTCCCTAGTGCAGCTTTAATACCACCTTTCTTTTCTTTTGTTTTTTGGAAGCAACAAGGTAACCTTCAGGTCTTCCTCCTCGTTCGATGACGCCTTGGCAGAAAATGTGTGAAATGTAGGAATGTGTCTCAAGAAATGTAGGAAATTGGCACGCTCAGGACGCTATGAAATCTCAAACGTCTGCAGACAGTGCAATTGGGGTCCGCACCGCTCAAAGTAAACGCACAGACTCTGTAGGAGCCTTTGGCTTCTGTGCCAAACTTGACAGCTGCCCTCCCACATAATCGAACAGTAGACTGGACTTTAACACTTTCAGAACACAAGTTTAGGTGCAGTTTGGTGGCTCATTTTGAAAATGGTAAATAAGTCTGGTTCACTTATTACCCAACAAACAACCGATAACTGATGCTTTAGGGAAAGGTAAAATCCAGTGACAAATAATCGCAAAACAAAAAACAACTAATAACCAACAGTGTTGGGTCACATATACCAAATGAAATATGAGTAAAATAACGACTGCTCCAAATGAGCTCTGACAGGCTTAAGGACAGCAGAGCAGAAACCTGAATTAAGGCACCAAGTTGTTTACCTGTGGTCAACAGCATTAATGACAGCATTCATCATCTCACCCTTTTGTTGAATTCCTAACAATAAAACTTAAAATCAGTCTCAATGTCTGATTCTCATTAGAATCAGACATTTTTTAGACATTGAATTTATAACACTGAATTTTCATCCTGTGCAATTATGTATGTGAATTATTTTTTGTACTTAAAATTTGCTAGCAAAAATTCACCTGCAAGAATTCACCTGAAAAAATTCACCTGCAGAAATTCGCCTGCAAATGTGTTGGGTGTTAAAGCAATCAGCACTCGATCGAGTCGAGTGTCTTTTAGCCAATCAGATTACGTGTATTTGATCACGTGACACACCATTGCCTTGGGCAGAGGCGAGTCTCTTAACAGTTTGCTGGATAGTGGCTTAATGAAGATCAGTGATGAGATTTTTCTGCCAAAAATATATTATTACAAAACGCCAGGTAATTAACACCCATTTGAGATTCGGTATTTTTTTTTCATCTAATGGAACTGAATGAAATGTTTGACTGACCTGATGACAGCTAGTGCCCCAACCCTGTCCGCAGATGCTCTTGTTTTGAAGTGACCGGAAGAAGCGGCAACACATTTGCAGGAGAATTTTTGCAGGTGAATTTCTTGAGGCGAATTTCTGCAGGTGAATTTCTGGAGGCGAATTTCTGCAGGCGAATTTCTGCAGGTGAATTTCTGCAGGCGAATATCTGCAGGTGAATTTCCACAGGTGAATATCTGCAGGTGAATATCTGCAGGTGAATTTCCACAGGTGAATATCTGCAGGTGAATATCTGCAGGTGAATATCTGCAGGTGAATTTCTGCAGGTGAATTTCTGCAGGTGAATTTCTGCAGGTGAATTTCTGCAGGTGAATTTCTGGAGGCGAATATCTGCAGGTGAATTTCCACAGGTGAATATCTGCAGGTGAATTTCTGCAGGTGAATTTCTGCAGGTGAGTTTCTGCAGGCGAGTTTCTGCAGGCGAGTTTCTGCAGGCGAGTTTCTGCAGGCGAATATCTGCAGGCGAATATCTGCAGGTGAATATCTGCAGGTGAATTCCTGCTGGTGAATATCTGCTGGTGAATATCTGCAGGTGAATATCTGCAGGTGAATATCTGCAGGTGAATATCTGCAGGTGAATTCCTGCAGGTGAATATCTGCAGGTGAATTTCTGCAGGTGAATTTCTGCAGGTGAATTTCTGCAGGTGAATTTCTGCAGGTGAATTCCTGCAGGCGAATTTTTACAGGTGAATTTTTGCTGGCAAATTTTAAGTGCAAAAAAAAATTCACATACATAATTGCACAGGATAAAAATTCAGTGTCATAAATTCAATGTCTAAAAAATGTCTGATTCTAATGAGACTATTTTACTTCCATATGTGAGCCTCAGTCGTGCAGAATCCTGCTGCGCTCTGGGTTTTTAACTCTTCCTCCCCGAATTGCAACGTTATGCGGCAACTTTCCCAAAACCTGAGCAATTTTGAGCTGTAATCTGTCTTAAGGAAGCAAAGAAATGCTCATTTAGAATCAGTTATTACGTTGACTTTTTTCAGAGCTGTTTTCCTTTGTACGCATGTTGTTTGTCTATTAATGTCACATCTCTGGGTGTGAACACTTTTTAAATTTTGTTGGGCCATTATATTTATGTTATTATAGTCAGGATGTTCTCTTGCACCCAGGGAAGACTAGGGTTTATAGATGGGCAGTGGTAAAGTGGGTGAGTGCTGCATTTAGGAACATTAGGGAAAACTAATCTCCAAGCAAAGTAGATGCAGACGGGTAACAACTGCTACAGTGATTAAAATTGGATGTTCAGAATATTGTCATTTCAAACATCTCATGTGGATTAAAGCTTGATATATTGAATACGTTGAATAGATATTATAGATGACAGTGTTATTAGTTTGGATTAAGTTCATGTATTTATGAAAATTACAGACTTATCATTAGAAAAGTCTTCTTTACAGACCTAAATGACACTGGCCTATTCCGAAGGAGATTTATAAACTAATCTGGCAGTTCTTTTTAAAGGACATCACTAACATCTGTCTCTCCCAATCAAATTCTGTCAGCCTTGTTTTTGTGCAGCTGTTTATTCATTGCGAGATGCACTGCTGAATTAAATTGTCTTGCACAAGCATAAATAACAGCTGGGATGTGGACATGGTGGTTGGTCTGTTTAAGTACTTTTGCTCATCTGACTCTCACTGATCTGGTTCCTAATGTTTATATGGTGTGAACAGGTGTTACAGCCACTTCTGTTCTATTATTAACAGGGCTCCTACGTTGTCTGGAAACGTTTGAACATGTTTGAAATTTTTTTAGACTTAATTACCTATCCCATTGTCAAAATGTTGTGTCCTGTCCTCCTTCCTGGTAAACTTCCATCTGTCCTTCCTTACTTCCTGGTGCCTCCCTTCCTTACTTCCTTCCCTTCTACCGTCCCACTGTTTTCTGTGATGCTATATTAAGGTGCTACACAAGTCTATATTATACAGTTTTTTTGACAACAAAACAGCTCTAGTGCCCCCTGGAGGTACAAAGTCACTCCTATATGACCTGCCCCCCTTCTTCCATTTTTGGAAAGGACAAAAATCTTCTAACAACTAACAAATCATTGTTTTTACATTTATTTAAATTAATTTGATACATTATTTTTGATTTACTACTCCACACCTTGATTTCAGCATTTTACCTGTCAGTATTTTGGGTTTTGACTACTGCTAGCTGACTACACACTCATTAAGAAGTCCAAAAAAGGGCCATTTAAAATCCTATTCGGTCACTAAAAAGCTTCAAATCCAGGTTGAATTAGACCTGTGACCTTACACTAGGTCTAAAACACTAAACAAAACACTAAAACTGCAACTTTTTTTGGAGTTTTTTCACAAACAAAATAACTGTACTAAAGACCACAAACATAGCTTTGACGAATTTACTTTCAGCCTAGAATCCTTGTCCTTATTTATGTCCAAAAGTTAGATTTTGAAATAAAACAGTTAAATGGCACCATAGCAGACTAACATCTAAAGCTAGTTTCACCATTGTGCTGTTTTACTATTTGTAGCATTAGCAGCATTGTGTTGTTTTATTTGTAGAGGTTAATATGTTGTGTACAAAGTAAACATGAGTACAAATGTTAACTCTGAAACTGATTGAACAGTAGTGCGGTCTTATGTGTAGATGTTATGTAATTTTGAAATGATAAATTTATAGGAATCCCGCTAGTGTCAGTAAGTGTTTTCCTCCATAGCCAAACGTTATTTTATGTATTTATGGAGTTTCTGGCGTGATTTTACATTATTAAAATATCCCGTTTGGGTTGGCATAATTTTGTGAACTTTATAAGTATTGTCTTGGTATAAATTGTAGAAGTTTGACAGAAAAGATGTATCTGAAGCGTTAGCCCTTTTTGAAATGAATATTTAGTATACAAATAAGCACCAATTGAGACTTCTGCTGATGTGTTTGTAGTAATCTCCATATGAAAGAGTTCATTCTGCGCATGCATTGTGTTCAGAACAATGTGTTTTTAGCCTCCTGCTTTACCTTTTTTGTTTGACAAATGGTCAAGGTGGATCCCTTTTTAATTAACACATGACAGAGGAATGCTATAGTTACACATTCAAAATTCCTTGAAGCAAGCCTCTCGTGTAGCTGCTACATTGCTTCCTGTCATACTAGTACTGAAATAACTGAAAACAAGAAAGGATCATTTGTAGCTATAAGTATGCGTAAACGATTAAAGTCTAATAGAATATGAAGGTTTTGTAAGTGAAACTAATAGAGACTTAAACGGATGTTTTAATTTAGGGAGGAGTAGAGTGTGACTTAGTGGGAGTGCCTTGACGGGGCATCAAAGTGGGACCAAAGTGACGGATGAAAAGAGGTTTTTGTCCCATCCAAGTAACTCACTGTGATCTGTTCAACTCTCAGGAGCTGACTTGTCGGGAAGAGCTGCTTACTCTGCTGCTGTCGTTACTTCCTCTGGTCTGGAAGATTCCTGTGCAGGAGGAAAAAGCCCCAGGTCTGTTGTCAACGATAGTAACCACCCTACTTGCTCTAGTTTCTGTTGATTTTGTTAATGTTGTTACATACTTAATGTGACTTATTGTGCCTTATGTGCAGCTAAACAGACAAAATCAAATGCTTAGTTTCTGAAGTGTGAATATGCCTATGTTCCACGGTTATCTATGACCTGCGTTCATGTTTCAGTTATTTTCCCAATCTGGGGAGTTCTAGCGTTTGATTTGGTGGGTTCACGTGAAGGCACCTGAATGTTTCCTTTTTGGCTTTAAATATAAATTTCTATATTCTTTTCACATGGTGGTAATAAACCGTAATTTTATCAATGCTGTGCTGCAATCAGTTTATTTGGTAGGGTTCCTACACAGTCTTGAAATTTGGAAATAAAATATTTTATGGGAAAATGTTTGTATTCTCAGATATTCTTTCCTTGTCCGATTGTATTCATGATACAGATCAGAATTTTTACAAATGTTGCTCCAGTCAGTGCTTTTATGCTGTTTCTTTGTATAAAAGATGCACATAGTCATCATAATATTAATTCCAGACTGAAAAACTACAGATGCATGCATGCTGACGCACCTTAAGGTTTCGTATATAGATGTTACTCTAAGTGATAACAAGGGCCAGTTTCTAAAAACAAGTGATAATTTACTAGATGTGTTATATAAAGCTGTCTGTCCCTAAAGCCTTTGGTTTTCCAGCTGCCTATTTAGAGTCTGACCACAGTATAATTATCTGCCATAAATGTACATTGTTTTATATTTAAAAATGGGCCAAGAGATTTGCTATGAAATCTGAAAATTTAGCCAGAAAAGTGTGACATTTTTTTAACGACAAATGTGTAGAAATCCAGATTTTTTTTAACCTTTTTATTGTTGTAGCTGTGAGTGCCAGAACCAGAACAGTTTTGTTTGCAGAGGCCTATGACCTGAGAATGACGTCGGCATTTAGAAGAAGGCTGCTGATCTTCTCTAACATGAAGTCTAGACATTTTTTGTTTAATTAATTTTTGCTTTCTTTTAACGAACAATCTTCTGTGTCTTGAAAAGGCATGGGCTGTTAGGAGATTTCTGTGGTGTGATAACTTGAATAAAATACCACGGTTTCATGATATTACAATATTTGCTCATAAATTAAAATGTTTTGCATGATTTGACTGGTTTTATCTATGTTGCTATAACAATATAAAATCGTTGCTCCAGTGTTAAAGGCATTTCATGTATGGCTGCTCATATTCAGTTTGTCAGGAAGAATGTTCTACCCTTCATTGTGAAAGAAAATTAAAGGGATAAAAGAAATTATAAGGTAGCCACTAATATAACTGCCAAAATGTAATACTTGCCAGTATAGGTAATAATTTGGCCAATATGAATACAGTAAAGCAAAAAAACATAACATCTGGGCCAATAATATAATACCATGTTTCTAATAGTATAATAAATTATTTAATTTTTGATGTGGCATAAAAAAAATCCTTGTGTTGTGTAACACATGTAGGTCACATGACTCCTCCCACTTTGTGGACTACCAACCAAATGTGCTTCACAGTAATAAATTTAATATTCTGGTATACAGTATTTCGTTATGTATTTATTGTATGTATTTACATATCTAGGCAAATAAGCAGTATTCTAAAGATGTATCACAGCAGATACATCTCAAAATGGCTCTTAAAACCAATAGGTGGTAGCACTGCACGGTGGCGCAGTTTGTAGCACTGTTGCGTTGCAGCAAGAAGGTCCGGCTCCCACCCGGGGGTCTTTCTGCATGGAGTTTACATGTTCTTCCCGTGCACTCACCAGGTACTCCTGCTTCCTCCCACAGTCCAAAAACATGACTGTTAGGTTAATAGGTGTGCGTGGTTGCTTGTCCTGTATGTCTCTGTGTTGCCCTGCGATGGATTGGCGACCTGTCCAGGGTGTACCCTGCCTCTCGCCCGTAGACTGCTGGAGATAGGCACCAGCTCCCCCAGGATAGAAATGAATTAATGAATGAGTGAATGAAGATCTGGATAGTATAGATGGGGACTAATATGATGTAGAGTCCATCCATTTTATCTACTGAATAACCAAAATGCACAAAAACTATACCATTCTTTTGTTTTGAAGTTCTTATTTGTATATAATACCATTATCTGCTGCTTTTATCAAATTTTCAAGTTTTTGTTTTTTAAATGGTACACCAATAACATAAAAACTTACCATAATATTGGCAAGTTATTACGTTTTCAGCTTGATTACATTACGTTATAATAAAGTTATCTATAATATTTATTTATTGTTGTTTTGATCTTTAGTTTAAAAAGGTCGATATTAGCTGGTTAAGTAGTCAGGCTATTTGCATAACAGACATGGTGCTCGTAGGATGCTAACTGTAGTTTTAGTTTATTTAATATTAAATATGTGTTTATAAACAATGGAAATATTTCTAAACCACCAAATTGTCTTTCTTATAAGCAAGGGAAACCTTTCAACCAGCTGTGTAGCAGTGCGCAGCAACAGGTGGGAGGGGGGCTGAAAAGTTAATCCACAGGAGTCATGGTTGGCAACCATAATCTTTTAAAACCTTGATATATCTTAATACTGGTTATCGACCCATACCTGGTTGTGACATCTAGTGGAGCCTCATGTTGTTTATTATTGACTTTTTTTGACATTTATTTACAAAAAAGTTTTTTTTGACTCATTGTGTAGTTCAATGTGAAATGTCAACACCAAAGCCTGGTGGATCTCTTTGTGTTTTAACAGATTTCACCCTGCCATCCCTACTAGAAGTTTTCCTTAGCCGGGAGGTGAAGGCTGTTCCTCTCAGGACAGGACAGAAGGCTGTGACAAATGAGCAGAACTCTGGGAAGAGGTCCCGTATTGGCAGCGGCACCTGGAAGTCACGGAGATTACGCAGAACGTTGCAGAGGTACTCTGTGAAAGATGCTCGCAAGTCCCAGGTCTCCACTTCAGATTCAGAAGCCAATTCTGAAGACAGAGCCGCGGGGGGCTCAGGTAGAGCAAGGAGCCGAAGACCACATGGATCCACCATCCAGGTGAGCTGCCAGTATCATCGCTCTGAGGCCTCGCAGTTGACTTCTACCGCCACCAACACTACAGAAACCATGAGTGCACCGTATCCCCACCCCAGAGCCCCTGGGTCTCAGATGGTTGACAACGAAACCCTTACTGATCCTGCTGCAATATCCATTTTCAACCGCATGGAGAACTCACCCTTTGATCTTTGTCACGTGTTACTTTCTCTGTTAGAGAAGGTTTGTAAGTTTGACATGAGCATCAATCACAACCCTGGCCTGGCCATCAGTGTTGTACCGACCCTCACAGAGATCTTGACTGAGTTTGGGGACTGCTGTGGTCCACGGGGAGGAGGGGGGATGGGGGCAGAGGAACTTGCTGGAGGCTGGACTGAGGAACCAATTGCACTGGTTCAGAGAATGTTACTACGCACCATCTTGCACTTGATGTCTGTGGATATTAGTCAGAGTGACAGACTTCCAGACAGCCTGAGACGAAGTTTGACGGACCTTCTGAGAGCAACTCTCAAAATCCGAAGCTGTTTGGAGAGACAGAGTAACCCTTTTGCCCCACGGACAAAAAAGACTTTGCAAGAGGTCCAGGATGATTTTTCGTTTTCCCGTTATCGTCACAGAGCTCTACTACTTCCTGAGCTTTTAGAAGGAGTACTACAAGTTCTTCTGAGTTGTCTCCAAGCTTCAACACCCAACCCTTTCTTCTTTAGCCAGGCTCTAGAGCTCATCCATGAATTTGTCCAGCACCGTGGTCTCGACCTCTTTGAGGCCACAGTTCTGCGACTGGAGGGACTGGGCAGAGCCAGTTCTGATGTAGGCAGAGAGGCTTCGGAGCGATTACGGGGTCTCATTGCAGGGGTTTTTAAAATAATCAGTGCTATTAAGAAAGCAAAATCAGAACAGCTTCATCAGTCGGTTTGTGCTCGTCGCCGGCACCGTCGCTGCGAGTATTCCCACTTCCTGCATCACCACAGAGACCTATCGGGCTTGCCTGTCTCTGCTTTTATGCAGGCGGCCAGAAGCAACCCCTTTGAGGAGGATGGGGGGTGCACAGAGGGAACTGAGGGGGATACTGTGCGTTATCCTGAGAGATGCTGCTGCCTAGCTGCCTGCTCCCACCAGTGTCTCCGGCTCCTGCAGCGCCTCTCACCCAGTGGGCCATCTGTGCTGCAGGTATTAGCTGGGATTCAAGCTGTTGGAATCTGCTGTTGTATGGACCCTCGCTCAGTTGTAGGCCCCCTTTTACATGCTTTCCAAGCTCCAGGTCTCCGTAGTTACCAGTCCCATGTACTCGGTGTGCTAATTAGACTGATTTTAGACCAGCTTGGTGGGGGTCAGCCATCAGAGAAAGCTAAACTGGCTTCTTGTAATATCTGTACTCTGGACAACAGCCAACTTCCAGGTCTGGAGGAAACATTGCAACAAGGAGAACCTTCAACTTTTTCTACCAGTTTATGTTACCGCTCCCAAGGTATCCTGCCTAGTGGAGGGGGGGCTGAGGAAATGCTCTGGAAGTGGGATGCCCTGGAGGCCTACCAGGAGCTAGTATTTGGAGAGGACTGGCAGCTGAGCCAGCAGATAGCTGGCCATGTGTGCCAACTAACACTACGGGGCAATGCTATAGTGCAGTGGCAGCTCTACACACACATCTTCAACCCTGTTCTGCAAAGAGGGGTGGAGTTGGTCCACCATGCCCAGCAGTTGGGGGTTTCTACCGTCTGCACTCAGGTCTGCAGCTACCACACACAGTGCCTGCCAGTGGATGTCTTACTCATCTACCTGCAAACATTACCAGCACTTCTCAAATCAAGGTAAGCTCCTGTACCACCTTTTCTCTACTTTTCTTCAGTCTACAATGAAAAATGTATTTTCTCTGCTGTTTACGGCTGTGTTCAGTGAATCTATTTACTTCTCCACTGTTACAGTTAAGTGGTGCAGTCCAATTTTCAGAATTAATGGATTTTTTTCTTCTCTTGCTTCATCATGAACGTTCCAAGGATTATATGAACACGAGACATAAAACTAATCCAGCTGCCTCACAGTAGACCGTATCCACTTTGTCATGAGATCTCTCCCTCCAGGCCCATGCTAATTGTTACCAATCAATAATTTATCATGGCTCTGTGCCCTTAGTGAGAGATGCAAGACCAATGACTGTTACATAACATCTTTACCTGACAGTCTAACACATGTATTGTTTATCCACATACTGGGTACTTTCAAGGTACTTTTTAAGTACCTTGAAAATGAACATTTAAGCAGCAACATATTGATGCAGATTTACACACACAGGCAAACGTGGAACTGAGTCATAATGTCTTTTCTTTTGTGACCTATTTAGATTGTGTCCAACTTGCTTAGTTCATTCTTAGATATTGGTTGTGCTTTTGAGATGTAGGCTTCTTTTGGCTGCTGGATATTTTTTTTGTGTTTGTTTTAGTTTAGCTATACTTACTGTCGTTTTATATTTTATGTTTCAGAGTGGTCAGAGACCTTTTTATCAGTTGTAATGGGCTTAACCAGGTGACCGAGCTCGTCTACCTTGACCAGACTCGCTCTTTGGCTTTGAAGGTGTTTGAAACTCTGATCATAGGAATCCGACATCAGCAGAGTGATGGGCTTCTTCATGAACTAGAGAGTGCTGACACCAAAGAAAGGGACGCTATCCTTAGCCTGGCTGAGGAACTGGGGTCCCGAGGGGTCGGAGAAGGCCCACAGAGCCTCAGCAAGTTCTATGAAGGCCTAAAGGAGGTGTATCCACGTCATAAAAGCCGTACTGGACAGAACCATGGACCAGGAAGAAGCAGAACAGAGACCCACCTACATGTGATCAACCTTTTCCTCTGTGTAGCCTTCCTTTGTGTCAGCAAAGAGGCAGATTCTGACCGGGACTCTGCCAACGACTCTGAAGACACTTCAGGTTATGACAGTACAGCAAGCGAACCTCTGGGAGGACGCCTGCCTTACCTGTCCCCAGACAGTGTTGCTTTGCCCTCTAAAGAACAACTACGGCGTGCTGCAGACGTCTGGTCCGTATGTCGCTTCATCTACATGGCCAGTCCTCTGTTCCAAAGACAGTTTTTTAGGCTTGGAGGTCTGGATGTGTGCTTGCGTCTCATGGCCATGGTTATCCAGAAACTCTCTTGCAAGACCAAGGATGGAAAAGCAAAGAAGAAGAGAGAGGGTAAAGGGAAAGGCAGCCCTGAGTCTACAGTTCCAGCTGCTTCACTGGGACCTGAAGATCCTTCCTGTGAATCTGGAGATTTCCACAGCTTAGGTTCAACTGAGGGGAAGACCAAAGATCCAGGGAAGAGGTTTGATGAACAGTGGCAGCTTCAAAGTATTCGTCTTCTTGAGGCCCTGCTGGCCATTTGTCTACATAGCGCCAACTCGGCCATGCAGAGAATAGAACCGGAGCTTTCTTATCAGGTTTGTTAACAGTTTTTTATTTAACGTTATTGTCTATGTACATCAGGGACAAAAAAATTCAATTTTCAATAATCTGTTGCATCTCATCTTCGATAGCTTCAGTCTGTTGACGAGACCCTGTTTGAGGTGAGGGACCAACTTTCTCGCTCAGGAGTGGTGAACTCTGACCTGGCTTTACCCCTGTTCGACTCTCTGCTCCGAGTGGCCTTAGCTCAGGTGTCTTCATGTACTGATACACCCGAGGAGAAACCAGAGAGGGTAAGTTCTGCCTTGGAAGATACAATCCATGCATATTTTATATGTTAAAGAGATAGTTTAGATTTTTTAAATTGGGTTCTGTTAGCACTATGCAATTATCACTCAATTTTGATTTTGGCTCCAAATGATTACAAAAACAAGATCATTTTCAAAAAAACTATTGTTTTTATTTCATTGTTTTTAAATATTTTTCTTTCAAATATGTTCTTTTTTTGTAATGACTGGCAGTATGCACTTTTCTTCCTTGGGAAGGCTGAGGCCAAATGCTTTGTCTGCTTTAAAAACTCAGTACTAGCGGGGTGGAGGAGCTGCGAAACAATCCCCCAGAGGGGAAGGGGTTGACACACGGTTGGAAAAAGTCTGACGAAAGGACCAAAACTGCTACAGTATGAAAGGCATGGGGCAAAATGAACCGCGGCACCAGGAGCAGCGTTTAGCAAACAGAAAAGCAGAGTTGGTTTATTTGTGTGGGAAAACTTGGATCCTGAGATCCAGACAGGGATTAAAATCCAAGACATGCTACTCGATGATGTCTGCACCACTTGGCAACACAACAAATCGATTGTCCAGTAGCAACTTTAATTAAAATGTGTTCTTTAAATTTCATTGTTTGCCACAGTTTTTTAAACATGCACGTGAAATTTAAGGTGGCAAACATGCCTGTGCAATATTTTCATTCATTCTAGAATGAGAGCCATGGATCCATGAAGTGTTTGTCTTTGGGGCGTTTTCTAGACTGTAACTGTGCTGTATCAGCGGATGGGAGCAGTTGAAGAGCTTCCTGTTCTACTTGTTCAAGCTTGATCAGCTCACATTCATTTTGAATAGTCCTGTGGCTTTGTAACTGTGACTATCTTAGCGGTGCTTTAGATACGAGCTTGCCATACTTAGCATCAAAAGAATGGAAATGACTGCATGTCCCTAGATGTCGCTACAAAACCAAAATAGTGTTTAGCAATTTATCATATTACCTGATTTTGATTAGAGAATGTCTAGATGGTAATGTTTTAGCTTCATTAATTTAAAGAAATTCCCCTTGGCCTTCACACAGAGTTTAGCAGGTTGGTAAACGGTTGCTTGTCTTTTAAGATGTCGGGCCAATTGATAATGATAAGGAATGAGTATTATTGACTCCCTTCCTGTTGGGGTTCCTGTCACCAGAAGAGTTTCGGTCTGTATTACCTGGTTTATGTAGGTGTCAAACCAACATACTTTCATGATTACCTTTTAGCTTTCTTGACTAAAAACAGCTTTACCTTTATGGTAAAGTAATAGTGTAAATAAAGAAGTTTAGCATAAATGAATGGCAAACAATCATCCAGCTAAGTGTTGTCAGGGACTAAAGTAAAGCATTTACTCTTCGTTGCTAAGCAGCTATAATCTGGACAGGAGCTGTACAATAAGATGGCAACCATAATTAAAGTCCATATGTAGAGCAAGCATACAACCCTGAGCAAGCATGACCCATTTCTATTTACAAGCAAACATTTCACCCATGTTCCTTGGCTTTAATGAGTGATGCAAAAACATTTTATTTTTATCAGTAACATGTACGCAGACGGACATGAATTCATATCTGCTAATAAATGTATACATTACCACCACATATGTTGTCATGTTTGATTGTGATAGTCCAACACAGAACCACCTTACATTATAATTACAGCAGCATGTGTTTTGAGTTATGTCCATTCTTTTTTGCATATTGGCTCAATCAGATTGGATGGAGAGCATCTGTGAAGATCATTTTTCAAATCTTGCCTCAGACTCTCCCTTTGGTTTAGGTCTGAACTTTGACTGGGCCATTCAAACACATCAGTGGGCTGTGATCAGAGTGTGTGTTTAGGGGTGTTGTCCTGCTGGAAGGTGAACCTCCACCATTAACTCAAGCCTCACGCAGGTTTTCATCCGGTTCTGCCCTGTATTTAGTCCCTGCTGAAGAAGTCAGCCTCCCCAAAGCATGATGCAGCCACCACCATGTTTCACGATTGGTGCCATTGGGTTTAGGGTGCTTGCATTTAGGTCAGGAAATGTCTGTTTTCTATTTTGACTTCTTATGACTTTGTTTCAACATTGATTTTCTTCTATATATGCCTGATTAGTTTAGCAAATGACCAATAATTGTTCTGTCAACAGATTGTACCACCTTAGCTTGTGGTTCTGTATAGCTCCTTCAGAGTTAGCATGGAGCTCTTGAGTGCTCCTCTTCTTGCCCCACCTGTCAGTTTAGATGTAGGTGCAAGTCTTGGTAGGTTTGCAGTTGTGCTATACTGTTTTTACACTGAGATTAAATTACGTATAAATTACGTATAGGTTGACTTCAGGAGAGAGTTGGTTGCGCTGGATTTTCTTTGGGGTATCAGAGTCAAGGGAGCTGAATGCGAAATGCATTTCACACTTTTAGTTTTAGGGGGTTTTTTTTATAAAAAAAAAAAAAGGATTTCCAAATACTTGATGTTTTATGGTTGTGATGTGCAAAATATGAAGAAGTTCAAGATTTACACTGTAAATTCATTTCCAAAGCACTGTAACTGCATTGTTCCTGCTCGTAAAGTTGGCTTTACATTTTGTAATACCTGGTGGTGGATCTTTTTTATCTCATAGCTTTTTCATCTTTGCTCTTTATATACACCAGGTTTTGTTCAGATTTTCTTTTATTCTAAGAGCTTAGTTCCTTCTCTGTAGGCCCAGCAGAGTGTGATGTTCACTTAATCATTACCCAAGTGTTTTGCAAAGCTCCATGATTAGCCTTTCACAACAGAGGTGTTGCATTTTTGAGATGCTTACCTACACGGCGCAATTGAAGGTATGGTTTCTTACGTCTTTGAGGTGTCAGAATAATTCTCTCTGCCCTTGTTTTTTCCTTATTTGTATTGTAGGGAGTTTGCCGATGTGTGCATACTATACCCAACTGTGCACAACAAGGAACCGGGCTGTGTGAATGCTGTGCAAGTCAGCTGATATTTGTCTTATGACCAAAATCTTGTACTTTTTTCCCCCTGACTTTTTCCCTACATAAGTGGAAAGACCTCAACTTGTCATGCTGAAAAAACTTTTGGGCAAGGCGATTTTTTTTTTTTTGAATGATCAAAGAATTTGGTGTGATCTGTCTTATATCTCACCACCATGTAAGGTTGTGGGAGTGGTGAGGAGGATCTTGGTTTAGTTTCATGTCATGTTATTTTTTTATTTTTTTTTTGGCAGAAACTCCAGGTGTTTGCCGAGGGGGCGGCTCCTGCAGGAGATCTGTCTGAGGAGGTGGATGAGGTGCAGAGCTGCAGCATCAGGCTCCCAGGGGAGGAGGAGGGTTACGACGCCGATAGCGAAAGCAACCCGGAGACCATGAAGCAGCAGGAAGAGGGTAGGTCCACACATAAATGTACCATAAACTGTGCACAACTCTGTACACTTGGACAGTTTGCTTCTGCTCTAAAACTTTTTACATGAGGTTTCTCTTTTGCAGTGGGGTTATTTTTGGAATGCCGTAAATCACTTTAACTTCATCTGCTCCGTATGTCTTGTTTTTGTTGGTGATAAATGTCAGCAGACTTATCTGGCTGGACTGAGAGGTCATGTGCTGGTCTCAACCTCTGACCCTAATGATAACTGGCCTTGGGAAACCTTGCTTCTTACTCTGATCTACTCAAAGTTCAGTGGTTCTGTCCCTTTTTGCTTTTGAGCTGTCGTTTTTTGCGTGTCAAAGATAAAGCAACATCCTCCTTTGGTGACTTGTGGAGGATATTTAGCAAGAAGAAGCTGTTATTTTTATTGTGTATGGATGACAAAGCAGAAAGCAGCCCTTAGCCCTAAGCATTAGTGCTCCCCTCTGCACTCAAGTCCTGCAGGTTAACGACTTGGCCTGATTACACTGTTTTTACTTTAATCCCCTCAGAATGGACTCATTGTGGTACGTTTTACAACTGGCTGGCAGCAAGATTCTTTGGCCTCATAAGCTGCATCTTATGACCTAAGTTTCCATCAGATGGAGAGTCAAGCTTCCTGGAAAATGATTGCATCACCTAAAGTAGAGCGTGTTTAAATTTGAAGAATCGTAAACAAAAACCCATCAGTTTTGATTAAGGAATCATTTGGTCTTAAACGGTTCTGTCTATGAAATAACTCTTTCTGTAAAGTTTTAAAATTGATTGTTTACTTTAGTCAGAGTAACAAAACTCAGATAAAATGTTTTTCAAAGTATAATTTTTAAACTTTAGTGCTTCTTAAATTAAAAAAACATTATTTCATAAAGGATATCTTGCAAAATAGCAATGATTGTGATCATGAGCTTTAACATCTCTTATCAGATCACACAATGTTTTTTCTTAATGTCAGATTTACGAGTTTCTCCTATTATTTCCTCGCTCCTTTCTCTGTTACATTTGTTATCATAAGATTATTCAATATTCTAAGAAAATTTGCTTTATTATATTTCAATGCGAGAAAACCTTGAGGTTTCTCACTTAAATTAGTCCACAGACCAAACATAATCAGCAGTGTAGCAGAATTTTAAGGTAATTAATGTTCTGTCTATGCAGACTTTCATACAACTCTTAAATGATTTGCAAGGATCTGAGTGATGCTTGCTCTGCTCGCTTTTTCTTGCTTGTTGGTTGTTCTCATAAGCAGTTGAACTTTTCAATTATTGTGAAATTTCAACAAATGTTTCTAATTTAGGAGATTTTAATTTTCTACCTAGATTTTCTCAGGAGTTTCTTAGGCTCCTGGTTAGACTTGGTATTAACATCTGATTCAAATAAAAGTGAATACCGAACAACCACAATTCACACCTAGTACTAAAATCTGCCCCGAGTGATCAGATCATGGTTACCCACTTTACATGCAGACATCAGCAGGACAAAAATTTCCCTGCTTCACATATTTGTGGAGTTATTTTAGAATAAAGTAGATTATCCTTTTATCCTCTGTCACAAGTATAACGAAATTGAAAGAAAGTTATCTAGTCAGTACATAGAAAAATAAATATGTTAAATAATGTAAAATAGAACAATAGATGCAGATGAAATAAAAACAGATACACACATTCGTACTGATTGCGCTATTGCCATTTTGCCTTTCCATTTACATTCTGGCTGTATTGAGTTTAGATGTTGCTGTTGGACATACTGTTTTTGAATATGCATGTTTTGGCTTTAATTGATCTGTAGCGTTTTGGCTACAAAATCTTTATAGGTTGACCTGTGTAGTTATGTAGGTCCCATGATGATATTGTAGGTTTATTGGAGACTTGTGTTAGCATATTACGGCCTGCTTTCAGGGTAAACTTGCTTGGACAGCCAGATGGCTTGATGGCGGTTGTTGTGAATATCCTCCACTTGTGCGCCATTTTCCCTACAGGGTTTTTAAGTGTGTATTCACACCAGGAAAGTCATTTGGTCCGGACCAAAAGCGACTTTTTTTTTTTTTTTTTTACATTTGTTGCAGTTTGCTTTCACATTGTACTTTTTGCAAGTGAACTATTACTTTTAAACAAAGCCCACGGGTGACGATCATTGCTTCCATTGGACAGAAATGCCCAGAGCGGGACAGAGCACAGACCCAGAAATTGAGGAAAACAACTGTTGCGTGCGGCATTTCTGTTCTGCACACTTGTGTCGTTATTACAGCTATGATATGATTGTGAAGAGTAGCTCATTCAACACAGATTTTGCGACGTTCTATCTATAATTTTCCGGTTGGAGAATGCCAGACTTAAATGCTGCTATAGTCTTTTTTCTAAAGGCTTCATTCAGCTTCTTCGATCTGACCATGGTGTCCACTCTCAATTTCAACAGTCAGGCACACTCCAAATTAAATGTCTGAGGTTTAAACAGGGTCAACCTCCTTGAAGATGCTGAGTAATGATGTTCTATTCTACATCCCTGTGCAAGAAATAGCATTTTTTGTTTACATTTTACAGAACATTTGCAACGGATAATTTCTCACTATTTCTAAAATTAATTTTAAATCCATATGTTCAGTATTATTAGAAAGCACAGAATTCTTACTTTTTACATGACTTTTTAGTTAAAGTGTTTCATATAGATATTTAATTTCTTCAGATTAGCTGACTGCAGTCTTAATTTTGGTAGCGCTATTTGTTTGGTTGGTTTTTTAACCAAGAAACTTCAAGGTAAAGATGCCTGTGTGGTGTCAAAGGTGGTCCTGCACTGTGTCCCTGGACAGATTGCACAGCTTGCAGACCGCCAAAATAATGTAGGAACAAGTCTCTGGAAAAAATCTGTATATCTGGAGTGTGTTCACACCTGTATTTAACTTTGTCTGGATACTGTTGGATCAATCAAGACAGATGTTGGTGCCTGGTTTGAACAGAACCATGCATTGCTGGGCAGTCATAGCACAGGCTGCTCAAACTGTATGCTGTACACAGTCATTATTATCACCAGCCAGTCAGGATTGACGTAATGAGGATTACAGAGAGGGCATATTTCATAATTAGGCGTCAAAATGAATGCTATGAATTGGAACCCCACTAACAGCCGATTTCCAGTTTTCTTGTACCATCAGATTTTTTTTTACAATGTCCTGATATCCAAAGATGCTGCTCTTTGTTGCAGTTCTGTGAGCTTTATATGTTATCTCTATCCACAATCTTCCTCATGGTGGCAATCCAGCCTAACTGCTAGTGGGTACAAAAATGGGCATCTGTGTCACACAATATTTTTCCCCAAGGAAACAGAGGTTTATGGATTTCTAGACTTAAAAAGTGTTGGGGTCATCCATTTTGGAGGAATAGACCAGCTGGGCTGCGCAGTTCGACATGCGCAGCTCAACAGGCGTCGCAGCTTTGACGTCACCCAGGATTATAAAACCCACGGAAAATAAACTTTTGTTGCCATTTCCAGCTTTTCTCACGGGACGATGCAACGGAGGCGCTAATCTGGAGCAACTTTTTTCCTCCACGGCCATTCCCGGAAGAGGTCCAATTAGATGCGTTTTCCTCCTTGTTGATTCAGATTCAGCCGACCGAAAGGTTCCTCATATTTTTCCCGTTTTGGATGGATGAGAAGTTTATTGTTTTTGAGTTGATCACAGACGCGTGTCACTGTGGTGCCCCCCCAACCTCCCGCCTCAGAGTTTTATTATCCTTTGTTCGAGATTTGGGGCAATCAGCTGCTAGTGGAGCACACAGCCCACCGTCTACCAGCTGATCTCCACAATCAAGACATCAGCACACCAGGATGGCTTCTCTTTCCATTTAACCCAAATTGCACATATTATCCATAAAACTGCTGGTTGGATCTTCATAGACACTCAATGTACATATATTTTCTTTTATTATTTTTGTTTGGTAGTCATTTTGTATCCCCTTTGTGTAGAATAGTGCTTGTTAGTTAGGTGAAGGTTTGTGAATCAGAGTAGTAATTATATCAGGCCTATATGGCTTCAATAAATGTTCACAAATATATTTAAGAGAAGCGTTTGGGTTTATTTCGTGCAAGTGATTTATCTGTCAAAATTCCCCCACCGATTGGTGAAGCGGCTGATTAAACAGTGACATTTAGCATGGTTTTAGTTAATAATTATCAATTATTAATGATGATTAACTAATTATAATTATTAAGTGCTTTGAGTCCATAATCACAACACCAGAGGACATCTCTGATTTCTATTCGTAAGTAATGATTTTTGGTTAAGAAATTATTTTTCGGAATTATGATTTTTAATTCTAATTTTTGATAAATATTAATTAATCAATAATCATAATCCGTACAAAAGTAAAGCACGAACTAAAAATGTATAAGAAAATTTTCCAGTGGCCAATAATGGTGACATTTAAATTTTTATGTTAGTTCACAACATTTTATTTTTTTTTACCCACTGAATAAATTCACTTGTTAAAGTTTGGATTTTTCAACAATTTTCCTTGTGTATTTCAGGGCTTTTTAACCATTTTCAGGACTGCCAATAATGCACTGTGCTCAGTATAACCAGTATCTCCTAAGGTCTTCCACAGATAAAATAAAAAGGCAAAACCCATAGAAATGGATGGAGAATGAGACCCTGTGGTTAAACAGCCTGCAGGTGACAGATATGTTAAGATGTGATTTTTACTCGTCTACCACCTGCTGGATTCTTGTTTCGTTACTCCAGCAGCCCTGCCTTAAGTTTGCAGTGTTATGAGTTATTGCATGAATCCTAATAAATTAAATTATTCTTAAAAAACAGAATCAGAACCACTATTTGTATGTAATTTTTTTCTAGTTTATTTTTTTGTTTATTATAGATTATTAAGTCCAGTTTGTGTACAAATGTAGCTTTGTATATAGTCATCATGCCGTAAAACATCTAGAAAAAGAGGCACATGGCTGCTATGAACAGAGGTTCACATTCCAACAAATGTCTTTGGGAATTGCATTAATGTCCACTTCATGCATTCTTCAAGGAAAACTCTTAAACCGTACTGTTTAAAAATACAAAGGACATATTTATTTGATTTTATGTTAGCAATGTAGACGTGCACAAGGGAACAAGTAGCTTCATTAATAAATGGAGGTCCCAGGCGCCGTGTGAGAGGCTGCAGGGCTGCACTCCTGTAAATCATGGGAACTCCCATGCTGCTCTGAGGCTGAGCACAGACCTCAGGCTAAATCATTTCCATGAGATGCCTCCAACATGAGAGATTGGGAAGTGAAGGAGGGAATGCATGGTGTCCAGAGCTGTTCATCCCAATGTTCTAGTGAGCTTGAAGTGCTAGTCTGTAGAGTCAATTAATAGCTCCTTGTCTGTTAGAGTTTTTTGAATCGGTGATCTTCTCCTGCTGACTGTGCTCGTTCTCTCAGGAGGGAAGGTGGAGCCTGCAGGGTTGCGAGAGTTTGCGGCAGCAGCGAAGGATGGGCCGGAGCGTGGCGTGCTGCTGTTCCCTGAGATATGCACGATGGAGCTGCAACTTCTTGCTTCTGGCTCCCCGGACCTGGAGGTTCTTGGTCATGTATTTCACAGCCTGCTGGGTGCCGTGCATGCCAACCACCGCAACGCCGCCTTGCTCTATGAACAGGTCAGACTGAATACCTCTTTGTGTTAATGTTCACTGCTTCACAAATGTGACTTAACCCCTCCCTCTGGTGTCTAACAGGGAGGAGTCAAAACCATCCTTTGTAGCTTTCACAACATCCTCAGTCAAACAGACCTCTCTTTTAAAGGTTGGTCATAAATTTTCTTCTTATCCGACAGAACAAGTGTAGCATGTCTTCTTTAAGTTTATATTTTTCCAGGCGTGGCGTTTAGTCTTGGCCTTCAGCGTTCAAGCATAATATTTTGCTCAGATACTTGGGTAAATCTGTACTTTGTAATGCTTTTTTTTTTTTTAATATACGTGTTTCTTTTGTTGTTTATTTAAATTTTACTTTCAGTGTCTGTGTTTTCTCTTTTATTTACCGTGCCTTGCAAAAGTATTCCTTTTCCCTCAACGTTTTACATTTTGTCACATTGCAACCGCAAAGTTCAATAAATTTTATTGGGATTTTAAGTAACAGATCAACACAAAGTAACACACAGATGTGAAGTGGACAGTAATGGAAACATGTTTTCAAATGTTTTATGATATCTGAAAAGTGCGGCATGCCTTTTATTCAACCCAGTACTCTAATAACTACGGAAGACCTGAAAGGCAAGTGAGAAAAAATTATAAACTCATTTTGACCAAATTTTCTTTTTCTTCATGAATTTAGATGTTAGCTGTGACTAAAAACAAAATCTAGATTAACATATTTCAAAGTTTTTTGGGTTTTTTTTCTGCCTCAAGCTCTCAAGCTAATATGTTAGTAGAGATGAACAGTGTCCTTTAAAATAAGTGTTAAAGCACTTATACATCGATGAAGTAGTTTTTATAATCAGCTACCTGTAATTATCACAAAGTAGCGGTAAAATTAGCGTCTCCGAAACCATAGTGAACTTAAAAGCAGGCTCATTTTAAAGGACTGACTAGCACTGTTGCCTTGCAGCAAGAAGGTCCTAGGTTTGACTCCTGGCTGACGGTCTTTCTGCATGGAGTTTGTATGTTCTCCTCGTGCACGTCTGGGTTGTCTCCGGGTACTCTGGCTTCCTCCCACAGTCCAAAAACATGACTGTTAGGTTAATTGGTCTCTCTACATTGCCCTTAGGGGTGACTGAGTGTGTGCATGGTTGTTTGTCCTGTGTTTCTGTGTTGCCCTGCGATGGACTGGCGACCTGTCCAGGGTGTACCCTGCCTCTCTCCCATAGACTGCTGGAGGTAGGCACCAGCTTCCACGCGACTCGCCATGGAAGAAACAGTAGAAAATGACTGACTGACTAGACTTATAGATTTTTTAAACCGAATATAACTTTCTGCACTGACCTCCACCTAGCTGGCTGGCTGCACCACCATTTTTGTGAACAGAAGAGGTGTTACAAATAAACGTTTAGAAAAATAAGATGACAGAGATATTTTTTCCCTCGCCTTTCCAGGCTTGAGATGGAAAAAGAAAGACTTAGAAAACTAAACCAAGGCTATTTTCCCACTCTGTTGATTGAGGTAAAAAAACTGTTTATTTTTCCCAATGAGTTTTTATTCATGTCGTACGGAGCCCGCGAGGGGACATGAGGGAATTTTTTCTCTTTTGCGTCCCCACGCAATACTTTTGCGTTCACTCGCAAAAGTTGTTAATCACCTTGAGAAAGCTGTGCATTTTGGATAAGCAGCACAGATGACAAACTGCTCACAAAACAAACAGCATTGTTTGGCATTAATATGGTTTATTTGTCATATGCAGGTTAACACGCAGTCAACAATGCAATTAAATGCTTAGGATAAGTAGAACCGTTCACTATAGAAACAAAAGTGGCATGTAAAAAAAGTACACATCATGCAGCAGTAATAAGCAAGTAAAGTGTCACAGATGTGGTTTCGTACAGTATTATTGTCCAGAGTTCAGTAGTTTGACAGCTTGTGGATAATAACGGTCTTTAAGTCTGATTGAAGATCCTTTTACTTAAGGCCGATTTCAATATAAAACTCAATAAATCTCAAAAACGGGTCTCCCACAAAGTATTGCGAGATAACGCAAAAGAAAAAAATTCCCCCATGTCCCCTCGCGGGCTCCGTAATTTCGTCACTAAAATATAAAAAAATAAACAAATAAATACATACATAAACCATTAAATGGTTCATATTTAAGTTTTTGCCTGGTGATTTAATACACCCCTTTCTAATTCATTGTGACAAGTTATGAGAAGCCTGTATTGATAGCAGATTTTATGGCCATTTGCAAGATACAGTCTTGGTCCCAAGAAAGTGCAGTCATGGTGGGCAGATGTCATTTGTCCTACAGATATCCTTGATCAATAACACTGTTTATGTGCTTTTATATTTTACTTTACACCAATCTAATGTAGAAAATGGGACATTGGTTCTTGGAAACCAGCCCTGTGACTATCCATTTGAACAATACATCAGTTAGTGAAAACTGGTGGTTTCACTCTAGTGCCTCTAGTGGCATTGCAAGTATTACAAGAACAAGAACTAAGAAAAATAAGCCTCTCAAAATGTTCCTCACTTGCCTGTAAGGGTAGAACAAAAAATACTTTGATCTAGATTCTTTTTACTTGCAGCTAACTTCTAGCCAGTTGCCTTCAGCTGTTACTTAAGTTTTAAATAATTTCCAGCTGTGTGTGATTTAATCTCAGTATAATCCAGTTGTTCTGTGAAGGCCTCAGAAGTTTGTTGGATAAGATCAAACAGTATCATGCTCCCCTGACCAATAACCCCTGCTCCAAGTTGCAAATACACACTTTACATAAAGAAGCAAAACTGAGGCAAAAAAATGATAAGTTATTAGTTTTTCAGTAAAAATATAGGATTAAAATTACTTAGTCAGGCAGATGGACGCAGTTCTTTTAAGACCGTGCGAACAGGGCAGTGCGCATCTATGGCGAGCAGAGAGCTTGGCGTGTGGAGTGGAAACAGTAGCTGATGCTAGGAAAGCCAGCATTAATGTTGAATGTGCAGATTGTAAATTACAGCAATACAGCTTCGACTTCTGAGGAGCCATGTTCCCTCTCTGCTGTGAGCAATCGTAGAGCAAGTAGTAGTATAGGCTCTCTGGGCTTTCACAGTTTACATGGGGATGAACCACAATTTTCGCTTTGGTCTGTCAAAATTAACATGCTCCACCTTGTTTGCAAATGTTAGAATTATCTGAACATGTGTCTTCTTCTCTCTCTTATATTTCTGTCATGGGGTGTTGTCTAAATGAATGGCAGCTGACTACATAACCTAATTTAGTAAAAGGAGTCATACTGTAATGGCAAACAATAGACATAGATAATAATAACAATAACGTGGTCTTTACCACTTTCTACAGTGATTTAATTCTAGCCTTAAATGTACACAAACACACCACAGTTTTTACACTGTCTTTATATAATACACCAGACTGTGGCTAGTATGGTAAAGCTCTCAGTCACAAACTGTCCACCTCATGAGAAGAGCTTCACCTGCTGCAGCGAGGCTGTACTGAGTTTTTCCAGAACCTGCACCAGAAATGAGATCCTTATTTATACATGCTGTACAAGTAATACTTAATAGATTAATGAAGCCCATTTGGTCTGACAATATTTTTGATGTGCAATACAGATGTGCATGAGTCTTGGTGTCCAAGCCCCCATTTTTCAGTTCTAGTGACGTTCCTGATGAAGACTAAATAACACAGCAGACATGTCAGGGACACAGCAGAGTTGTGAAGCAGTTTAAAGCAGGTTAGGCTATAAATTAATATCCCAACCTTTGAAAATCTTACAGAGCTCTGTTTAATCTATCATCTGAGAATAGAAAGAGTATAAAACAACTGTAAACCTACAAAGACATTGACGCCTCAGTTGAAAACTATATGTGACAACACAGGAATAGGTAAATATAAATTACACCACACTTTTCAGATCTTTATTTGTAAAACAAAATGGAATCAGTGAGAACCATCTGTCCATCTCCTTCGCCTTCACGGTTATGTTCTACAATGCGTGGCTGTCACATGAAACAGCAATAAAACACATGGAAGTTTGTGGTTGTAACCTGACAAATGGTGAAAAAGTTGGAGGGGTGTAAATACTTTTGCAGGGAACTGACGCAAAGGAGTTTATTGTTGACAATAGAACAGGCATCATTATGTTGTGTGTTCTAGCCTGTGCTGTTCTACGAGTGAATGAAAACTGTTTATATATTCTGCTCTTCATCGCTGGTGTTCAGATTGCCAGACTGTGCTGGTGGAGCTGCTCGTTGCCATGGTGAGCCAACGCATTACGGCAGAGGAACTGGCCCTGTTCATCCGCCTCTTTCTGGGGAAGACGCCAGCTACAGTAAATACCAAAAAAAACTCTCATTGGTCACTCAGCAGTGTGCTGTTTGCTTGCGTGCAGCTTGCTTTCACAGTCGGCAAGTTCAGTTTATTAACAGAAACTAGACGCTATGTGTAAGACACGCTTCCTGTCACACTCTCCTCTCACTTCATGGTTCTTTGAAATTCATCAACACATACTACTTCCTCAAGCCCTCTTCACATCACACAGAGTTAACACCAAAGTCTGCATAAGAGATGTGACGCTGCAACTCATTAGCACAAGTCTGTTCAGTTTTAATCCTGCAGAGGAGTGCTATTCATGGCCTCTCTTCCAGTAATACGCTTCTAAAGCAGAGTTTATTTTTACCAGTGAAAGAATATTCTCAAATCTTCTGTTGTAGTTTGATTATCTATGTTAAGTTTTTTTTTAACCATTCAGTCTCACACCATCCCAGAAATCAATCAGTCCTATAGTCTGTCACACATCAGTCAGAGAGATTACACCTTTCTCTGTCTTTAGGCAACTCTGTCACACATTTAAAGACGTTTTATGTGTGTTTATCAATCTTTTTAAGATTAATACCAACACACTTATAATCATTGATTATAAAAAATCAATAAGAAAACAGTAATCATAAATTAAATTCATGATTAATCAAACTAAGATCTAATATACCTAAAGTAACTTAAAACGTATGCTATTATAGGAGGGTGAAAAAAAAAAGAAAACAAACTTTCGGATTCAACTTCAATGTTTCCGCTGTAAGCACCAGAACTGTCTGGGATAGAACTGGAAAGACTTCCTTTAGTCAAATGTAGTTGTTTACTCTAAAGAAACCAACCTGTGTTTCTGCTCATGCATTTTCGCCACCTCTACCGCTCTCAGCTGGAGCAATAGTTGGTTCTCCAATAGAGTCTGTCAGAACTCACCTCTAGCTGCTCTGGGAGAGGAGTCATCAAGAGAGGCACACCATCCAATCAGAGGCAGATTTTGGGTAACAAAATGTAGAGACAATTAAAACATATAGTATTTTTTAAGAGATACTATCTTTGGACTAGAGAGAGACCAACAATGTCAACAATTGAATACTCTGACCAAAATGACTGAGCTCGCATTTACATTCAATCTCAGTACAGCTAACTTTTCAAATGTGGAATCATTCTTCTGAATAAAAAGACAAGTTCCAAGTGACGTATAATGGGCACCACCCATGAGGAACAAGAGGTTATTTTTGCTAGACCTAAGACTCTGGAGGTTGCATCTAAAGTGGCCAGGAGCAAAGAAGTAAAGGAAGGTAAATAGTCAAATCAGAGATGACTGTGTGCTCTTTTCCTAACCTTTGATTTACTTTGTTTGTAGGCTATATTACTGAAGGGTATCCTACAAATTGTGGAAGCCAACATGAACATGGAGCCTCTTCACTTCTTGACATTTCCGATACTCCACGGGGTTTCAACACCCGGAGGCTCATCCCCCGGCTCCAGGCAGAGCTATGCGGCCGGAGGCAAAAGCGTCACTCTGCTCTGGAAGGGTAAACTTTCTCCAGGTCGCAGGGAGGGCGAACCAGATGACCGGCCGTGCCACCTCTGGTCTTCACCCTGGCACACGGCCCCTCTCCACTTGCCTCTTGTAGGGCAAAACTGCTGGCCCCACATGGCCACCGGCTTCAGTGCCTCAATGTGGCTCCGGGTGACGGAGCTGGAGGAGAAGAGCGAGGACAAAGGTTAGTTGCATCAAGAATCTATTCTGGTTGATTTATTCGAAGATGAAGACTTTCTAAGATTGGCTTCATTTTCCAGAGCAAAGTATTCATCCTGAGTCCCATCATGCTTCATCTCAGACTGAAACAAAATCGACAGAAGAAAACCTTGTCCATATTCTCTCCATGGGCTCCAAGGCACTGATGCTTCAAGTGTGGTCAGACTTCGCTAAAGGCTCTCTCACCTTCAGGTGTGCTCCAGTTTTATGTACAGAATAGGCTGCTATTTCCAAGGTCTACTTTTGCTGGTACATGAACTTTCAAGCCTTGTAATTCTGTGCTCTCGTAGGATTTGTATAGATCCAAACGACGAGATAAAAGCAGGGCTGTTGGCACAGGCAGAGTCGGGTGAGGGATTGTTTAGACGAGGGCAGTGGCAGCACCTCGGCCTCACATACAGCCAGCAGCCAGAGGGCAAGAAGAACATCCACAGCCGTGTCATCGTGTGGGTGTGTGGGATCTGGTGAGAAAATCTAGCTGAAATATTCGACATTTTGGCTTGAATGGTTGTCAGTTTTTAAAAGTTTCTTTTTACATTTTTTTATTAAGGAAATGTGAGGTTTCTCTGGACTACACTCTGCCTCGGAAGTCCAGTTTATCGTCTGACAGTAACAAAACCTTCTGCATGCTGGGCCACTGCACTGTGTCCTCCGAGGAGCTGCTAAAGCAGGCCGGACGCTGGAGCATGGGCACGGTGCTTCTCTTTAATGGTAGGACTCCTGTGATATTTACAGCGCCTAGCCTCTTACAGGTTTTCTTCCTTATAATTAGCTCTATCCACTCTGGCCAGCTTCTGAAGAAAAGCATCCCCACAGCATGATACTGCCATTACCATGTTTCACCATAGAGGTGATGAGCAGTGTTAGTTTTTTGCTTTGTGTGCTGGTCAAAAATTTACCTTTTTTCCTAAAACTTAATTCTTTACCTTGTTCTTCACGATGTTTTTTGTTGAACATCCGTATGTACACAAAAATTAAATAAAACAGATTGACATCTGAGGTCAAATGGTTACTCTTGGTTTTATTTAAGCATATCAGAGTAAAGGGGGTTAAATATATGCCACTCTAATTAGATTTTTGCTTCTGAAGGAAGTTGAAAAACCATATTTTCTTTTCCTTCCACTTCACAATTATGCACTACTTTGAGGTGATCTGTCAAAAGTAATCCCAATAAAATACATAGCAGTTTGTGGTTGTAATCTGACAAAGGTTTAAGGGGTATGAATACTTTCTAAATGAAATTATGTACTCAGAAATTATTAGATCTTTTGCCTCCTTCAGCCAGTTATCTTAATCTGTAAATCCTTTAAACATCATTGCTTTATGCTGTAGTCTGACCTCAATGCTGCTCTCTAGTGGTAGAATCAATTAACTGTATCCTGACTCGCAGGATTTACATTAAACAACGTGACTGAATGATTGTCTTGCTGTTCCAATTGCCCTGAGAATAGCAGTCTGAACACAGTCTGATGTTTTTACACACACTTAACTTCTTCAGCATCAATATGTGGAGGAGTGTCTTCTTTGAAAAACAATAAGCCAGATACCTTATTTTAAAAGGTGCATCGTAGGGCACCTTAAGGGAGGACATCATTCACACTTGTGTTGAAAATTATTCATGTGGTACTTTTTAATGAGTAACCCATGGCTTCTTGTATTTTTACTTTTATTTACCAAAAAAGAGAGAAACAAAACTCACTCTTGTGTCGTTTACCTGCCGGTGTCAGGGTCGAGAATAGGGCCTGAGGAGGCCTTCTTCCTGTACTCCAGTGGACCAGACCTCACGTCAATCATGCCCTGCAAATACGGCAAGTCAAGAGGCTCAATCTCCAAGTTCGTCTCTCAGGAAGGCCTTAGGTGTGAACAGGTCACAGAGATTCTGATGAAGAACAAGGATATTGACACAACAGCACTGGTTGTAAGTCTGTTTTTATTCTAAAGCACTGAATTAAACATTCAGTTATTAACAGTAATGTAGATAGATATATGGTGTCTGTTTTTTTGTGCATTGTCAGTTTTATTCGTGAGAGATAAAAAGGCATCTTCTTTTAGTGGTTTTTGTGTAATGTTTCCTTCAGATTTCCTGGGATGAATAATAATACATGGCAGAAAATTCTTTTTATCCCTATGGGAAAGGTTAAGCTGTAGCTATTTAAGTGAGAGTGAACATTAAATATTGAAGGATTAGTTAATAACTGTGCTGATTACAATGGCAAGTCTAAATGCTCCCATGACTGACTCTGTAGTTGGGGTCTTAACTGATACAAAACAGATCAAATATCATAAGTTAACATATTTTGGTGAAGAGATAATTGTGATGGCATCTTGTGTTTCTGCACAGGAGAGCTTGGCGATTGTCTACGCCCCCAGCAGTCCAAGAGTCTACACGATATACGAGCCTGTAATCAGACTGAAAGGTCAGGCCAAGACGGTGGTCACCCAGCGGCCCTTCAGCTCCAAAGAGGTGCAGAGCATCTCCCTGAACGCCAACGCCTTTAGATCTCTGCTTCCCGTCGAAACTCACGGCTTGCAGAGTGTCCTGCATAAGATCGGAGGAACGGGGAACTTTGTCTTCCTCTTTGCACAGGTAGGGCACATGATTTATGTATATTTACAAATAAATTAATTAATTATTTCATGTATTTTTATTTTAAAAAGAAACAATTTTATTATTGCCCATATGTATTGTATCCATTTCACCCATAAACAGTTCTGTTGGTTTCTATTTTGCTTCTTTATTGAAGTAAGTAACTTGAATGAGGATGAATCCAGTAAATGTTCTGCATTATGCTTATGTTGCATACAGTGTTGCAGAGCAATCAGGTATTCATTTAATTCTGAAAATGTGACATTCAATTTCTCTCCTTGCACTGGGTGTAAGTGTTGTCAGTGTTCTGGCTTTTTAGGAAACTGCCTGTTATTGTTTTTTTGTGCATCTTTTTTGCTTTAACACTAGTCTGAGCAGGACTTTTTCTTTTTTCTGTCCCTTGTCTCTGGGCTTTGTGCCGTCCAGACGGTGGAGCTGAGTGACTGCGAGAAGACCCAGGCTCTGGCCCTGCGAGTGCTGCTGTCTCTCTGCAAGCACAACCAACACCGCATCCATGAAATGGACTGTTACCATGGTTACTCTATGATCCATCAGGTCCTCATCAAGTCCAAATGCATAGTAGGATATCATATGCTGAAAGTGAGTCACACCTTGAACTCCAGGCTGTTCCGGTCCCTGTATCCTCCATCTCTTGTTGTTTTTCGTATGAATATGATCCAGTCTGACAGACCGGTCCCGCTCTGAACCGGTGTCAGTGACCCTGCTGTTACTTGACCCTCTGGGTGTGTGTGTGTAGTAGAGCTGTGCTGAAGCAGATTCTGTCTGACTTGATGAAACACAGAGCTCCCACAGACATCCACAGCAGCTCTGATTGCCTTTCTCTACTTAGGTTTCTGCAACCTTCATTGTGAGCAGAGAACTGTGTTGATTAGTGATGCTACGTGGTCATAATTATTTCTGTATGAAAGGGAACATGCTGTGCTGCTGTTACAATTTCTTCTCACCGTTTTGTGTTATTCTATTCTAGCTGTAAATTAAATCTCTCTGTATCTTTTCGGTGATCCTATGTAATGGAACCCTTCAGCCTTGTCATCCTATTAAATCACTAGTGTGTGAAGCTTTCAGCTTGTAACATTAATTACCAGAGCTACCAGAATCTCAAAGGACTGAAGATTTATGACCACTGCATTGAGGCTGGTCACAGATCAGACTTTTATCAATACTGACAAGGCTGCCCAGTGTGTAAATGTCATCCGTTCAGATGGAGTCATGAGCTCTTCAACAATTTAATTGCAAATCAGTTCATTTTTCTTTCTGCCTTCTATCTGCATCAATCTGTTTTGGTGTGTGCCTGTTTAGTCTGAACAGCACTTAAGCACTGACACGTCCTGTCTTTGTAGACCCTGCTGGATGGGTGTTGCAGTGGATCGGTTCTGATCCTGGGGGACGATGGTCAGTTTCGATTGGACGCGGAGTCTGTAGCTGTGGTTCAGGATGTAAGGCTGCTGTCAGACATTCTGCTGGACTGGAAGATATGGGCCAAGGCAGAGGTGAACAAAGGCGGGGGGGGGTTTACATGTACAGTCTACGAACAAAAAAAAAAAATCTTTGGTAAATATCTTCTACAGGAAATTTGTTGTCATTTTTAAAGAACCACATAATAACATAAATCTTTTGCAAAAAGAGAATGGATGCATTTTCTTCTATGGGATGTTGATATTTGTTTTTAACCTAAAGACCAGAAAAATAGATTTAAAAGAAATAATGGGCACTTCTAGTGTAAAAACTGCTAAAGCCTGCATTATTTATTATATCTAAATTTTAAAATATTAGTTATCATTTTTAGCCAGAGTTTTAGGAGCCATTGTGGAAGGTCAAAAGAGCCACTTGTGGCTTTGGACCTGCAAGGTGCAGACCCCTGAGCTACAGAAATTGAACAAAAAAATGTTAATTTAATGTGACATGGGAGGAAATTGAGAATCAACATTTAAAACTACATTTGGTATTCATTCGAGTTGTTACTCAGTGTAACACAAAGACGGAAGAAATCTATCAGTGGGAGATCCTTTCACTCACTACTCACTACAGAAGACTTTATTTTAATTTGACCAAATTCAAAATAAAGCTTCGCCTGCATTTGTTTCTGCTACTGTTTTCAGAAAGCGAACAACTCTATAACTGGGAACTGAAATGCAAACCATTAGGAAAGCATTTATTTTAAACTGCAGCCACTTTAAAACGCACTAGCGTGTTGATGCTACATTTAAATAAAATCTTGGTTTTTAATCGAGGTGCAATCTAAGCTGCAAAAACCTCTTCTTACATTATTTAAAGAAAATGTCTGAGAACTCATTGACAACTCTTTCTTCTGTATGAAGGTGGTCCTAGAAGTCCGTCAGGGTAAATGACATTATATAATGTCCTCATGTTCAGCTGATGTTTAATTTTCTTTCGTAGAAAACACTCATTTTCTCAGACAACATTAAGGCACTCATGAACACGTTCTTTCTTGCACAACGCTGTGTATATGAATTTAAAGCAATGTTAAATATTTCACAACATTCAGTGTTCCCAGGCTTGTGGATATCCTTTTTTTGACTATTTTTATTTAAAATAATCGCTCATCTTCCCTTGGAACTGACTTCCTGATCAACCTTGAAGTCTGGGTTAAATGCAGATGAACTGCTACAGATGAGTTGTGCCTAAATGAATCACAGTGTGATTTTCTTGTTTTCTTTGTTAGTGTGGTGTGTGGGAAACACTGCTTACTGCTTTAGAGATCCTCATCAGGGTGCACCACCCACATCAGGTCTACAACATCCGCCAGTTCCTGAACGCTGAAGTCGTGCATCGCTTCCTGCTCACCTGCCAGGTGTTACAGGTAGCCCAGCCTTATAAATCTGCTCTGATGTTGCCCCCACTTCTTCTTGTTTGCTGTTACTAAGAATGCTTTTCTATTAAGGAGCACCGGGACGACCATCTAACAGCCATCTCTCAGGAAGTGTGTTTGTCCTTCATCAAAATCATCCAGGAGGTGCTGGGTTCTCCTCCGGACATGGATCTGCTGAAGCTCATCTGTAACTTCCTGCTGGCCGTTCACCCACCCACCAACACTTACGTTTGCCACACTCCATCCAGCTTCTACTTCTCACTGCACATAGGTAAGGAAGCAGTCCTGCTGAACACAGTACCTTTAAATCAAAGCCCCATTAATCCAATGCACTAAGCTCTCTTTGATGTCTCTGTTCCTCAGATGGGAAGCTGTACCAGGAAAAGGTGCAGTCCATTATGTACTTGAGACGCTCCAACAGCGGAGGAAGGTCTGCCAGCAGCTCAGTTATGTCCCTGTCCCCAACTGTTTTTGCTGATGGTCCCCATGAAGGTACATGTGGATGATTGAATACATGTGATTAGTATGTTCCTGAGAAAACATTAACCTAGACTTCAGCAGTGATATTACGACAGTAAATGCATGCAAGATTATTTCACTGTTTCGGCCTAATTTTTTCTCTGTGGAGAATCATACTTATATTTTTTGCGTTGTGGATATGTTAAAAGCTAAAATACAGGAATTGAATTGTTTGTCAAGCAGCCACTGTTTTCTGTATTGTAATTTATGACATTACATTTTAGAAACATTTTAGAGGAATGGCACCTGCTTGGCACGATTATGAGAGAAATTGAAGGACTGGCCATTCTGACATAATGCCAAAAAGCAACCTCATCATGCCCACACAGGGTGGGCAGCATCTAAAGTAGCCTAATTTATCACAATTGTTATTGGCACCGCCCATGCATTGTGTATGGGGGACTCACTATTCCCCAGGCTAAAACAGAAAGGGTCCCCATGCAGCTACAATGAACAATCAATGCTCTCCAGTAAAGGAGAAAAGAAAAAACCCATCATGATCAGGCCTCTTGGACATATAGGTCAGTATGAACTCTGACCTGCATGGAAAAGGGTTCCGAGCTGGGAAGTAGAACACACACCTCCAAACTGCACCTATAGGCAAGTTGCTTGGGGACGAATGAAAGTTGTGCCTTCTTCATGCTTCAGTTCAAATGCAAAATGTACCTGGTACATTGTAAAAGAGGAGTCATGGCATCCTATTTAGTAATAAGGTAGGAAGAAGAGAGTAAAAACTAGAAAGACACTCAGAGAGCACAGACGCCCACCAAGGCCACTGCATGTCAGCTGCTGACAGGGTCACAAACCATTTGGGAATTCCAAGTTGTTGCGCAATGGCCGGGCAGTGATAAAGAATCCTTCAAAAAATCCTGAATCCAGATGGTGCTCTGATCATTTGTTCCTTGACCTAATAAGCACCTTGTCTGCATATCATCAAATGCTGTTCATAACTTTTTGAGATATTTTGCGAACAGACAGAAGGACAAACCAACTGCGACAAAAACATAACCTCTTTGGCAGGAAGTGGCTCATAGGGTATGGGTTTGGCAATATGTGGCATCTTTTAAAAAAGCCTCTGCAGCCTCCTGTCTTGTTGCTGATAAGCTGATGAAAACACTGGTGATGTTTTCTCCTCTGAAACTGATGGTGAAGGTGCGGAAATCTCCCATATTCATATGGTAAATCTTCAGACTTAGGAAATATCCCAGTGCAGATTTGATACCCATGGTGGCTGCATTGTGGTAGGATGACCTATAAAGCTGAACATTTACCTATACTAAGTAAAAAGGTCATGATTACTTTGACACTGAAAGGAGGTTTTCCAAATTTGCCGCACTCCAGCAAACGGTCTTGGAGATCCTGTAGACTGTAGGATAAATTAATCCTTTGTGAAATAATAGGTCTAAGTAAGCGTGGGCTCTGGACAGATGTAGGACAAATTCTACTCTAATTTCTAAATTTCTAATAAGGTTTTACCAGATATACAGCATACCTGGTAATAACAGGTTTTTACATTGTGTTATCATTTCTAGGCCATCTTCACGCTCCGTTGCCTGAACATGGAGGCGATGATCAGTCTTTACGACCCCCCAGCTTTGCTACATCTCCATACTCCTCGCCTCTGGTGACTTCTCGACTTGGCCACAACAGCTCGAGTGAAGCGGCTGAAGGAGACAACGTCTCGCTCAGCTCTCAGCAAGCTCTCGGCAGCACGGAGACTCTCAAGAAGGTCGGAGGGGAGGAGCAGCTCCTGAGTAGCTGTGAATCAGCCAAGACAATCTGTGACTCTAAGGACATGGGGGAGGGTGCTGCACCACGCACCCCATCCATCAGCGTGGAGGAGGAGCAGGACGAGGCAGCAGATGTTGACAGTCTGACAGAGGGCAGCCTGGGGGTTGTGGAGTCTGAGGACTGGACCAGCGAGGAAGCACCGCGTCGCCCTGATAGCCTGAAGGGTATCCAGTCTTTCCAGAGGAGCCACAGCAACCTGACCAGTCTGGGTCTTGCCTTCCCATTCCCTAATGGTTCATTGGCAGTTGCCCGCTTGCCCAGTGCAGCTGACAGAGCTTCAATGCCTGATGACTGGGAAAGTTATACTTACTCTCCTGGCTCCGACAGAACACACAGGAAGACTGAGACCAATGACAGGTCCCTACAACATATCAGTAAAAATAACCATCACATTTTGACTCCGTACTAAAACAGGTTTCATGTCTCAGGTCCAGTACAGAGGACTGCTTGGTTCTGATTTGCTGTGGACTCTATGATCTTCTGAGGGGTGTCCTGCTGCTGCTGCCTGACCTCATGCTTGAGGAGGTAATGGACAAGCTCATCCAGCCTGAGGCACTCATTGTCCTGGTCAATCATCCCTCACCTCTCATCCAGCAAGGAGTCATGAAGGTGGGTTTTATTCTGCAACAAATCTGTTTTCCTTGGACAAAAACTCATTCTATTTGCAGGTTTTTGTAAACATCACTATTTATAGTAGTATATTCAATTTTGCAAATGTTGCTATAGAATTGGACCACACAAGCATCTTGACTTTGTTTGGTTCGGTAACACTGTTACCTTCAAACCCTTGTTTGTCTCAGTATGTTTGTACTACTGTGGAATATCGTGCTTTATAGGCTATTTTTTTTCTGTATTGCTTCCAGCTCCTAGACGCCTATTTCAGCAGAGCACTCAAAGACCAGAAGGAGAAGTTTCTGAAGAACCACGGCTTCTCACTGCTGGCCAACCAGCTGTACATCCACCAGGGGAGCCAGGGGCTTCTGGAATGCTTCCTAGAGATGCTGTTTGGACGACCCGTGGGTTTAGAGGAAGAGTGAGTCCAGGCACTACTTTCATATCAAGCAACTGACATTTTTTACTTGAGCTCATATTATTGGAGATCTTGTTGCCTTCAGAATTAATAATTAATTAATTAATTTTTATGATTTTATTTTATTATTCTTTTTTTAGGGGACATTTGTTTCTACAAACCTTTTCAGTGAATTTTAAAAAGTTGGATGAAGATTTTTTAGATTTTCTTTAATCCAGACAGGGTTAAGATTCTACACTGCTCAAAAAAATAAAGGGAACACTTAAACAACACAATATAACTCCAAGTAAATCAAACTTCTATGAAATCAAACTGTCCGCTTAGGAAGCAACACTGATTGACAATTAATTTCACATGCTGTTGTTCAAATGGAATAGACAACAGGGGGAAATCTCTGGCGATTAGCAAGACACACTCAATAAAGGAGTGGTTCTGCAGGTGGGGACCACAGACCACTTCTCAGTACCTATGCTTTCTGGCTGATGTTTTGGTCACTTTTGAATGTTGGTGGTGCTTTCACATTCGTGGTAGCATGAGACGGACTCTACAACCCACACAAGTGGCTCAGGTAGTGCAGCTCATCCAGGATGGCACATCAATGCGAGCTGTGGCAAGAAGGTTTGCTGTGTCTGTCAGCGTAGTGTCCAGAGCCTGGAGGTGCTACCAGGAGACAGGCCAGTACACCAGGAGACGTGGAGGAGGCCGTAGGAGGGCAAAAACCCAGCAGCAGGACCGCTACCTCCGCCTTTGTGCAAGGAGGAACAGGAGGAGCACTGCCAGAGCCCTGCAAAATGACCTCCAGCAGGTCACAAATGTGCATGTGTCTGCACAAACGGTTAGAAACCGACTCCATGAGGATGGTATGAGGCCCGACGTCCACAAATGGGGGTTGTGCTCACAGCCCAACACCGTGCAGGACGCTTGGCATTTGCCAGAGAACAGCAGGATTGGCAAATTCGCCACTGGGCCCTGTGCTCTTCACAGATGAAAGCAGGTTCACACTGAGCACATGTGACAGACGTGACAGAGTCTGGAGACACCGTGGAGAGCGATCTGCTGCCTGCAACATCCTTCAGCATGACCGGTTTGGCAGTGGGTCAGTAATGGTGTGGGATGGCATTTCTTTGGAGGGCCGCATGGCCCTCCATGTGCTCGCCAGAGGTAGCCTGACTGCCATTAGGTACCGAGATGAGATCCCCAGACCCCTTGCGAGACCATATGCTGGTGCGGTTGGCCCTGGGTTCCTCCTAATGCAGGACAATGCTAGACCTCATGTGGCTGCAGTGTGTCAGCAGTTCCTCCAAGATGAAGACATTGAAGCTATGGACTGGCCCGCCCGTTCCCCAGACCTGAATCCGATTGAGCACATCTGGGACATCATGTCTCGCTCCATCCACCAACGTCACGTTGCACCACAGACTGTCCAGGAGTTGGCGGATGCTTTAGTCCAGGTCTGGGAGGAGATCCCTCAGGAGACCATCCGCCGTCTCATCAGGAGCATGAACAGGCGTTGTAGGGATGTCATACAGGCAGGTGGAGGCCACACACAACACTGAGCCTCATTTTGACTTGTTTTAAGGACATTACCTCAAAGTTGGATCAGCCTGTAGTGTGTTTTCCTCTTTAATTTTGTGTGTGACTCCAAATCCAGGCCTCCATTGGTTAATAAATTTGATTTCCATTGATGATTTTTGTGTGATTTTGTTGTCAGCACATTCAACTTTGAACAGAACAAAGTATTCAATGAGAATATTTCATTCATTCAGATCTAGGATGTGTTATTTTAGTGTTCCCTTTATTTTTTTGAGCTGTGTATATACAGTGTTCGAATATATACAGACGTTTCCACTGTTATTTGGGTCTCAGACTTAAAACACAACCATATACTTTGTTTACAGTTTGCTTATTTTACCGTTCCTCTCAAATCGTTTGCTTTTCTGGCACATACACAGTTTTTGGGTATAGGCAATTCATTTATAATTAGGCTGAGGTCAGGACTATTGCCAAGGCTTAATGTTAGCCAGCTTTATCCATTCAAAAACCTGTTTTCATTTGCGCTAGGGTTTAATTTCCTATTAGAGCCATCAACTGTGTCTTAGACTAGTTCACACTGCTCACACTGCAGGCCAGTTTTTTGTTCTTGACTGAGATCTGATATTTTTCTGTGCTTTTACACATTAGAAGTTTTTCGCTATCATGTTCAGACTCTAGTTTGAACAGTTTGTCCCTGAAGTGGCCCACATGCGCAGAAGGAGACGTTACATCACACACAGTACGCTGCGTTTACAAAAGTAAATATGGACGCTACACATCTGCTACAGATTTCAGAGTGTATCAATTCTGAAGTTGTTACGCAACCAGAGATGGCAAAATTGTGACTATCTCCATCAGCAGTGTCTGGCATGCTGGCTTCAACTGTTGTTTACCTTTGATCTTGCTGCTCCCCACCTCCTTAAGCGCAGGATTGTGAGTCTGTTAAACTTGGACATAAAAATCTAATTAAATTGCGACCTGACCCTTAAGAATGAGATACACTAAACTGTCAAAGTATTTGTCAGTCTACTTTTACGTGTACATGAACTTTGATGACATAATATTCTTAATCTATAAGGTCCAGTTTGTTGATGGACCCACTGTTGCCAACAACAGCAAATGTAACTATTTCGTAAACATCTTCCACTTGGTTTAGGAGTGTGTTCATAGTTAGATGAGAAAACCAGAATTGCAGCCTCCGCTCTAATTCATCCCAATGATGTTCAAGAAGGTTGAGGTCAGGCCAGTCAAGTTTCTCCACACCAGACTTTATACACCTGCAGCCATGGAAGTGGTTGGAACAGCCGAATTCACTGATTTGGTGGTGTGACCCAATACCCTTGGTAATATAGTGTATGTGTCCACTGTAGGCCAAGGTATCAAAAAAGGCCCAGACATGATCTAAACAAAATTGGATTTGTGATGTTCAGATTTGGGCCTGCCTATCTAGGTGTTGATTTGAGGTGAAGTTGAAGGACTTCAGTAGTCCTCCTCCATCACTGTGTCTGCTTTGTGCAATGTACCAGAACCAGTGGTACTGGCGAATAACAAAGCAGGCCCAACACATGATACTACCTCCACCCTGCTTGACAGTTACAGTGTTTTAGGTTTGAAAGCCTCACCTTGGCTCCTCCAAAAATACTTATTTTTACTGTGGATAAATATCTCAATCATGTCTCGTCTAACTGTAACCGTTGACCGTTGTATTGTGTGGATTAGAGATAATAATGTAACAACAGAAACACATTAAAGTGACGCTTGTCCATCCAATCCTTTTTTTAAAGTTAATTAAGGATGTGTGTTGTATAATCATCCCTCCCTGTAAAAAGAACACCTAAATGTATCAATAAAATCGTATAAGTAATTTGAAATCCATGTCATCAGTCAGTGTATAGATAATTCTCACTGGAGCTGTATGTTTGTGAATGCTGTCTCTTATTTTTCTCTGCAGTCTTGACCTGGAGGAAATGGACAATATCTCACCTTTCAGAAAGCGCTGCATCATCCCAGTGTTGGGTCTTATTGAAAACTCTCTTTATGAGAACTCCTTGGTGCACAGCATCCTTTGTATGCTGCTGCAGCTAGTCAATGCCTGCCCCAAGCTGGCAGACATCCTGCTAGACCACGGGCTGCTCTACGTGCTCTTCAATACTCTATCTACCCTCAATGGCATGGAGAATGGGTAAGACAGCCAGAACAGACGAGACGTTGTTACAGAGCAGCAGAGACGAGCAGTAAATCATTAATCTTCTTTCTTTTGGTCTATCTCTTATGAATAAAAGGCAGGGTGATTTTGTTTGCTTTGTATTTTCTTGTTTTTCTTTCCACCTCTCTGCAGTATTCCCCTGAATGATTACAAGCTTCTGGTGTGTGACATCCAGCAGATGTTAGTCGCTGTGACTATCCACTCCTGCAGCTCCTCGGGGTCCCAGTACTTCCGCATCATTGAAGACCTCATTACCCTGCTGGGTTTCATGCAAACCAGCAAGATGAGACGCACCCAGGGTGAGGGCTGGATTGCTAAAATTCAGTACACATCCAGACAACAAGCAAGGCTTCTCATGCACTCCTGGTGTAGAGGATGAAGCCAAGCAGTCGAGTTTTGCTGCAGAAAGAAACTACAAAATAACCTTCAAGTGAAAAAGTCAAATCAGATCTCACATCTCATCTTGCTCCCACAAGGCTTTCTGATAAAACTGACACACTGAAAATATATCTTCACTGTTGTGTGTCATATTTACTCCGTTTTACCTTCTGAATAAGATTTTTGACTTTATACATATTACTGTCGTCTTCTGTAGCCATATAAGGACTGTGGTTTGCCATTTTACTGTAATATATTGAAAGTGACAGTAAATTAGGACTGAACTTTACTAAAATGTGATCAGTGGACAGGTTTCTGGCAATATATTACATTAAAATAAATAATGGGGAGTTACATTCTCCTTCAGTTTAAGGTCTCTGTTCTTTACCTGGCAAACAATATACTCAACACTGTCATTATTTATTGTGCAAAAAGAAAGATAAAATTTCAAAAACTTTTTACACCCCATGATTTACCAGCTTGTAGAACCACGTGTACCAGCAATGATTATCACATAGTTCTGGAGGGATTTTAGTTCACCTTTCTTACAGATTTGCTTCTTCTGTTTTTGAATGCAGTTCTCTTAGAGGCTCACCATTTCAATCAGACCAGCCTATCCAGCATGTTGATTCTTCTGCTAAGGCCATTCTGTTGCAGATTGGCGCCTGTTTGGGATCATTGTCCTGTTGATGACCTGATTTGGGCCAGTCTTTAGCTGTCAGATAGATGGCCTCACATTTGACTCTAGAATGCTTTGGTGTACGGAGGGGTTGATGGTCAGTTCATCGACTGCCAAACAAGTCCAAGTTTTCCCCCCTCCACCCTTGTGCTCGACTGTGGGTATGAGGCGTATGTGCTTATATATTGTGTTATGTCATGTGTCATGTATTATGGCCAAACATCTCTCCTTTGGTCTCTCTTGTCCGAAAGACATTGCTCCAAAGGTCCTCCAGTTCATTCAGATGCATGTTTGCAAACCTAAATGGTGCTGCTGAGCTCTTTTAGAGAGAAGATCTCCTGGGAACTCTTCCATTTAAAACAATACTTCTAAATTGATTGTCATGACCTTTAACCTTTAACATGCAAACTAAAGCATTTAGAGTCTGAGATCGAGCTACTTTGTCACTGCTGGGATGTCCATTCCTAGGAACGTTGTTAACTGTCTTAAACGTTTTCCACTTGCATATACTCTGTCACTATAGGGGGATGGTTTCAAGTTGTTTGGACATGACCTTATAACCCTTTGAAGATTTATGTGCAGCGAGGATAGTTTCTGCAAGGCCTGTGCTGATGTCTTACTTCCTTGGCAATGTGTTAACCTATAGCGATATGATTCCCTCCAGCAAACTGCCACAACGTCTGCTTTTCTAGAGGTGGTCACATGATGATCAGTTAATCCATTGTAATAATTAAAAGCATTTGGCTGCTATTTTCCTCCTTGAATTAAATAGAAGCAGCAAGGTAGTCCAACCCTTCGGTGCCACCTTTGTTTAATTATTAATGCACTAAAGCTTCTTAGAACTAAATGTATTTGTACTTTGTTTGGTGTCTGAGCTGATAGTAATCTGCATTTTGATGCAATTTACATTTTTTTTTGTCAGATTTTGGTCACTGTTTTAACTCTGGACACTATGGAATAAGCGGTAGAAAATGACTGACTGACTGACAATAAACATTTGGTTGAACTGAGTATCAATGGGAAGCATGAGTTGGTTGTAAAGGGTATGGGGTCAACCTTTATAATAAGCATGTTTAATCTCTTTCTTCAGAAATGGCCGTGGCCTTGCAGTTCAGAGTCCTCCAGTCTTCCATTGAGTTCATAAAGACGACGGCCAACCAGGAACCTGCGAAGCTGAGCGGTGCTGTTAAAACGCCGACCTCTCCACATCACGCCATCTATCAGAAGCGTAAGAGCATTGCAGGTGAATGCTATAAAGATTTCTTTAAGGTGAACTGGTTCTGTCGGTCTAAAGTGTGCGTTTATTCAACCTCGTGTCATCCTGATCTTAAGGTTCGGTTGCCATGAAAGACTCCATTATCCCACGCATTCCCAGACAGCACTACTGCTCCTATGGCCAAATCCCAATGTTCTCTCCCTTCAGCTTCCTGTCCCAGGACTCCCCCCTCCCCTCCCCCACCGGCACTCCATCGTACATGCTCCACTGTGATGCAGGTAGCTGGGACTTTGGTCCACAGTGGAGATCATCCTCCATGTCATGGGGACTATATCCCATGATTGCCGTGAACTGAAATCCTTCCCTCGCTTCAGGGTTTAACTTTGCCCAGCATTCTCACATGCTGCTGGTGCTTTCAAGTCTGCATGCTTGAATGCTTACCTGAGTCAGTGTCAAGCATTTCAATAAACATTTGTGCTCATAATCGTCTTCTCATTAAAAGATCTTTAAATTATCTTACTCTGAGGAACATGCTTATAGATTGCCTTACAAAGTATTCATACCTGTAAAACTTTTATTTAGCATTTTCTCATGTTGGAACCACAAAATTAATGTATTTTATTGGGATTTTTTGTCATAGACCAACACAAGGTAGTTGAAGTGGAAGGAAAATTATGCATTACTTTTCAATTATGCAGAACCACCGTTCGTTTTTGTTACAGCAGCACGTCTTTTTAGGTAGATTTTTATTCGTAAAAAGATGTAAATGTGTAATTTTTTTTCCACTTCACTACTATGCATAATTTTATGTTTGTGTATCACATTAAATGTGTTTTGTTTTGTTTAAGTCTGTGGTTTTAAGGTGACAAAATGTGAAAAAGTTCAAGGTGTCTGAATACTTTTATGAGGCTCTTTCCTTTAGAAGTGGATGTATCCAAACTCACCACATTGCAATATTACGCCTGTAGGTCGGCGTCGGTTTTCTCTGGCGCAGACTGACTCTCTCCTGATGCGTATGCGCTCCGTAGCCAGCGATGAGCTCCACCAGATGATGCAGAGGAGGATGAGCCAGGAAAACCCCATCCGTGCCAGTGAGACTGAGTTTGTCCAACGGCTGCAGAGGCTTGTGGTTCTCGCTGTCAACAGACTGATCTACTATGGTAAACAATGTCTGATTCTCTAAATTATCTCCTCTAATCTCCCTCGCCTGTTGTCTAATCTTGCTTTCTGTTTGAATGTTTCCCTCATTTCAGATGTGAGTGAGGACTTATTCGACCTGCTGAACATCCCGGACTCGCCAGACCACCACATCTTCACGCCAGATCTGGGTGATCAAGCGCACGATGAGAGCGGGTCGTCCTCCGTCCCACACTCTCCAACTCCTTTTATTCTTCCACATGCTAGCAAGAAGAGTTTTCAGAAGGACATCCTAAAGCTCATGATGGACGGGATCAAAATTAGCCTGGTAGGACCAGTTTTTTTCTTTTTGTTTAAGATATTTTCATGGTGTATTGTGCATCTGCTAGCCAAGTGTTTGTGCCGTGTGGCCACAGGGCAGCACGGGTCGTGGGGGAGCCCCAAATCATCAGTGGCGGAGGATCCTCTGGTCCTGCAGGGACACTTTCAGGGTGCAGATAGGCCGTCTTCTGGTGCACACACTCAGCCCATCACTTCCACTGCATGATAGAAAAGAGGCGCTTGAGTTTGTGTTTGATCACAAGCATATAGATATCCTCAAGGAGAGCCTCAGCCCAGGACTAGAGGTAAATAAGAAACCCTTGTTTCTTGTTGATTATTCGTTTAAGCCACTTGAGTTTTGTTTTACCCTGAAACGCTCTGTTTCACTCAGCACGGGCCAAAACTGTCACTGTACCTGTACGAGATGCTGCACGATCACAAAGACGACCTCACCAAAGAAGAGCAAGGTGCCGTGGGTGTCTTTATGACCTCTCTCAAGCTTTGTGGCCATCGCTGCATCCCTCCCAATGCGCCGCACAAACAAGATCTGCTCAAGGCTATAAAGGAGGTAAAAACTGTCATTGTGAAGGAGAAGACTCGAATTTTCAGGGTGAAAATCACTCTTATTATTAACCAAACATATTAAGGACATTTAGTTTTATTGATGCAGGAAAAATTCAAGTATGAAGCAGAAGAGAAAACTAGTAAAGCTGCGTGGGAAAAGAAAATGGCCAACACTCAGAAGAAGTAAGTTGAAAGCCTTTTTCTAAACAGAATTGATTATGGTGGATTGTTTATGTTTAACTCTCTCTGTTCTTATTCCTGCTCAGTCTGATCCAGAGGCTTGATGGGAAATCCAAAGATATTTCCAAGATTGCGGCTGATATTACCCAAAATGTGTCTCTGCGGCAAGGCATGGAGAGGAAAAAAGTCATCCAACACATCAGGGGCCTGTACAAGACTGACCTGAGCGCCAGTCGCCACTGGCAGGAGCTGGTCCAGCAGCTCACACACGATCGGTGGGTGTGCAGAAATCTATCAAGCTGATTTTATGATAATTAATGCCTTTTTATGTACTCTTGCAAACAAGATTTAAATAATTAAATAGTACCATTTTCTTTGCAGTCCTAGAAAAACTGAAATGCAGAAAAACTAAAACTATGTATTGAGGAAAAATAAGTCGCATTTTTTCTGTGTTCCACAACATAAAAATCTGATCATGGAGTCTTGTTTAAGACGGCTGTAGCTGCTGAAACGTGTGTTTATTTTAAGCTAATTCAACTGCACAGTTAGTAGCACTGTTGCCTTGCAGCAAGAACGTTCGGGGCTTGAATCCCCGCCACGGTCTTTCTGCATGGAGTTTGCATGCTCTCCCTGTGTATGCACGGGTTCTCTACAGGTACTCCAGCTTCCGCCCACAATCCAAAAACATGACTTTTAGGTTAATTGGCTTCTCTAAGTTGTTCTTAGGTGTGTGTGCATGGTTGTTTGTCCATTGTGTTGCCCTGTGATGGACTCGCAGCCTGTACAAGGTGTACCCCATCTCTTTACCAATGGCGGCTGGACAAAGCTCCCCGACCCTGCAAGGATGAGGGGGCATAGTATTTTGAAATTAGATGATTAAACTGTAACAAGCTAAACATTTTGATATTTTGATTTAAAGGGAGCATTACGCTATTATTGGGTTCAAAATCCCATTATCATAAAATGTTTGAATAAACTACCTTTTGTGAATATTTAATAAAAACTAATTTTCACAACTTTTGAACTTAAAGCTTAAAGCACATTAATAGAAACTGTACAAAATACAACAAATCCAATTAAATATTTGTACTTTAATGTCATAAATGGTCCAATAAGGACAGAGACATTTGAAAATCTTTTCAACATTTAAAAAGTCTGCAGTTTAGAAACGGAAAAAGTGTAAAATCTGCAGCATCATTTCAGACTTGCTAAGAAGTAAAATCTGCTTTTACATTCTGTTTTAGCGCCGTTTGGTATGACCACACATCATACCCAACATCTTGGCAGCTGGATCCCACTGAAGGGCCAAACCGGGAGCGGAGACGGCTGCAGAGGTGCTACCTCACCATACCAAACAAATACCTACTCAAAGACAGACGGAAACCTGAGGGTAAACAAACAGTCTGAAAACATTCCTTTTCCAAAGCTTTGGCCATGGCTCTTTTGCAACGTCTTATCTCTGTGTTGTGTTTAGAAACAGTGAAGTCTCCTCTGTCCTTCCTATTTGAGGATAAGACTCACTCCTTCTTCTACTCTACTGTTAAAGACAAAGCCACCAGCGAGTCCATTAGGTAAAGCTCATTGATTTCCTCTGCCTTTATGTAAATGTTACATTGGTCTCAGAACATTACAACACTTGTTCTGCATGGGAAGATCTGCTGCTAGAGAACAGTGTTTCTGCCCTCAGGTTCACCAGACGGTGCACCAGCGTCGCCCCCTCCAGGGAGACAGCAGGAGAGTTGCTGCTGGGTAAGACCCTGACCCTCACTCACAGCAGTTCCAGGCATAAACACGAAGAATAAACTATGTCTTCCTGTCAGCGCACTTAATCTCACTCTGCACTTCCTCACAGGAAAGTCTGGGATGTACTTTGTTGAGGACAATGCCGCTGATGCTCATGACAACCAGGTAAAACAGCAGAGTTGTGCTTACTGTCTGCTAGTGGATTGGTGTCCTGCTGTCTCGCTCAAAGCTAAATGTGTTTGTGTTTGAACAGATCCTTCAGGGGGAGACGGAGGCGCCCTCTTTCTCATGGACGTACGAGGAGATCAAGGAAGTGCACAAGCGATGGTGGCAGCTGAGAGACAACGCAGTGGAGATATTTCTGACTAACGGCAGGACGTTGCTGTTGGCCTTTGACAACACTAAGGTGAGGCAAAAAATTAATAACGAAATAAAACTCAGAGACATGAAAGATATATTCTCCATCACTTGTGAAACGTTAAAGTGATAGAACAATGTTATATTCATGTTTTTTTTCAACAGGCTTGGATTTAAATTTTCTGAATTTTTTTTATATTTTATTGCATAATTGAAAACACTTAATCTTCTTCTTTATTAATAAATATGAATAAATAAATATTAATACTTTGAATTCTGATGGGATTGGGTTACTCGGTATGATGTGTATAACTACCAAAATACACAAGGGTCTTAGCATAGTTGGCTTATCATGACAGACCAGCAGCATTAGCCCTGTCACAGCACTGCTGATCTGCATGTTGTGTCAGAGACGTAGGAGCATATGATGTTAATGGGAAATAATGATCCAACACCACCTTAATACACATTTTACACTTTAGAATAAACAATTTCATCAGTAGATAAACCAGTGTGCCACAGATTTGTGCTGAAAAATTTCACCATTTTAGCTGCTCGTACACCCTGTGTGTCCTGGACATGAACAACACTTACAGAATATACATAAATTCAACTCAAATGATCCAATAATATCATTACTGAGTCGCATGCTATGCCTTGCTGCCTGCACTAATGAAGATTCACTCACCTTGGCATGACAGATGTTTGAAACAGAAAGTGAAACTGGGAACTTGACCAACTTTCTGAATTCATTCAGCTAAAGATTATCTGACTATATGAGGGCAGTTTTATGCCCCTCTTCCACTGGCTCGATTTGGCCCTATTCGACTCCACTCGGTTAACTTTGCAATGACAATTTTGACAGTTTTTTTCTGTACTGGTACCTACTTTTTTGCTCCCTGCCCTTGAGCAGGTCCAACCGGGGCTGAGTCGGGACTGCATGTGACGTGAACAGACTGCTGTTCAGTAACTGGCCATGGGACCAGGAGAAATGAGAAGGCTTTCATTGAGGTAGTACAGTGAAATGTTAATAAAACTCAAGAGCCACTATTATAATATTAAGGACCACAGTGGCCTGAGCATGTCAAACATATAATTTTAATATTTACAGATCATAAACCATGACTGAAGGGTGACAGAAAACAAGGTCACATCAGCTTTCAGAATTACACGGTGGCGCGCTGTATTTAATAACATCATAAATCAGCTAATCACACATAAAATCAGCACAAACATTTCCCCCAAAACACACAAAACAAAGCCACCATGAATGGCGTGTTTGATTCTGAAATTTATTGCCGATCCATAAGCAAACAGCGTCTGCAGGAGGAGGGAGCCAGCAGAGAGCAGCTGCCCGTAATCAGACTGCCTACATCGGATCAAACGGAAGGACGAGCCGCTGAATCCGCGGAGCACGAATATCCAATATCCAACCTAAAACTAACTTCACCACGGTCAGAGGTCCACGGTTTTAGACTTTAAAGTCCTTGTCTGCGTTATTGCCATGGATAAGACAAAAGCTTCCTCCTAAAGCCCAAAATTGTAACTTCTTCACCAGTCTAGACATTAGCGTCTCTCCTCTATGGTTCTCCTGCCACGCCCCCCCCACCTCACATCAGAACCCCTGAGCTTTATTTTATAAGTTCTGGCTGTGCTGTGGTCCAAAAAATTATCCCAGTGGATCATTTTATACATATAAAACAAAAATAAGGCATTCTTGCATATACATTAATACAAATGTTATTAGTATTGAAGTTATTTATGTTTTTATTTTCTATTCATTTTTTTATAATTTCATGCAGATCACTTTATGTGACAATGTCACCCGCCAGCGGGTCAGTGGGAACACAATAGTTACCGTACCAAGTTGAGCGAAACCGAGTGAAGCGGAGGCATGCCGGCTAAAACTAGCCAGTGGAAAAGGGGCAAAAGAGCAATGAGTTTTCATTCCTGGGAGCTCAGTTCATTCTTCAAGTTGGAAAAAATATAAAACATGATTCAAATGTTACATACCCCATCCCGAAGCAGTAGAAAACTATGACTTCCACAGCCTTGATCACACTTAATATGCTCTATTCAAAATGTAACTGCATACAAAACAACACACTTACTTTAAAGATTTTACAGCACTTGATGTTCCACATAATCCCCTTAGTTTCCTCATGTTTTGACCTGCTTAACACATGTGAGTCACTACACCAACATACAAGTTGGGAAACAGTGACACAGCCACTTAAGATATTAACAGAAATAGGAAGTTTCCAGCATTTTCTGTAGAATTTGTCTTTGTGACTTCACTCTTAAACATTATTGACCAATAAATAAGGCTTTTGGCTAACAGAGACACAAGATGGTTCCCTCTCAGTTAGACATACTTAGACTCATGTAATGTTAACTTTGAAGCTAACACGTAGCCTAAGGTTACACGTTAGCATGTCAGATTGGCAATGTTGGCTCAGAGAAAGTTTTGTAGATCCAACTGATTTACTGATTGTTACGCTGATGATACTCAGCTTTATTTATCCATAAATCCTGATGAACCCAACCAGTTAGATAGACTACAAGCATGTCTGGAAGATATAAAAACTTGGATGACTTTAAATTTTTTGCTTCTAAATTCAGACAAGACAGAAGTTGTCGTCTTTGGACCGGAGTCTTTAAAAAAGAAGCTGCTTAGTCAATCGCTTAACCTGGATGGCATTAAATTGACCTCCGGTAATAAAGTAAAAAACCTTGGTGTTATTTTTGACCAGGACATGTCATTTAAATCCCATATTAAACAGGTTTCTAGGATTTCCTTCCTTCACCTCCGGAACATTGCCAAAATTAGAAATATCCTGTCCAGGAGTGACGCTGAAAAACTAGTCCATGCATTTGTTACTTCAAGGCTGGACTATTGTAATTCTTTACTATCAGGATGTCCACAAAATGCAGTTAAAAGCCTTAAGCTGATTCAAAATTCAGGTTTAGCCTAAACCGGCTCGGTTATGGTTGAGGTGCAAACACACCCTCCATTTCTGCTACCTGTATGACCCCCTCTCTTTTCCAATGGTTATAATCAGTCTGACAGAGAGAGCTTTTCCTAACGATGTGGTTTTTAGTATAACAATGACCATCAGTGGGACCCTTTGTGGGGTGCCTTGAGACGACATTGTTGTAAATAAGCGCTGTTTAACTAAATAATCTGAACTGAAACATTCTGTGTAGTTATGCTGCTATAGGCTTAGGCTGCTGGAGGACATAATGACCACTTTCACCCTCTTCGCTACATTCTCACACTACTATCCAATTTTGCATTATTTGCTGTTATTTCAGCTTTTAACTTTGTTCTCTCTCTTTTCTCTTCCTAGAAGCTACACCTGGCCTGACTCTGTGTCTACCTGTAACACCTTTCTGGAGAGGGGAATCCTCCAAGCTTCTGCTGGCAACAACTTAATGCTCACCCTCTAACGATGATCCACATTGCCCTGTCTTTCAGTGTTTAACCCTTTCTCTCTCCTAGACATAGCTACTGACGGAGCTTTTACTGTAACTAACTCTATGTGCTCTCTTCAGACTCTAACATTGAAAACTGGCTCAGAGTTTATCTGTTCTTTCTTTCAAGGTGAAACGACTAAAGGAGCTACATCCATTAACATTTACCTTTTCCTTCCCATAGAAAGTACTCCTGGATCAGTGCTTCTTTGTTCTCTTTGTGTCTCTGCTCTGTTCTCTCAAACCCCCAGTCGGTCATGGCAGATGGCCGCTCACACTGAGCCTGGTTCTGCTGGAGGTTTCTTCCTGTTAAAAGGGAGTTTTTCCTCTCCACTGTCGCTACATGCATGCTCAGTAAGAGGGATTGCTGCAAAGTCAACACCAGTGACTGTCCACTGTCTCTACATGCTCATCCGAGAGGAGGGAATGCTGCAAGTCACTGACTGGATGCAATCTGCTGGGTTTCCTTAGACAGAAAAACTTTTATCCAATTTGAATAAATAACTAACTCTGACTGCACTGTTCAATGGTTAGGACTAATTGGAATGTATGTACCTGACTTTTGTGAAGTGCCTTGAGACAACATGTGTTGTGAATTGGCGCTATATAAATAAAACTGAACTAAATTGAATTGAACACAACTCTCAAGTTAAATCTGAGTCAGCATTTAATTTGTAGCTCGATTAGAAGGTTTTTCACTGCTTTTGAGGAATTTAGACAACCTGTAATTTGTTGTTACGTTCTACCATGCAAATGCTGATTTCCTGCCATTCAAAGTTATGGTTATTTGTTTGTGCTACTTATATTTAAACCATGTCTGCTGTGTCCCCATCATGGATGTTAACAAATGATTCTACGGTTTGTGTTTCCTGGCTTTAGTTTCGAGATGACGTCTACCACAACATCCTGACCTCTGACCTTCCCAACCTGTTGGAGCATGGGAACATCTCAGCGCTCACCCAGCTGTGGGGCTCCGGTCAGATCACAAACTTCGAGTACCTCACCCATCTCAACAAGCATGCGGGCCGCTCGTTCAACGACCTCATGCAGTACCCGGTGTTCCCCTTCATCCTGAGCGACTACACCAGCGAGACCATCGACCTGCAGGAAACTAACATCTACAGGTCAGTCCTGAATCTTTCCACCTTGCAAACTGCAGTGGACAGCTAATGAACAACAAGTATCTTATATATGTGTGGGTGTTGATACTTGCAAGTGTCTCACTCTATATACTGCCACCTACTGGGCAGCCAGTGCAAGTTCATGAAATATTTCTTCAATAGTATGGACACCCTTATGTGTAAAAAAATAAATAAATAAATATAAAAGTCACATGAATTGATAGTTTATAAAATTTTTAAGGTATTATTTCTATATTCAGAGAAATTTGGAGTTATTAATTTGTCCATTATTGTTGACATCAAGCATCACTGGCTGTATTTTACCATTATTCGTCTGTGGGCTAAAAAGACACAAATACAAAAAAGGTTCATGCCCTAAAAATTGTTGAAAACACACATACTGAGTGAGGTTTTCATAATTCAGTCATACATAGTGTTGTAGCAATCCATCTTCAGCATTTTTAAGGCACTGCTATTGGTTAGATCTGATTGGTTTTGTTTGAGTCACTCTGTTTTAAATGTCAAATAAGCGTAAAATAGGACAGTTACAGGCATTTATTACTGTTTAAAGACATTTCAGCTCTTTGGTTCTTTGCTCTCCTTTTGATTTGCAGGAATTTAAGCAAACCCATTGCAGTTCAGTCCAAAGAAAAAGAGGACCGCTACGTTGATAATTACAGGGTAAGGCTTCGTGCACGTTCTAAGATTTTTTTTCAAAAGAGTTTACTGGACATTTTGATAAGAAATCACATTTATATGTTTGTGTTTTATGCACAGTACCTGGAGGAAGAGTACAAAAAGGGCATTCGTGAGGATGACCCCATGCCTCCCGTCCAGCCTTACCACTACGGCTCACACTACTCGAACAGCGGCACAGTTCTGCACTTCCTAGTCCGAATGCCCCCCTTCACCAAGATGTTTCTCGCCTACCAGGGTTAGTCTTGGATAAAATCTTATTCAACTTTAATGGGAATAATGTAAAACAGAGAGAAACACAGAGCAGAGTTCAGGATTATGGTCTGTGATTAATAAAAAGATATGTTTACAGTTTTTAAAAATGTCAGGAGGGTTGTGATGTGAAAACATGAGACCATGCTAAATAATTTCTTTTTCCACCTTAAATTTCTATCCTGAACAATTCAGCTAAAGAGCACAAATCTGATGCGGCAGGAAGGATAGAAAACAAAAGATCAGTGACTACACAGTATATACACCAATTAACTAATTGGTCAACGCAACTTTTAAATCAGTTTTAGGATGAAGTCTTCTTGAGTTGACGTCTAACATTATTTCTATTGAATTTGAATCTGAAATGAAGTTCAGCTGTCCTTGTAGGATCATCCTGGCATTTGCTCACATGCATCCTTCATTAAAAACCAGAGTTTGAACTTTTGGGCCGCAGTTCTAAAAAAGTATGTTGGGCACAAAAACGTCCCTGTCCATCACCAACAAAACCCCAACCACCCTAACAGTGAAACACATTGATGGCAGCATCATGCTGTGGGCTGCCTTTATTCAGATGGAATTAGGAGGTTTCTCAAGTTGGATGAATTTGTGAGCAGTCCCAAATACCAAGACATTTTGACCCAAAATCTGCAGGTGTCTGCTACAAAGTTATCATCCGGCATATGTTCAGATCACCTAATGAATGGCTTCACTAGGAGAAAATAAAAGTTCTGGACGTGTCCTTATAATCTGATAGATTTGGAGAACCTTTGCAGAAAAGAGTTGGTGAGTAAGTTGCCAAGTCAAGATGTGGTGCTGGTAGACTCCAACCATAGAAAGCTGAATGCTGACATTGATTTTAAGGTGCATCACCAAAGTATTAGTTTAAGCTAAAGCACAATTAGGCAGTCTGGTTATTAGCTTTGTGATACATTTTTATGAAACAATGTTTCTGCCTTCTGGAGTTGCTACATCTTTCTGGGTTCATATAGAAAATAGCAGAATATTGTCCTGCTCATGTTACTTTCTTTCTCTATAAAAGATAATTTTATCTTTACGCTTTTCTCTGACCAACCCTTTTACTGTGTTGTTTTGTGTTTTAATCATCTCTCTCTCCTACTTGATCTTCTGCTGCATCTTTTCATGCGATTGCAAATGTATTCAGCAAGCTGGGTGTTTAAAGTCATGAAAGGAGGTGTTTTCAAGCAGTGGGTTGAATGTGAAATTACATTTTCTTTGACCTCAATTAGATCAGAGCTTTGATATCCCGGACCGGACGTTTCACTCCATGAACACAACGTGGCGTCTGTCCTCCTACGAGTCCATGACTGATGTGAAGGAGCTCATCCCAGAGTTTTTTTACCTCCCAGAATTCCTGGTCAACAGGGAAGGTGATTGTTTTTTTTTTAATTACTACATAGAAAAAGTCTCACCTTTTATTATGGATTATTATCATAACTGCACACATTGTTAATGATTGTACAGGTTTTGATTTTGGGGTTCGTCAGAATGGTGAGAGGGTGAATCACGTGAATTTACCTCCATGGGCTCGCAACGACCCACGTCTGTTCATCCTGATCCACCGACAAGCCCTGGAGTCTGAACACGTCTCCCAAACACTGTGTCAGTGGATCGACCTGGTGTTCGGGCTCAAGCAGAAAGGCAAAGCAGCCGTCCAGGCCATCAATGTCTTCCACCCAGCTGTAAGTAAGACGTGGCTGCCACGTCTGTTTGAGTATCCTTTCATTATGTTACTTATACGGGCTATGTGTGTCGTTCCCCAGACCTATTTTGGCATGGATGTATCAGCTGTAGAGGACCCGGTTCAGCGACGGGCCCTGGAGACAATGATCAAAACATATGGCCAGACACCCAGGCAGCTCTTCAACTCCACTCACATCAGCAGGACCGCCCCTAAGCTGATGATGGAGGGGGAGCTCCCAGCAGCCATGGGGCTCCTGGTACAGTTCGCCTTCAGAGAAACACGGGAACATGCCAAGGAAGTCGTCTGCCCGGTAATCTTCCCTATGCTAAGCTTGCTGTGTGCTGGGGGAGACGTGACAGTATCCCTTTAAGTTTTTGTCATGATTCAACCACAAGCATGAAACTGTGAAGTAGATGGAAAATTCTACATTTTTACAAATGTACAAAAGTGTGGCTTGCATTTGGATTTAGCTCCTTTACTCTGATACCACTTGATTTAATCCAGAGCATTCGGTTGTCACTTAATCCAGCTGAGTGTAATGTTATCAGCAATGACCAGTTAATGGTATAAATCCATCTGGGAAAACCACAGAGGTTTGTTAGAGAACATCAGTGAACAAACGGCATTATAAAGACCAAGGTGGAACAATCTGTCAATGAGACAATTATTGCACACCCCACAAATCTACCCTTCATGGAAAGGTGGCAGGAAGAAACCTGTTGTTGGAAGAAAGCCCTAAGAAATCCCGTTTGCTGTCCATGCAGGGGACACGGCAGACATGTAGAAGACGCCGCTGTGGTCATATGAAACTGAAATGGAACCTCTTTTGCTACATGGAAAAAATTGGCCCAGTCAAGGCTCGGACCTAAATTCATTTGACATTCTGTGTCAAGACTTAACAAACTAATGTTCGTAGACGCTCCATTCATTCTGACTGAGCTTAAGCTATTTCACAAACTAGAATGGGCAAACATTTTAGAGTCTCCAGCTGTGCAAAGCTGGTAAAGAATACAAATACACAGAGCAATTGGTAATTTTTTATTTGCAAAAACCCATCCTTATCATTTTCCTGCCTTGCGTAACTCATAAAATCCCAATGAAATACACTGAAGTTTGAGGTTGTAATATGTAAAATGTGTACAAGGTCAGTGGGTGTGAATACTTGCCATCTATGAAACGATTTGATGCTCACCTGCTGCTGATCTTCTCCTCTTCCTCCTCAGAGCCCGCTGCCCTGGATCAAAGGTCTAAAGTGGGGTGAGTATGTGGGCTCACCCTCTGCTCCAGACCCGGTGGTATGTTTCAGTCAGCCACATGGAGAGAGGTTCGGATCCCTGCTGGCCCTGCCGACTCGAGCCATCTGCGGTCTGTCCCGCAACTTCTGCCTCATGATGATCTACAGCAAGGAGCAGGGTAAGGAAGACTCGTTCACATGTCAGCATGCACAGACATGGTTAAGGATTTACCTTGCAGCATCCTCCAGACTTGACTGGCTTTATTCTCGCTGCTCTTTAGGTGTGCGGAGCATGCAGAGCACAGACATCCAGTGGTCAGCTATCTTGAGCTGGGGCTATGCTGACAACATACTAAGGCTGAAGAGCAAGCAGAGTGAACCGCCCATTAACTTCATTCAGTGTTCCCAGCTTCACCAGGTAAATAAAAGCTTAGAGTAATCATGAGCTTAATTTACACATAGACATCGAAGAATGGCAACCGCTTTATTGAAACACAGTCAAAAAACTGTACAAGTTGGTCTTGTTCAGTGGTTAAACAACCTATGTGACAGTGTTTGACACTGCGAGGCCTTAGCAGCACAAAGCTCTTCTGTTTCTCATTAGATATCAGGCAAAGTATGTCATCCACGAACTACGATGACCAAGACTGCTTAGTCCTGCAAGCACCCTTTATTATTTAAAATTTTTACAGCAATAGTATGAACGATGACCTCTACCTAGGTACTAGTTACCTTTTTTAAAAAGAATTTGAATATTGAGAAATAATTCACCTTTTTCTGGAACTCATAATGTAGAGATTGATTATGCATAGATAAATATAAGTATTTCAAGCCTGCTTGTTATTTAGATTATTTAATGGCTTACAAATAATGAAAACCCCAAATTCTAATGTTTTACTTGTGGTTTCACAACCTAATCAGCTAATTAACTCAAAGCACTAAACTCTCAGGGGAAAAATGCACAAAGCTGCTCAGCAAATTCACCGCCTGGCAAAAACAAAGTCACCCCTTAAAAAAAAAAAAGGTCACACTCTAATATTTCGCTGGACCGCCTTTAGCTTTGATTACGGCACGCATTCGCTGTGGCATTGTTTTGATAAGCTTCTGCAATGTCACAAGATTTATTTCCACCCAGTGTTGCATTCATTTTTCACCAAGATCATGCATTGATGAAGGTAGAGTCTGACCGCTGCTCCAGAGTCCAATCTTTATGCTCCCTAGCAAATTTGAGCCTTTTTTTCCGGTTAGCCTCACTGATTAGTGGTTTTCTTAAGGCTACACAACTGTTCAGTCCCAATCCCTTGAGGCCAATGATTTGACCCTTCTGAAACAGACTGACATCTTTTCCACGACCACAGGATGTGTCTTTCGACATGGTTGTTTAAAAAAATGAGAAGCAACTCATTGCACCAGTTGGGGTTAAATAACTTGTTTCCAGCTGAAACATAATCGCCCATGCAGTGATTATCCAGTGGGAGGCTCATACCTGTTTACTTAGTTAAATCCAGGTGGTGACCTTTTTTTTTGGCCAGGCCGTGAATAAGAAACGCCTCATTGCTGTTGTCACGATAAAGATTTTTCCATTGATTATTGAGAAGAGTATAAATAATTCTCAACATGACATTTTTTAATTAAATGTAAATAAAAACATAAATTATCTTTTTTTGAATGGATTAACACTATTACATTGTTTTATTATCTTTAGCCTGTCTCATTTCGCATCAGAATCAAACTAGTTCGTTAAATGAAAAAAAATGTTTTTGTTTTATTTAGATGGGTATTTCTTTCTTTTATTTTTTTACCATCATTGCATTATTTTATTATAATAGTGATATTAGCTATTTTTTATACATAGCAAATAAGACATTCTCTTTAGGAGTATTAGTAATATTTATTTATATATAATTGTGAAGTGTTTTTATTGTTCTTATATTAATTAAGTAGTTTAAATGGGTTTTCAAATGGTTTTGACACCAGTCTTAAACAAATAACTACATACAGTTACTACAATGAAAACTAAATGTAATTAAATGGCCCGGTATGTATTTATTGATAAGTTATTAGTAGTAAAATGAATATATATTATTGGGTAGGAAAACTTTTCCATCAAAATGAGTTGAACGTAAACAATCAGTGCTTGTTTCATTTGGAAGCGTACATGTACTGCACTGATGTTCTGGTATTATAGGGCAGCAAAACCAATGTGGGGTCTATCTTTCTCTGTGTGGTTTTACATCTCAGACCAGCCAATAAAAATGTCCACCACCCTCCCTTCCTTCTCCTCCAGGTGACCAGCTGCGCCTGGGTGCCCGATGGCTGCCAGCTATTTACGGGTAGCAAGTGTGGAGTCATCACCGCCTACAGCAACCGCTTCACCAGCACCACAGTAGGTTTCCATGGCGATGTTCCCCACTAACCTTCCTCCTCCGCACGAACGCCCATTACACACCCCCATCCATCCATCCAACCTCCCAGCCACCCACCCACCCACACGTTGCCCCTCCTCCCCCTCTCTTTAGGCAGCCTCGGCGTGCTCAAACGTTCAGCTTCATTAGTCACATCACAGCTGCCCTTGAAACACATTTCAACCGTGTTTATAAGTGGGATTACGGGTCCTGGAGTTCACTCATCAGAGAGGCCTTCAGACCTGCATCAGTGCCTGATACTATGTGGAGATTTCCTGCTTCTGTGTGTCTCAAGGGCTTTTCAGCAGTAGATCAGTAGCAGAGCCTTGTTGAAATTTGATTAATGGTTATTTTTAAGGGAAGAGGTAAAAGCTCCACACCAGTGCCTGATCCTGAGCTGAGTTGCAAATGAAGATCTGCGATCCTGTTTGATTTTTGCAAAATGTCTTTTTGTTTTCCAGCCATCAGAGATGGAGGTGGAGTCTCAGGTCCACCTATATGGGCACACAGGGGAAGTCACCAGCCTGTTTGTCTGCAAACCCTACAGCATCCTCATTAGTGTCAGCAGCGACGGCACCTGCATCATCTGGGACCTCAACAGGTCAGCGTGGTATTAAAAGACAAAGTAAAAGTGAAATGATTTCAGTTTGTTTCGTTTCTGATCTGTTTTTGTTTTAATCCCAGACTTTGTTATGTGCAAAGCCTCACGGGTCACAAAAGCCCAGTGACGGCCGTCTCTGCAAGCGAGACCACGGGTGACATCGCTACCGTCTGTAATTCTGGTGAGGCCTGATTCTTCAGAAACCTCAGTTTGTTGTATCACCTCTGCAGGTTCCAGATGTTTCTTGAGTCAGGAATTCTGTTTTTTATTTCTCATGCAGAGGGTGGAGGTAGCGACCTCCGCTTGTGGACGGTGAACGGAGACCTGATTGGTCACGTCCACTGCAGGGAGTCCATTTGCTCCGTGGCTTTCTCCAACCAGCCAGAGGGCGTGTCTGTCAACGTCATTGCTGGTGGTCTAGAGAATGGTGTTGTCAGGTAATGAAAGAGGTTTTTATTTTCAGTGTGTGGACCCACTGGTACTTAAAGAAACAAATCCCTCCTTTATTAGGGTAGCTGAATCTTAACAATCCAACTTTTAGCTTAAATACATTTATTCAGGTCTGGAGAGCAATGAAAGAAGGTTGATTTTGTGTCTCATTAACAATACCTCAGTTAATGTTTCTGAATGATTTAGATCCTTATCCTGCTGAAATTCATGACCCGTTTTAAGTCTTTTGGCAGAGGGGACCAGATTTTTATTTAAAATATCCTCGTAGTTCAAAAAGCTCTTGATGCTCTGTGAGATGCTTCCCAGCACCTATGAATGAAAAACAGGCCCACAGCATCAGAGATACTCCGCCGTACCAAACAGTGGGCATGAGGTGCTTTTCCACATATTCATCCATTGTTTCATTCCAAACCCACCTGGATCGTTTGTTCCCAAAAAGCTTACGCCCCGTTATGACCATCCTTTTGTTTACTGATCCACTCGTGTCCTTTACACGTCGCGAAAGGTCCTGACACGGAATGGGGGGTTGAGGTTTGTGTGGCACTAGTGGTCTGTATTTTTGTTATTTTTCGAAAGTAGGCAGACAGGAAGTGGGGTGGAGAGAGGGGGAAGACATGCAGCACAGGTCTTCGAGGTCGAGACTCAAACCCGGGACGTCTGCGTCGACTGAGGCCTACATATGCGGGTTCCGCCCGTGAGCACTGTTAGCTGTAAGGGGTAATATGGGATTGTGAAATGAGTTTGATGCAGTGATATAATAAACAGTGTCAGCTGCAGCGCCAGGTGTTCACAGGTGCACATCAAGCAGAGGCACCAAATCCTCTCTAGTGTCTGTCTGAGCTGAGAAATACATTGATCAGCAGATCCTGAGGCAGCTTGGCTTGCATTCGAATCACTAAATGCACTTCAACAGCCTTCCAGAGGACTGCGACACAGATTGGTTCCCTTATCCCATTAGTATGATCTGAAGCACACAGGGCCTGTGATCTCAGCAGATGGACTTGTATGATGTGAAAGGACAAGGTGATCTGTATTACGGGGAAAGTGATGCCTTGATGCCATCGTTTACTGTGCGTGGCAAGGAAAACCTGCGTCCTTGTCCATGCTTGTTTGTCCCAGCTCCAGTTTTAAACTACCTAAATATTGCACTGACTGTAGATTTGGGTACATTCAGGTAAGAAGTGATTTTCTTGTACCCAATAGGAAGATTTACACACTCGCCTTTTGAAGAGAAATGGTCTTCTGTGTCACATCATATTTTTCCCATAGGAAACAGGAAGTCGTGGATTACTAATAAAAGTTTAACTATGAATTAAAAAAAATGCTTCAGTTGCATTTATTATGTATTAGTTCTTAGTGGTGCCAATAAATGTGGCCTTTTTTAATTTTATTTTTCAAACAATTATTTCTTCATGTGTTTTTTGTTTCACTGAAAAGATTAACTCCAATGTTCAGTGTTAGATTATTCTACTGTAGTAAAAGATGGGTTTATTTGAAGGCTTTTAAAGAAATAATGTATTGTATTTAGTTTTTATTGAGTCTAAATTCTTATTAAATTATTTACACTGTTGTTGTTTTATTATTTATTTTGTAGGTTGTGGAGCACCTGGGATTTGAAACCAGTCAGAGAGATCACCTTCCCGAAGTCGAGTAAACCTATCATCAGGTAATTTAGTGGCGCGGTGACCATTCAACTCTCTTTAGGCTTTCATCTACTGTCCCTTTCTTCATGAACATGTTGGTAAACCTGCTGATAATCTTCTCTCCTGATGAACTCAGCCTGACGTACTCGTGCGACGGTCACCACCTTTACACGGCCAACAGTGAGGGCACGGTGATGGCGTGGTGTCGACGGGACCAGCAGCGCATGAAGCTGCCCATGTTCTACTCCTTCCTGAGCAGCTACGCAGCCGGCTGACCGTGCATCTGTTTACTGCTGTCCATTTCTCAGCAAAGGACCTCCCCTCCACTCCCCATCCTTCTCCTCTTCCTCCCTGTGCTCCTGTCTCCACTGACGGGGAGGAAAGGGCGTCTCAGCATGGCCTCCACCTCTCTGAACCCGTCCTGACTTTTAATGACGCCAAACCCAGCATTAAGGAAGGAAGATTAAAAGAGTGTTATGTGTAGATAGATATATATTTATAGGGTGAAGTGGATGAATTTTTGGCTGCAACAGACACTTTTTTTTTCTAGGCGTGTGTTTAACACTAGTCTTAAACTCTTTGATTCATTCTGTTCTGTGTTTTTTTGCTGAATATGTTGTAACTGTTCCCTGGTAAGCTGCTATTGTCTGGGCAAAGCCGGAACCAAAAAGTGTGAAGAAGACCCCTGTCTGTCACCTCGGTGGTGCTTGGGGCTCCCACAGCGCCGCAGCTGACAGATTCCTGCCAGAGCTCAGCGAGCGGAGCGTGTCGTGCTGACGCTGTGGTTCGTCTCTTTGTGCCTGTCACTGGGAGGTGTCCCGCTCTGTGTGGGGGGCTGTCGGCCCCGCTCTAGTCTGAACACCGGTGTCACGGCCCTGCCTCGCTCTCTGTCCCAGTTCTGAGGAGGAACTGCAGGGGAGATGAGTTGGGATGAATTGCACCTTGTGCTGCCTGTTGTTCTGTCCTACTTCTGCATGCCAGGATGATGCTGACCTTAACTTTGTGAATGTGGATATGACATTTACAGTCATGAGCTCGTCGTCCAACGCCCACCTGGGCTGAAAATGTCTTCTTGCATTTAGTAAGGCTTATATTTTTGTATTTATTTAAAACTGTGGCTCATGTGTCCCTACTCTTCATGTTTCATTTGTTTTATCTGGATTTATCTCCTGAAAAAAAACAATTTTCAGTCCTTTTTAAAGAGTGCTCTGAATCTCAGAGATACAGCATTAAACGCCTAGAGCTGGAGAAGATGCATTTAAGGACACATAGTTAAGGCTAGGCCTGCGCCGGCATGAGATTGTCATGGTATTACGACCAAAATAAAACAAAATTAAAATTTTAATTTTACTTAAAACAGAAAAGCGACAATTATTTCTACTGCTGCTAAAAGTATTATGTTAAACATTACAGTTGACCAGACATTAGAATCAGCCAGTTTTCACTCGATTGCTTCTAATATAAAATAGATAACTAAATACTTGATGCTTAAATCCGATAATTGTGCAATTCCTTTGTTTTCTGTTGGCTAGAAAAGTATTACCTCTAACAAAAACCATTCGTTTTCTTTTTTTTTTATATGTTATAGTTCTTAAAGTCTGAATTTATTAATGAGCTGCTGAGATCCTAAAGAAAACAGGAAATTTTCAGCCAGAAAAAGCCTGATAAGTGCATCTCTAATTATCGAGACACTTTTTAGGTGACTAAAAAGCTGATGTTTGCTGGTTAGTCAGGCTACCAGCTCATGTATAATCTGCAGTCAGCCGCTAAACAGATCTGTTGCCGTAGTTTTAAAACAGAATTATACGAGTGGTGGTGGGAGTGCTCTGGTAGTTTCCACATCATGACTGTCCGTGTTTTCTGTTACCAGAAATATTTACAAACGACTGAATTTCTCTCTCTTACTACACGTTTCTCTCGCTTGCATCATCCTTTCAGTCAGCTGACCAGCAGTGCGCATTAACGGGCAGGGGAGGGGCTCTGTGGCACTTTGGTAGTCCGGCACTTTCTCTGACATCCTATTTATGTGACTTTAACCTGGGGCAACAGTGTGAAGAAAAGTTATTGCATTAATGTTTTTAAACCGTAACCGTGGTAACGATAATTGACCCACGCCTCGTTAAGATCTTTTAAGCATAAAAAAAAGGTTTTGGCAGGTGGGAGTTTTAGATGAATGATGATGATGAGGCTTCTCAGACTCGTATGCACAACAGTCATCAGTCCAGGAAAAACAAGACCAGCCTTTTAACCCTTAAACCCACCTGAGGGTCCACACATCTTCTCTGCACATTCCCACCAAGCTCGCTGCACTTACAGTTTGGCCATTGTAAAGCCAAATATTTGTCAGAAGCACTTTTTGTTGTTTGTTGCCAGAGTAGCATAATAATCTGTGGTCTTAACATGAGCAGGGGCGGTGATTCAATGCTGCACATCAATACCAGGAAGCAATATCTCACACACAACAAATGTCTTTTTTTTTTTTTAAAGATCTTCTGAAAAACAACTCCTGCCTCTGTGTTGAATGCAGCGTGAAGGAAAAATATCTCACAGGTTGATTTGTCTTAGCGAAAGGGAAGTCTTCATTTATCATCATTCCTTTGTCCACTTTACCTGCCTGACTCTTAGAGAAAGTGTCGCGTTGCTGTGTTTGTTTACTGTCTCGAACGTTTATCTACATACAGGCATACATTTCCTTTCTTAATCCTCTAAACAGCCACTTTTATCTTCTCCTTTGTATCCAGGTGTATTTTTTGTTCAGAATGTTTCTAATTTGTTTTGTATCATGGAAAAGTGAAACACGCTGCGTGTGACAGAGGAAAGTTTTATTTTTCTGTTAATAACTTAAGCTATGCATAATTTAAGATCATTGTCTTAGTTTGTGTCGTGTTTTTGTGCAGACTGAAATAATGGTCCGAGGGCCCCCAAAGGTCATGTTGTGTTTTTCCTTTTTTTGTTGTATGTGTCTGAATGGACAAACCAAGTGATAAATATTATAAATATATATATATATAAATATCTGAAGTGCGACTACACCATATTTGTTGTGTCCATTTTTTTGTGTGTGGAAAGATGCATTTAGGGACTTCTAAAATGAGAAATTATTTGATGAATGCAGACATTTATTTGAACCACTGGGAATTAATCTAAATAATTTCTGCTTTTATTGCAGAAGCATAATCAGACAATGTACCATTTTTTTTATTTAAATTTAGTGTTTGTGTGTGTGTGATGTGAGTTGGACCAGTCCTATGTTAAGAATAATTTATTTTATTTAATCAGCAGTTGGTACCCATAAAGAATTTTGGAGCATTTTTGTAAATTTATACCTTGTGAAGTTTATCAGAGATTCTATGAAATTCTAATTAGTGTTACCATTATTATTTTAGCCACTGGTAGGAATATTTACCTTGTCACCACTCACAGTGAGGAAGGTTATGGAGGTAATCATAAAGAAACACTCTGAAGCTCACTGATTGAGAACAGCAACAAAGAGTGACATCAGGCCAACATTTACAGGGGTTGGAGAATGAAACTGAAACACCTGGTTTTACACCACAATAATTTATTAGTATGGTGTAGGGCCTCCTTTTGCGGCCAATACAGCGTCAGTTCGTCTTGGGAATGACATATACAAGTCCTGCACAGTGGTCAGAGGGATTTTAAGCCATTCTTCTTGCAGGATAGTGGCCAGGTCACTACGTGATACTGGTGGAGGAAAAACGTTTTCTGACTCCCTCCTCCAAAACAACCCAAAGGCTCAATAATATTTAGATCTGTGGACTGTGCAGGCCATGGGAGATGTTCAACTTCACTTTCATGTTCATCAAACCAATCTTTCACCAGTCTTGCTGTGTGTATTGGTGCATTGTCATCCTGATACACGGCACCACCTTCAGGATACAATGTTTGAACCATTGGATGCACATGGTCCTCAAGAATGGTTCGGTAGTCCTTTGGCAGTGACGTACCCATCTAGCACAAGTATTGGGCCAAGGCAATGCCATGATATGGCAGCCCAAACCATCACTGATCCACCCCCATACTTCACTCTGGGCATGCAACAGTCTGGGTGGTGCGCTTCTTTGGGGCTTCTCCACACTGTAACTCTCCCGGATGTGGGGAAAACAGTAAAGGTGGACTCATCAGAGAACAACACATATTTCGCATTGTCCACAGCCCAAGATTTGCACTCCTTGCACCATTGAAACCGACGTTTGGCATTGGCATGAGTGACCAAAGGTTTGGCTATAGCAGCCCGGCCGTGTATATTGACCCTGTGGAGCTCCCGACGGACAGTTCTTGTGGAAACAGGAGAGTTGAGGTGCACATTTAATTCTGCCGTGATTTGGGCAGCAGTGGTTTTATGTTTTTTGGATACAATCCGGGTTAGCACCCGAACATCCCTTTCAGACAGCTTCCTCTTGCGTCCACAGTTAATCCTGTTGGATATGGTTCGTCCTTCTTGGTGGTATGCTGACATTACCCTGGATACCGTGGCTCTTGATACATCACAAAGACTTGCTGTCTTGGTCACAGATGCGCCAGCAAGACGTGCACCAACAATTTGTCCTCTTCTGAACTCTGGTATGTCACCCATAATGTTGTGTGCATTTCAATATTTTGAGCAAAACTTTGCTCTTACCCTGCTAATTGAACCTTCACACTCTGCTCTTACTGATGCAATGTGCAATCAATGAAGACTGGCTACCATGCTGGTCCAATTTAGCCATGAAACCTTCCACACTAAATTGACAGGTGTTTCAGTTTCATTATCCAACCCCTGTAGTTTAGGAATGATGCTGGAAAAAGCTTTGTGCGGTCTGTTAATCTACTGGGACTTTAACTGCAACAGGGCACTGTTCTCAGATGGGACTAAGATTGAGCTTTTTGGCAGCAACACTTCAGGTTGTGTCCAGCATCCAGGTCAATGTTTACTTGTGGGGCCCACATAGGTTGGAAATGTATTGACTCTGTAATCCCCACCTGGTTGCTGCTAAACACACTTGACAAACAAGTTTATATTGGTCTCGTCAGACCACAGGACATGGTTTCAGTAATCCAGGGTGATAACTGCAAATTTAACACACCTGCTCCCCGTTTGCACCGGAGACCTTGTAACACTAACGAGGCAAATGACACCAGGAGGGAAAATGGCTAATTGGGCAATATTTGGACATTTTCACTTGGAGTGTACTCACTTTTGTTGCCAATGGTTTTGATATTTATGGCTTATAAAAGGTGTACACTGATTATATTGTTTCAAAGTGTCATATCTTAAGTGTAGTTCCATTAAAATATATAAAATATTTCCAAAAATGTGAGGGATGTACTCACTTTTGTTAGCTGCTGTAAATTGCCTTCAATGCAGCATGGTTGTTGGTGGCAGATGGGCTGTCTGAGTATTTCAGCTGGGAGCTGCTGATGTGCTGGGATTTTCACCCACAACAATCTCTCTTGTTTTCAGAGAAGATAAAATACCCGACGGACGGCAGCTGTGTGGATTCGAAATGATAAAGCAACAGCTACTCAGACAACCACTTGTCTCAACCAAGGTATTTGAAATACCATCTCTGAATGCACAAAGAATTTTGGTGGTTCTAACAGCCAGTGGAGTCCGACCCCATACGAAGCAATGTGTACCTAATAAAGTGGCTGGTGACTTGCTGTGTTGTGCAACTGATTTTCTTAAGACCCATCTTAAAACTACATAGGGGACCCAACTGAATTTGGGAATATAGATTTGATTTAACCAATCCAAGTAGGTCCCATATAAGGAGCCCTGTTGGAGCCTATGCCCACTTTTTATCCATCCAGCGTGAGGAAAATCCAAATGGGGCCCACATGTTGGGTGAGATAGAATTAGTTCCATTTAGGCTGATCAGTGTATAGAAAATATCTTTCTTCAAAATGGGAAAGACATGAAAACATGCTATTTTAGGAAAGCCAGGTGGGTGTGTGATGATCTTCACAAGTCAGGAAATGGCTAGAAGAAGTTGACAAAACCAGGATCTACAATCGGGAGCAATAATTAAAAACTTCAACATAACCAGAACTGTGATAAGACTGGATGAGGACTCATATTCCTCTTACAGAGAGTAAGCAGGATGGTAAGGGAGGAAAACACCTTCTGAAAACTGGTCAGGATTTAGTCTCTTAAAAGAATCCTAATTATAATACAGCACGGTCATCATTTTTTAAAAGTTATCTAGGAAGCCCAGCTGCTTGCAGAGTCGCTGTAATACCTGATTATTACAGCTAAAGATTTGTGTGCACTTACAGCATCTCACAAAAGTGAGTATAACTAAAGACCGAATCATAGCAGGAGTAACACCTTCTACGGGTAGAATAAAAAACAGTTATAGAATAGGAAATTGATGGCAGCAACAGCTCTGTCAATGGCCTCTTCCAGGAAAGAGACGATACAAAACACAGAAGCCCCAAGCCAGGCAAAACTACTATGGAAGGTTAATGGTAACAATAATACAAATAATGCATAAATGGAGAGTAGTAGGAGAACACAGTAAGGGGAGAAAAAAGTGGTCAATATGTCCTTCAGCAGTCTAAGGCAATAGAATCAGATTCAGCTTTACTGGTGAAGATTGTGGGCCCAAATAAGGAATTTGACATCAGGTTCAAGCACTGACAGCGAACAGACATTTAGTATAACTGTATAAACTTTAGAGGAAATAAAATAACAAAGAAACGGTATGTACAGACATACCGCGAAATCAACTCATAAGCAGTTCATCAGACACAAAATATCAGTCTTCTTTCATGAGCATCTGATTTAAAATCCTAAGACCAGTTAAGAGAGCTGAAGAGAAGAAAGAGTTAAAAACACAATTTACTTGTACTCAGGTTAAATGTTGGACATTTCTGCAGTTAAAGACGAATTTATTGTACGGCTTGTTACGGATCCCTGCCAGGGGGGAAATCAACAAATGTATGATAAAAATCTAGTTATTAATTCATGTGTTCCTGTGAAGCGAGCTGTCGTTAAGACAGGGTGAGGCCCGTCAGCTGCTGCGGGGAGGACCCGGTGATGTCAAAGCTGAGGTAAAAATGAAACGGGGAAGCCTGAAGATCTCTGACGCCTTCTCAATCGGTCAGTCAAGCAGGGGGAAAAACAAACCCTTCAACATCTAATTAGAGTAACAGGCGGTGCGTTTAGGGCCAGTTTGTCGACTGGAAACGCACCGTTGCTGCTGCAGCTCCTGCATGGTCCCCGGATCGCCTGCCCCACACTCACAGCCTGTGCATCACAGATCTCTCCGTCACACAGAGGTTTCCCCCCTCTGCTGCATGCGTAACATCTCTCCAGGTCCAGTCGTGGAGCGCACCGACACCTGACCGCTCGGATCGCGTCGGAACCCGCTGAGGCGAGACTAGAGCAAACGCACGGATTTTCCACCTTCAGATCAGAAGCGAGGTTGGGATTTCCTCCTGTCGTTTGATTTTGTTTTATTCTTACACATCCTCCTCGTCTGTGTGTGTGTGTTGTCTGTTGGGTGGAGTCAACTCGGAATTCTCCAAATTGGAAAAGCATTGGCACGTCTCAGGTAGGAAGCCTGCATAAATGTCTGCTTATTCGAGCATTTAAGTCCTAAATCCAGATTTTTGAATCTGGTTCGTGGCGTGGGCTTTTCAAGTCTAAGCAGGGCCGCAGCTCTGTTTGTCTTCTTAGAAATAAGAAGAGGCGACCCCGTCTCGTTTTGACAGATTTGAATCAACAATCAGAATCGGTGCATTTGGATAAAACGACACACGGCGATCGGAGGCTAAAATCCAGCCGGATAAAGCCTCAGGATGCGCGGATCGAAGGGAAACCTATAGGCCTGGTAGCTTCGTGCGAGGGTGTGTGATTAGAAGCTAAAAACTGGTTACAAATCCAAAAAGGCGATGCATTAGAAATGAAACACCCCATCTCCCTTTGCAATACATCTACTTTATTATCTCTGTGTTATTTCGATTTGAAACGATTGAATTTAAACAGAAAAAGGGGAGAATGCATCTGGCTGCGCCCTATATCAGTGAAACGCTTCATATCTTCATGCACATCCTTATGAAACACATCTGTGGTCAAGTGGCTCCTCATCACCTTGCTGCCAAACTAGGCCAATTCAGCACCAAGGGGGCTCAAATTAGGAGCAAGAATTGGTCACTACATTTACAAGTATTCACACCTTTTTGCTTTTTTATGTCTTTCATTAGGATTTTAGACCAACACAATGTCTGCATAACTTGGAGGGGGGGGGAACTCTTTGTTTTCCCAAGTTTTTACAAATAATAATCTGACTGTTGCATACATGTGTATACTGCATCTACCTCCTTTGCATTTCTAAAGACTGACGTTTTTTCCTGTTTCTATTTACAAATAGCTCAATCTTTGTCAGACTGGATGAAGAGAGTCTGTGAACACCAGTTTGTAGGATTTGTCACGGATTCTCAATTACATTTAGCTCTGGACTTTGACTGGGCCATTTTAACTCACAAATAGTCTTTGCTCTGAACCTCTCCATTGCAGCTCTGGCTGTATGTTTAGGTTTGTTGCCATGCTGGAAGGTGAACATCCACAGAAGTCTAAGGTCTTTTATAACTTCCAGCAGGTTTTCTCAGAGCATTTCCCTGTGTTTAGCTCCACCCATCATCCCATCTAACTCTGACCAAGCTCCCTGTTCCTGCCGAAGATAAGCAACCTACAGCATAATGCTGCGATCACCATGTTTCACCGTGGGGTTAGTGTGTAAAGGGTCACTTGCAGTGTTAGTTTTTTTGCCATGCTTTGTGTTTTGCATGTAGACCAAAAATTCAAATTTTGTCTCATCTGTCCCAAACATCTTTCCCACATTTTTCCTGTGTTCCCTACATGGCTCTTGTCATAAAAACTGGACTTCCTATTGGTTTCTTTCAACAATGCCTTTCTTCTTGCCACTCTACAAAACCCATATTTCCATAATTATAAAGTGTACGACTAACCTGAGCTGTCGATTTCTGCAGCTCCTCCAGAGTTAGCAGGGGCCTCTCTGCAGCTTCTCTGATTAATGCTCTTCTTTGCCTGCCTGTCAATTCTAAGAATACAGATTTGTTTTCTGCAGTTGTAAAAATACTTTCATTTTCACATAATGGATAAACAGTGTTCTGTGAGATGTTTAAAGTTTGTGGTATTGTTTTATAATCTAAAGCTGCTTTAAGCTTCTGCAGAGCTGCATCCCTGACCTGTCTGCAATGCTCCTTGGTGTCCATGGTTGTGTTTGTTCACTATTGAACTCTAATTACTAAGTAGGTGACTTGAGATGGCAATTTGTTGCAATTTGTTACAATGGAGGCTGAATGCAGTGCATGGCACACTTTCAAAATTGTACTTGTAAAGAACGTTGAAACCAGGTATCCTTTCCACTTCATAATAGTGTGTTAGTAGGACAGATTGTGCAGCTGCATCAAAGCATACTTTTAAGAGAAAGTTGGGCAAAGAATGGACATATTACCTCCAATCTGAGGGAGTTTTGAGAACGCTGCAAGTTGTAATACTTGGGAAGAGTCGTAACACCTGACCTTCTGCCTGTCTCTTGTACTGAATCCGGATGAAAGAGAGAGTCCCTGGCACCCATTTCTTAAAAGTTAGTTGCTCAAAAAATAAATTCCATTCCATAACAAGTTGGTAGAAACAGGCTGCTGAAGAGGTGGCAGAGATTTCCCTAGTTTACTGCACACCTCCTTTTTAACCTCTGCTGTCTTTCACAGGCACACCATGAAGGACAGCATTGTCAACAACAGCACAGCCAGCATCTCCCATGCCAGGAAAGCAGTGGAGCAGCTGAAGATGGAGGCCTGCATGGACAGGATAAAGGTACAATGATCGTGTTCCATCTAAAATCTGCGTTTGTGCAGCTTTTTCTTATCTGATGCACCTAGAAGCTTCAGATTTATGACGATCCAACTCTTGCACACTGATATTTAATATCACAAAAATATTATGTAGTTACAATTCGCAGCATTTTAGTTCAATGATTGTTTATATAGCCCAAATTTACAACAAATATCTGAAGGCACGTTACAACATGAACAGGTTTAGTTCATGTCCAATTATATAAAACCCAATCTATCCAAATGTTCATAACATTAAAATTTATTCCAGTTTTATTTGATCCTAATTATAATATAGCAGTCAGTTGATCATGTTGTGCCATTTTATAAAAAGTTAAGGAAAAAGCTAGGAAGCCAAGCGGTAATACAGCTTATACAGATTATTACAGCTAAATATTTGTGTGCACACAAAAGTGAGGAGTACCTTCTATGGGTAGAATTTAAAAAACAAGAAGTCAATGGCAGCAACAGCTCTGTCAAAGGCCCCTTCCAGGAAAGGGATAAGGCGAAACACAGAAGCCCCAAGCCAGGCACAACTTCTATGGAAGGTTAATGGCAACGATAATGCAAGTAATGCATAAATGGAGAGTAGTAGGAGAACACAGCAAGGGGCGGAAGACGGGGGTGTGTATGTTCATCACCAGTCTGAAGCAATAGAATAGAATTAGCTTTTTGAAAAACTAAAGGCAGATTGTGGTAACGGAAATACTCTTGTTTCACAGCAAAGTAGTTGACTACTCAAGCTGTAGGGTGTTCATTGTGTTTATCAGAGAGACAGCCTGTGGGAAGACACTGTCTTTGTATAGGTGACCTGAAGCAGCATAACTATAGAGATAGTTCAGAAAAGCCACTCTAATGGCTGATTATTACAGCTAAATATTTGTGTGCACTTACAGTATATCACCAAAGTATCTCGCAAAGATATTATTGTAAATATTAGATTTTTAGCACTGTTGCCCTGAAGTAAGAAGGTCCTGGGTTCAACTCCCGTTTGCATGTTCTCCCCGTGCATGCGTGGGTTCTCTCTGGGTCCTTTGGCTTCCTCCGACAGTCCAAAACCATGACTGTTAGGTTAATTGGTCTCTCGACATTACCCTTAGGTGTGAATGAGTGTGTGCATGGTTGTTTGTCCTGTGTGTCTGTCCAGGGTGTACCCTGCCTCTCTCCCATAGACTGCTGGAGATGGACACCAGCTTCCCTGCGACCCACTATGGAAGAAGTGGTAGAAAATGAATGAATGAATTATAATTTTTCATGGGACAGCACTGAAGATATGACACATTGATACAATGTAAAGCAGTCTCTGTGCAGCTTGTATAGCAGTGTGAATTTGCTGTCCCCTCAAAATAACTTAACACACAGCCATTAATATCTAAACGGCAGACTGCAAAAGTGAGTACACCCCTAAATGAAAATGTCTAAAGTGTCAATATTTTATGTGGCCACAATTATTTTCCAGCACTGCCTTAACTCTCTTGGGTATTGAGTTCTCTAAAGCTTCACAGGTTGCCTCTGGAATCCTCTTCTTCTCCTCCATGATGACGTCACAGAGCTGGTGGATGTTGGAGACCTTGTGCTCCTCCACCTTCCATTTGGGGATGCCCCACAGATGCTCAATAGGGTTCATGTCTCCAGACCTAAACCCTAATGAGGATGCCCCACAGATGCTCAATAGGGTTTAGGTCTGGAGACATGCTGGGCCAGTCCAGCACCTTTACCCTCAATTTCTATAGTAAGGCAGAGGTTGGCTTGGAGGTGTGTTTGGGGTTGTTATGTTGTAACACCGCCCTGCGGCCTGGTTTCCAAAGGGAAGCGATCGTGCTCTGCTTCAGTTTGTCACAGTACATGTTGTCATTCATCCCTCAATGATCCATAGGTCCCCCACGGGCTGCAGTACTCATGCAGGCCCAAAACCATGACACTCCCACCACCATGCTTGACCGATGACAAGACACTCTTGTCTTTGTACTCCTCACCTGGTTGCTGCCACACACACTTGACACCATCTGAACCAAATACATTTATTCTGGTCTCATCAGACCACAGGACATTCAGTAATCCATGTCTTTAGTCTGCTTGTCTTCAGCAAACTGTTTGCAGGCTTTCATGGGCATCATCTTCAGTAGAGGCTTGCTTCTGGGATGACAGCCATGCAGACCAATTTGATGCAGTGTGCTGCATATGGTCTGACCACTGATCGTCTGACACCTTCATCCTCTGCAGCAATGCTGGTGGCACTCATGCATCTGTTTCCAAAAGACAACCTCTGGATATGACGCTGAGCAGGTTTACGGAACTTCTTTGGTCGACCGTAGCAAGGCCTGTTCTGAGAGGAACCAGCTCTGTTAAACCGCTGTATGGTCTTTGCCACCATGCTGCAGCTCAGTTTATGGGTGTTGGCAATCTTCCTACAGCTTTGGCCATCTTTATGTAGAGCAACAACTCTTTTTTTTTTTTTTTTTTTTTTCAGAGCCTCAGACAAGTCTTTGCCATGAGGTGCCATTTTGAACTTCCAGTGAGAGCGATGACACCAAACTTAACACACCTGCTACCCATTCACACCTGAGACCTTGTAACATTAACGAGTCACACAACACCAGGGAGGGAAAGTAGCTCATAGGGCAATATTTGGACATTTTCACTTAGGGGTGTACTTACTTTGGTTGACAACCTTCTTCTTTATTCTTAACTCTGCTCTGTTTTGCTTTATTTAATTTATTGGATCCAAAAAAACATTACTTAATCATTTTAAACAGTCATTTGAGTTACTAAGAGATACTTTGGATTTAGATGCAGACAACATCTTAACGCTCTAACACACTCTTTATAACAGCCTTGTGTTGTTTCTCATATTCACAGTGACGTGCTGTTTGTCATTCTAGTATATTATGAAAGGGCTGAAGGAAAATTCAGGTGTTTTTAAACCTGTGCCCTATTTTTCCTCCTTTTATTAGGTTTAAATTAGTAACTGGAACTGGTCCAATATTGAAAGAGGATGCCTTGAAAAAATGGCTGCAGTGTAAGTGTTACTAATGAAAGTGTAAGACTGCTATATGACTGAAGGTAAACATCAATACTGGGTGCCAGACGTGGACACTTTCATATCGGGCTGATCTAATCTCAGTCACGTTCTGTGCACATATGTCAATTTGTTTACACGTCTGAAGCTGTGGGTTGCTCCTCAGTCAGTTGGTCTGCAGACGCTGCTGCCTGCAAGTTTCCAGATTGCATGATGACAGGATTCTCACTGTTCAGTTGTACCTACCATATGGAGAGCTGAACAAGCAAAGAGCTGTGAGTTTCAGCCTTCTCTATACCTGAATTACCATAAAACGAAGCACCAGCGTATAGGAAGACAATTCTCTAGGTTCTAGCTGGGCAACTCCTCAAGCTTCTTTTAGGTCTGCTGTTATCAGGTCCTATTTTTTGCAGCAAAACTATTTCTCCCCATAAACGGCATAGCAATGAGTGCAGAAACACAAACAGTGCTGTGAAAATGTATTTCTCACTGTTTCTGCTTTTTTGTCACATTAAAATACTTCAGACAATCAAAATCATTTTAAGATCAAAGATAACCTGAATCTTGTGTTTAAGGTCATGTCACACCCTCTCAATCACCCTCTCAATCAAAGTTGAGTCCAAACTTTCACTAGGCCACTTCATAACCTTCATTTTGTTTGTTTGTTTGATAGTAGTTGTTTTTAAGGCACTGAGAGGCTGCGTTGCTTAGATGTTGTTCTGGGTTCTTCCTGGATGAGTTGCTGAAACGCTTTTGCAGTAATTTTGGTGTGTCAGCCTCTCCTTGTAAGGTTCCCCACTGTTTCATGTTTCAGTTGTGGATAATAGCTCTTACTGTGCTTCCAATCCCAAATGGCTTTATGACTCTTTCTTGTTCTTTTAATCTGCTTAATGCTGTCAAGAAGGTTCTATTGAAGGAATTGCTTGATTTCTGTACGTCCTTCAGATTATCTTTGTCTGATATAAAATGTGTAATGATATGAACGATTTAAGTGTGACAAACAAAGAAAAAACAAGAAATCTGTAAGGTGGCAAACTCTTTTTCACGGCACTGTAGTTACTAGAAGGTCTTTCTCACTTCAGCCTGGCCCCCTTGTCCTTCTGCAACATCCTCCGTCCTCCATGTTTTGAGCTTTACTTAATTTATCTCCTTGTCTCTATATCTGGTTTACAAATCCAATAAACTAACTGGAATGATTTGATTTGGACCTCATAAAACCACTGCCGTTTTGGAGCCAAGATGTTTGACCAAAGATGAGGATGACTTAAACCAACACTGGCAAGGACTGGCATCTGTTTTCTTAAATCATCAACCTCATATGTTGGAAACCAACTATTAAAACATTTCTTAATGACTTCCTCCAAGAGCAGATAAAGGTTTTTAATCATATAGCTTTTGTTGAGATGTATTTGTGTATTATTGTTGTCACCAATTCGTATCGAGCCGTTGCCATTTTATCCCGTTCTTCTTCCATTTTGTACATGTAGGCGAATCGTCACAAAAGTCTGCAGCAAAAAAAACCCAAACTACAAAAGTATGTCCTTCAAAGTCTTTTTGGAAAAATATGGAAATTGCTTTCAATATTTTCCATGTTTGGATGAGTATAAAAAAACATTTAAAAACTAAATTGGTCAAAGAAGTTGGTCCAGACAGCTGAGATGAAATTTGTAATTTTCATTATTTGACTTATTATTATGACTCAATTATGACTCATTATTTTGAGAATCAAACCTCATTTTTGAGATAACAGGCAGATTATGGTGAAATAGTTCTTGTTTTAATTTTATAACTGGGTTTAAAACGGTTCGAATGCACACTGAAATGCATTGATCCACAGTGTTTGTTTTAGCTTGAACCATCTGATTAACCTCTTATCTTATGGATTCTAGAGATAATTACATTATTCCAACAAAACAAGCTAGAGACTTCAAGTTATTTCAAGATAATGGAATTGTCATCAGAAATAAAGCTAATAAATAAGTTGTTTTTAGATATTACATTACTTACATTAGTTGTAGAGCTTTGTTTGTTGTCCTGTGATATTCTTCAACTTCAAATTTACCTTATCTGTTATAAAACAAGTTATTCTATGCATCTTGAAGGGTAAAGAACCCTTAAATGGTTACAGATTTCTTCATAACTTTAGTTGTAGGGACTCACTTGTTGAGATTTATGAATGTCTTTGTAAGAGGATAACTAATGTGTAACTTTATTTCAAATTTTTTTGAATTTGTAAACAATTCCCGTGTATATCCTGGGTAGTTTCTGTTTTTTGTGCTTTATTTTTTCTTCCTTTTTTACCTATATTCATGTTTTTATACTTGTAGTTTTTTTTATTGGGTCTGAGGTTTCTAGAGGACCACAATGGAAATAAGCTCTTGGCTTTTCTGTGCTTTGATATTTGACTGTGGTCATGAGGTGTAAATATTGAATTGTGCTATCTCCAAATAAATTCAATCAATCTATAAATCAATCATGGGAAATTTGCTCTGCTATCAGGTGAGGACGTCAACATCAGTATCAAACTACAGATTATTTTTATTGATGCTAATCACCTCAAATATTTTTATTTCCATTTAAAAATTATCTAAAAGATATTTTCGAAAATGTAGTTTTGGGGAAAATATGGAATTTAGAAAAAAAAAAGCTGAAATGACTGAAGCCACAGCTGCCCAAGAGGAATGCTACAGTCATAGAAATGGAAATTCACACTTTTCCCGAACCACTTCTGTTTAGTTTGGGTCAGTTTGGTTCCTCCTCATCTTGTATCCCGAAACCTGAGCACCGAAAATCGCAGATTAAAACCTCAGATGGAGCAAAGAACACATGAATGCATGTAATGCAGTGTTTTTTTTTTAATTTCACTCTTTAAAGTCGACATCAGTCTCATAACTGTGACTTAGGGAGTTTACTCCATTTGATAAAAGGTCTTAACATGTTTTATAAAGGGCTTCTTGTGCAACTGAAATGACCGTATCATCGTGTCGTTCAGAAGGCTCCTTATGGTCTCCTGGGATCATTTCCACTCTTCCCCGAGGCTGACCTAGCTGGGCCTAGAAATCATCCTATCGAAGCAGAGAGGCTGTTTAAAAGAAAACATGAGAATATCTGAGTACTACATCTGAACGTTTGCTAGACAAAATGAAAACGAAGTGTTGATTAGACAGTGACGTGACTGTCGCCTGATAAACCAGCTGCTTGTTTTGTTGTATTTTCACACATTATGTTCATGCCTAAAGGGAGTTGCTGAATGAATTTACACTATTTTGGTAAAAACATTGCATCATAGCTGAAAAACCAAATTAAACAATATTTTACCATTCCATTTTAAGAAATACTTTTAGACTTGTAGATGGGTACTTTATTTGCTTTAAGAGAATATTTGGATAGTTTTAAAAAACATATATTTTATCTTTTATGTCCAAGTGTGTGTGTTGCTATATTACTCAGAGAAGTTCTCCTTAGGTATTTGGACCTTCTTTTTGTGTTTTCTGTACTCTGCTGTGTAGGGGACATCTGGAGGAAGGTGCTCCAGTCAGATGACACCAAAGTTAAGCTTTCTGGCCTACATGCAAAATGTTTGGTGTGGCAGAAAGCTAACACTGCACATCATCCTGAACACACCATCATGAAAGTGACACATGGAGGTGGCAGTATCATGGTGTGGGAATGCTTTCCTTCAGCAATGACAGGGAAACTGGTCAGAGTCGAAAGGAGTATGAATGGTGCTAACCACAGGGCAATCCTGAAAGAAACCTGTTTAAAGTTGGGCTGAAGGTTCACGTTCCAGCAGAACAACGACCCTAAAAATACACCCAGAGCTGCAATGAGGTGATTAAGATCAAAGCATATTTATTCGTTAGAATGGCCCAGGCAAAGTCCAGACCTAAATCCTATTGAAAATCTGTATTTAGATGTCCAATGACATGAAAATGGACATTTATTTGATTGCATAATCAGTAGTAAGGACTATAGTTTTTAGTTCTAAATTCCCACTTCTGTCGTACATTGAGTGCAACATTACTCTATTATTATGGAAAACCTCAGAGCAAACCTTTATCACAGGTCAACTAATTTCTTATGGCAACATACCACTGTGTCTTGCCATGAAAATAATATGTAATAACTGAAATATTAGGGAATATATCCAGGAATATAGTGTATAAGTATTTTTTTCAATCGCTGCATGTCAGGCATACAGCATGGAGAAGTTGGTTGCCTACATGTGCCGGGGCAGTTTTGCTCAACAAAACGGTTATCTGGTGATGGTATCCTAATTACTTGATGTGAATTTGATTAAATCAGGGTTGTAAATCTGGGTAGACAGGTTGCAGTGATAAACTATGAACCTATGTTTTTTTTTTTTACTGTTTTTTTGTGGCAGTAGTGGCTTTTATTTTCTGAAAGTGAGCTGACAGGAAATGGGGAGAGAGAGTTGGGGAAGACATGCAGTAAAGGTCAGGACTCGGACCAGGGACGGGCTGCGTCAAAGACTAATGCCTCCTTATATGGGTTGTGCGCTGCACCACCATCACACCTATCAACCCGTGTTTGTATGACCTTCAACCCAATGGATAATTTGTTTGTGCATAAGTGTAAATAGAGGAAATTTTAAAGAAAATCATGACCCACGTTACCAAATGTTGTGGTGAGGTCTAACAGAATTAAAATAGAGTATTTACCAAGACAAGCTTTCTTAAGTGTTACATGGGAGTGGCTTCTTCAGTTTGCTGCTTACATTTTTCTTTTTTAGCTATAATAATGTTAAAAAAAATGACTGAAAGATTTTTTTCTTGCAAATACACTGACCAAAAAACATGCATTAAAAGGTCCTGTGTTAATATCTTAGCAGGGGGATATGACAATAGTCTGTTGTTACCGCTTGACTCCTCAAACATGAGTAACTTTTCAGTAAAACCTCTTAACTAACGGCATGCCTCTGAAGACGTGGAAAGCACAGATGAAACAGAGTTTGGGGATCCCTTAAATTTAATTAAGGGATCTGATGAAGGGGGGGTAGGTACCAGTGAAAAGAGCAGGGATCACCACTTTCTCATTAATTGCTCAATCAGCCAAAGGAAAATGATCTGTGCTAATTAGGAGGACTCTCCTTCCATCATGGGGCTGTGGTGTAATTACAATCAGTCTGGGCCTAATGACACACTCAGTGCAGTACCACTTTTCATCCTGTGGGGCTCCTGCTCTATGCATACGACTGCATGCAGTTTATATAATTGCTGCATTTAGTTTCATTATGAAAATAATTAGGTTGTGTTTTTGGAATGCAGGAGATGACTATTAATATTTCGCTTTGTGCAGGTTTGAATAGTGGGGTTTCTGTACTTGGGTCAGTGCAGGTAGTGGATGATGTTTCTTGTGTGAATAACATTCACTTTTTACGGCTACATTACAGCTATGTATATGATGTTGGAACAGAAATATACATTGAGTTTTATTTTTCTCACATTAAGCAAACGCAACTCTGTTCACGTGAGGATAATGTGTAATTTTGGAGCTTTTTTTAGCTGCATAAAATTGACAAACAGATCGCAGGTGTAGCATGGCAGACTAAAATAATATAAAGCAGATCATCTGGAAGAAACTAGTATTTGGAGCAGAAAAAAAACAGAAGTGTGCAGATTGGTAGTCATGCGTGATGATATGGCTCTTGCAATCTGCTTCTTTGCAGTGAAATCTGTTTGGCTACTCAGTGGAAATTTGATGCCAGCAGCACTTTTCATATCATTGGGATGATAAGATAGTTACTGGTGATCTGTGTCTCATCTACAGTGGCTAAGTATTATGCAGTTGATACCATCATGAGTCCTTTCCAAACTTGATCCACTTTTAATGTGGCATATATTACGTAAAACTGAACAGAAAACAAATGTGTTAGAGGGAAAATATCAAAAATCTAAAATACCCGTAATTACCTGGTTGCATGAGTGTATAAACAGTTTTAAACATCATTTTGATAGATCATTAGGTTCCTTCAGTATGTCACATAATGCCTTGACAATATTTGCCCGCTCCGTCTTACATAAATTAAAATCTCTCAGTTTGAGAGGACATCTGTTGTCCAGAGCCCCCTTCAGGTGAGCCCACAGATATTATCTGGTTGAAATCTGGACGCTGCCCCCACGATGTATCACTGTGGGTGTGTATGGTGTTCTATCAGGTGATGTGCTGTGTTGTTTCTGTAAGTTCGAGTGTGGTTCCTTCAGACCATAACACATTCTTGCACAAGGTTTTGGAAGAATTTACCCCGGCCTGGATGCTTTTTTTGGAAAAAAAAGTCACAAATACCGAAAAGTCACATGAAAAAGGCAATAAATAAGCTCCCTCTGAGTTTCTGTCGATCATTTACATAAAATGCTTTGCGTCCTTCTCTTACCTGATACCCGTGTGCAATATTAAGAGTTTATTGATTGTTTATAATCCCTCAGCAAACTGTGGTGTCGGTTGCAAATGAAGAAGTGCCAGGAAAATTATTAGGAATGAACTACAGGCTGAATGAGGAAATTTAAACATAAGGTGTTTCAACATAGTGTCAGTTTAAGAGTGTGATCAAGGTGTTAAATTTGTAAGTTAAAAACAACTATAATGGGTGCGGCGCTGCTGGTGTAGGGGGTGTAGAACGTGACCCATTTGATCCTGCGACAGCCTGCGTCGAGAACCTTACCCCGCTCTTTCTACACCATTTCCTGTCTGACTACTGTTGAAAAAATACTTTGAAAAAATAATAAAGGCCACTAGAGCCTAAAAAAACCTGTAATTTTACCAGATTTGTGTAAAATTCCAGACATTTTTGGTGATTTGTTGCTCTTTTTCTTCATTCTTCTTTCATCTTCATTATTTTTATTTTACAGCTGTATGTCTGTCTGCCATCTATGTAGATTATATTGAATTATAATCAATCCAACGGTTTACATAAAGTATAAACCAAACAATAATCTTTGTAGTAAGATGCCTTCTACAAATTATTCTTGTCTTGGAAAAGATAGATTTCTGAAGTGTAACAAAGTGTTATAAAGAATATTTAAAAAAGGATATTTTATCCAACTTTCACAGATTATTTTCTAAAATAGTTTTGTATAGGACAGCTCTAAAGGACAGCTCTAAATGATTAAAAAACCTTCTCCCATTTTTTTTTCAGTGATTTAAAACCGTGAGCATTCTTAAAGATCGTGTTTTTATAGAAAAGGAGCAGGTCATGGAAATGAACGCCACTGATAGTAACACCAAGCAGACACTCAAAGTTTTAAGTTAATAGTTACAAACAATATATTCTTTTGGTTGCCATAGTACCTCAAAAGCATTAATGGGTCTAATCTGAAGTGAACAGCCATTTATTACTTCCTGGACGCTTTGAGAACTGGTATTGGTTTATTTATGGCCTTGCAGGTGTTCTTCTTGGACTAGCACAGGAGACACCTTTCAACCATCCTAACATCAGTTTAAAACGCTTTCAGATGGAAATCACCACGCTGATTTTAGCATTTTATGTGTATCCACCAGTTCGAGAGTTAGTTCTGCTTTCGATTTGTACTCAGAAGTTGGAACTTTTAAGCTCCACTGGGAAAGTCGGAGGTCCGCAAGTTCAATTTCCAACATGGCCACTACACGAAAATGCAGTTCGAGTTGTCATTATTTTTGATTATGATTTTTAACACATTAAATTAGTCGATGACATCTGAAACACATTAAACGGAGGATTAATAAGTGAAATTTTACCCAGGTAGCAAGTCCTAAACACTAAGTCTTATGTTGAATTCAGCTACATAACGATGACAAAACAGGCACACTAATGCTAATTTGGGGAGAGGCTAAGTCACAAAATCAAGGTTCTGAATTAAAATTTATCTTTTATGGGAGGAAATCCCAACAAAAGATTATTCCTTACAAAATATGATAGCTTTATTTTAAATGCATGATTTAGCTCCCCAAAAATGTTTTTTTTACCTTTTGTATGTGTCCAAACCTTAAGAACAGGGTCGAAATATTCCTTTAGTTGCTGAATTCACTTCGTACATCTGACAATGCAAATGTTTTCCATATAATAATCACTTAAGCACACCATACTGTACTCCATTATTCATTTATTCCAAACTTTAATTAGTGCCTCTTATTCGTCAGTTTTTATCTTCACTTCAGTAAATTTGAATTAACTCAGCTGCAGTCTGTTTTTTTTTACAGGCATAACTGCAAACTGTTTATTAACAGTCGTCTATAGGCAAGTTGGACATCTGTTTTTCTGTCCATCTAAACGTACAGGGGTTGGACAATGAAACTGAAACACCTGGTTTTAGACCACAATAATTTATTAGTATGGTGTAGGGCTCCTTTGCGGCCAATACAGCGTCAATTCGTCTTGGGATGACATATACAAGTCCTGCACAGTGGTCAGAGGGATTTTAAGCCATTCTTCTTGCAGGATAGTGGCCCGGGTCACTACGTGATACTGGTGGAGGAAACGGTTTCCTGACTCGCTCCTCCAAAACACCCCAAAGTGGCTCAATAATATTTAGATCTGGTGACTGTGCAGGCCATGGGAGATGTTCAACTTCACTTTCATGTTCATCAAACCAATCTTTCACCAGTCTGTGGTGTATTGGTGCATTGTCATCCTGATACCGGCACCACCTTCAGGATACAATTTTTTGAACCATTGGATGCACATGGTCCTCAAAAATGGTTCGGTAGTCCTTGGCAGTGACGGCCCATCAACACAGGTATTGGGGGCAAAGGGAATGCCATGATATGGCAGCCCCAAACCATCACTGATCCCCCCCATGCTTCACTCTGGGCATGCAACAGTCTGGGTGGGCGCTTCTTTGGGCTTTCCCCACCAAACTCTCCCGGATGGGGGGGGAAAACAGTAAAAGGGGACTCATCAGAGAACAATACATTTTTCACATTGCCCCCCAGCCCAAGATTTGCGCTCCTTTTGCACCATTGAAAACCGACGTTTGGCATTGGCATGAGTGACCAAAGGTTTGGCTATAGTAGCCCGGCCGTGTATATTTGGCACCCTGTGGAGCTCCCGATGGACAGTTCTGGTGGAAAAGGAGAGTTAGAGGTGCACATTTAATTCTGCCGTGATTTGGGGGCAGCCGGGTTTTTTTTTTTTTTGGCAACCCGGGTTTAGCCCCCCGAACATCCCTTTCAGACAGCTTCCTCTTGCGTCCCCGTTAATCCTTTTTGGATGTAGTTCGTCCTTCTTGGTGGTATGCTGACATTACCCTGGATACCGTGGCTCTTGTACACACAAAAAAAAAAAGACTTGCTGTCTTGGTCAAAAATGCGCCAGCAAGACGTGCACCAACAATTTGTCCTCTTTTTGAACTGTGGTATGTCACCCATAATGTTTGGTGCATTTCAATATTTTGAGCAAAACTGTGCTCTTACCCTGCTAATTGAACCTTCACACTATGTTCTTACTGGTGCAATGTGCAATCAATGAAGACTGGCTACCAGGCTGGTCCAATTTAGCCATTAAACCTCCCACACTAAAATGACAGGTGTTTCAGTTTCATTGTCCAACCCCTGTATTTTGTCATCAATTATAGTTACATACTAGTTACATACTATTATTAGATGAGATTCAACCTCAGTTAGCCGGTAGCTCACAGCTGACAATGCTAGTCCAGGTCACGTGTGAATGGCGTAGCATTTAGTATGTATAGCTGTAGACAGCCTTTGCACATGAGGTTATGGATGTTGTATGTATGTTTTGAAGTTAATCCATGCACTATTGAGCATGTGAATTTTGGGTTTTGGAAAAGGAGTTACACAGAAATATGACCTATCACAGTAAGTTGGTTTATTTTGTATTTATTTATTGTTACTTGTTAGTGACATCTTTGTTTACTGAGATGATTTTTAAGACAACCATACTGGAGGTAAGGATGCTATTAATGTCCTGTATGTACCTAAGCTACAGTAATTCAGTAAATACATGCCAGAGCAGAAAAAAGAACGTGTCCGTCACTCATTTATTCAATATTCCCCTTTTCAGGGCTATTACATTTGAAGGCACAGCTGGGATAGTGATTGTCAGGCTGGGATCCTACTCCAGAGGAGAACACCCCACATCAGCTTTTTCATTATCATAACCCAGGTAGCGAAGAGTGCAGTTACAAACAAAGGTGACACCCATCCAAGAGGACTGTGTATTCTGACGGGGGTACACTTTGAGATTAAAGGTGCCCTTTTCCAACTTACCAGTGACCAGCTGATAAAAATATGTGATTTCCTTGCAATTTCTGGAGCAAACAAACAAAATATCACAGGCAGCCCCAAAATGCTCTTGTTACAATAATCAGCAACCATATTGAACGTGACAAACTAAGGGAACTAGAGACTGAAGGAATGTCAGCATTGCTGAGTTTAATGGACATGATAAAACAAGTGCCGAAAGTTATCAAGAACAGCACACCAGAAAAGGAAGATGAGGAACAAAAGAAACTTAGCAGAGTACTAAAACAACTAAAACTCATAGTTCAACAGAAAGAAATTGAAATGCAAGTTTTTGGCGACCCTGAACAAATGGACAGACTAACCTTTTCCAGCGTGGCCCGCCAAATAGAAAATGGCCTCAGAAAACGCTGAACAGGTACTTGCATTGATTTTGCAGCAATCCCTCATACTGAGCATGCATGAAGCAGCAGTGGAGAGGAAAAATCCCTTTTAACAGGAAGAAACCTCCAGCAGAACCAGGCTTAGTGTGAGTGGCCATCTGCCGACTCTGGGTTTGAGAGAACAGAGCAGAGACAAAAAAAGAACACAGAAGCACTGGTCCAGCAGTATTTTCTTATTTTCTTAAAGGAGTTATAGCTCCTTTAGTGGCTTCATCTAGGAGAGAAAGACAGCTAAGCAGATGAACTCTGAGCCAGTTTTCAAGTCTAGAGTATGAAAGAGAGCACATACAGTTAGTCACAGTAGAAGCCCAGCCAGTAGCTATGTCTAGAAGAGAAATAACTCAAAATTGGAGAGTAGTATGAGAATGTAGCAGGCAGATTGAAAGTGGTCATTATGTCCTCCAGCAGCCTAAGCCTATAGCAGCATAACTACAGAGATAGCTCAGGATAGCCTATGCCACTAACTATAAGCCTTATCAAAAAGGAAAGTTTTAAGCCTTGCCTTAAAAGTAGACAGGATGTCTGCCTCACGGACTAAAACTAGGAGCTGGTTCCACAGGAGAGGAGCCTGATAACAAAAGGATCTGCCTCCCATTCTACTTCTAGAGACTCTTGGGACCACCAGTAAACCTGCAGTCTGAGAATGAAGTGCTCTGTTAGGAATAAATGGAACAATCAGATCTTTGATGTATGATGGAGCTAGATCATTCAGGGCTTTACATAAGAGAAGGAGAAATTTAAATTATATTCTGGATTTAACAGAGAGCCAATGAGGGGAAACTAAAATAGGAGAAATATGACCTCTCTTTTAATTATCATCAGAACTCCTGCTGCAGCATTTTGGATCAGCTGAAGGCTTTTAACTGCATTTTGCGGACAATTACAATAGTCCAGCCTTGAAGTAACAAATCCATGGACTAGTTTTTCAGCGTTACTCCTGGGCAGGATATTTCTCATTTTGGCAATATTCCGGAGGTGAAAGAAGGAAATCCTCGAAACCTGTTTAATATTAATTGACATTAATTGACTGACTAAGCAGTTTCTTTTTCAACGACTCCGGTCCAAAGACGACAACTTCTGTCTTGTCTGAATTTAGGAGCAGAAAATTTAAAGTCATCCAAGTTTTTATGCATTCAAGACATGCTTGTACTCTATCTAACTGGTTGGACTGATCAGGATCTGAAGGTCAAGCTGAGTATCATCAGTATAAAAGTGACAATGTATCCCATGCTGCCTGTTAATTTTGCCTATTGGAAGCATGTGTAGCAGCATAAATGGTATGCTACCACTTTAAGACAGCCAATTTCAGTGCCGGGATATAAGTACGCCTCCACCTGTCATGAGACGCTTTGCGTCTTGACGTCTGCCTGCTCCTGGTTTTGCAGCTGCTAACTGTTCGCTGGTAAGCGTAGCTGTTTTCATTGTTTTAGTCGGATTATAGTGGCCATTAATGTAAACTGTGGTATGATGTCCAGTTTAGCCCGTCCTCTGCTGCGTCTGCGGATTACCAGTACCGGTCCGTCCTTTGTGTGTGTTGTAGGGCTGAAAGGTAAGGGCTAGCATGCCTAGGCTACCAACTCCCCCATAAACAATGGCTTATATAGCGTTCTGTTACAGCTACTGGATTGATCTTTATGTATTGACTTGCTCAGATGGTGGGGCCGTAATCTACTGGTTTGCCGCTATCGAATGAGCTCTTCTGTTGGCTTCCACCTGGATGTGTTTTGTCTACCGGAAGATCAATTCAAGACCAACTTGGGCCTTCCCCTGCTGGCTGGGGCTTTGGCTACACCACTTTTAACTGAATTGACTGAATTATTGTATTTGTTGTGACGCTATTGTTTTATTTGGGCTGTGTTTGTTTATTTCTCCTAGGAACGGAGGCTCTGTGTGGTGGCAGTGGTGACCCTTGGTGGCGGGGTCCCGTATTGTGTGTTTATTTTGTTGGAGCACCCTTTTTCTCCTTGTTTGCTGTGTTTTTTTGTTGTTGTAGTGTCTAGGGTGATCCCTTTTCTTCACTGGATGTTGCCCCTTTTTCTTCACAGTCCTTTCCTTGAATTGTTTTATCTTTGCCATTTTAAAATACTGGAAATGAAAATAAATCTTTTTAACTATTGACTTGTTAGGCAAATTAATACATTTTGTAAAACTTTGGAATCTTGTCTCCTCTCTGCAGTAAAACGAACCTGTGTCCTTTTACTTATTCAATGTCCTGGAGTACAATTCCAGGTGGTGTTGTTGGTTTCCACTTCTCATAAACTGACCATAGAATTAATGTTGTGGACCATCAGGGTTACGCAATTTTAAAGAAAACCCACCCCCAGGTTGCCACATTTGTATATTGTAAAGATGATTGATCCAAGTACTGAATCCTGTGGTACTCCACAATTAACCCTGGACTTTGAAGATGATTTATTTACATTAACAAACTGGAATCTGTCAGACAGATAAGATTTAAACCAGCCTAGTGCTGTTCCCCTGATCCCTACAGTATATTCCAGCCTTTCTAAGAGAATATTGTGATCGACTGTATCAAATGCGGTACTGAGATCTAACAGAACTAGTAGAGACACAAGTCCATTATCTGAGGCTAGGAGAATATCATTAGTGACTTTCACTAGTGCTGTTTCAGTGCTATGATGAGCTCTGAAACCTGACTTCTTCAAACAGATCATTGCTGCATTAATGTTCACACACTTGATTAGCAACTATTTTCTCAAGAATTTTAGATAAAAACAGAAGATTGGATATAGGTCTGTAATTTAGTAAGTCATCTTGATCAAGCGAAGGTGTCTTAAGAAAAGGTTTAATTACAGCTACCTTAAAAGCCTGTTGTACATATCCATTTGCTAAGGATATATTAATCAAATCTAAAATGGGGCTGGTAATCAAAGGGAACACTTTCTTAAATAATTGGGTTGGAATTGGGTCTAACATACAAGTTGAAGGTTTAGATAAAGGTAATATTTTTGATAACTTTCCACTCTTAGGAGAATCCTTCGTTTACATTGTCAAGAGAGAGGCGCAACTGAGTTATATAAACAGCTTACCACAGAAGTGCAGAGCAGTAGAGATACGAGCAAAGGATTTGTGCCAAAAAATATTGTTTGCTCTACAAGAGGCTAAGTCAGGTCTTAGGTATGATCCTGCATTAGTGCAAAGTATGGTCATGCCTATAGTTTTCACATGCCTTCACAGTGACCGCATAAAGACTGATCTCCAGCCTCACTTGTCAAAACCAAATATTTCAGATGAACTGCTTTTAGAAGTTCTAAATATTGTCTGTGCTAATGATAATAAAAGACAGGATAAGAAGAGGAACATACGGCAGCGGTCAACTGGAGTACATGCAGTTCAGTCCAGTGACACAAGTAAGGAAAAATGATTTGGGGCACACCAAAATGTTGTCACACTTCCCTCAGATGTGCTGTCAGACCTGAAAGAAATCAAAGCACATCTGGTCTTGCTCAAAGACCTCAAAACTGAGGTTGCAGAAATCAGAGAATCCATCCACAACAATGACACCAAACAATTTGCAACCTGCAATGTGACAAGACGTAAAGTATGGTTTTCACCATCACATAGCTTATGCTCCTCCACAGCTTTCTGCCTGGAATAAAGAGTGTGCAGCTCTTCGTCATCTTAATAGGGAATATGAAGGTGCTGGTGATCCAAGGTTGATGAGAAGAACTACTCAGTTTCAACAGAGATTTGCACCACAAAGGTACCCAGTGCCATGCCCCAACTGAGATGCCCTGCATGCCAACAGAAGGGAGAAAACTTCTGCCAGCAATGCTACAGGTGTGGTAGTAGCACACATATCCAGGCTGGCTGTAGGGGGTACCGAGGTAAGGCCACCATGGCAAGAAAGTATCCTTTAAACGAGGGAAGATTGCCCCCGGAGGACAGGGGGTGACCATGCCTACCAAAGTGTCCCAAAAATGTGCCAGTTGTGGTGAAATGGAAGGATACCAAAACTTTGGACAGTGCTCAATGTGCAAAAGAGTGGTCTATTGTTCCAAGGACTGCCAGGAGAGTCATTGGCCAGAAAAGGAGGCCTGTAGGCTCCCCACAAACACTGAAAAACCCTTTGAACACATACAACTATGCAAGACTATGACAGGTAAAAAGAAAAAAACTCCACAAAGAAAGACTGTACATTAGCCAACCCAGTTGGAAAGAATGTCTTGTTAGCTGCTACCTACAGCAGTAGAAAACACATGCACTCAGGTTGACAAGTTTCTAGATTTGATGAAGCATGGAAAGCTGAGAGCATTCCAGATGTGAAGCTCAGGGACATAACATAAATTGTTGACTCAGGAGACCCCCCTACAGATTGAGGGTGCTTATGGTACAGTGATACCATATGTGGGATGGGTAGAAGGAATGTTCAAACTAACAGCTGGTTGTGAAGAGTTCTGTGTTCCCATGCTTATTTTGAAAGGCAGTCAACTTCCCCATCCTATTATTAGTATATAGTAGCACATAATATTAACACATTAATAATAACAGTCAAAAATAAATTAATAACTATGAAGACAAAGACGGAATTTTAAAAGCAGTGAAAATGGCTTTCCCAAATTTAAAAAATGGGACTGAGAAGGCTTTCATTAAAGCAGTTAGTGTGGAGAGAACGAGTGGGTATCTTGTAAAAAGAGCATGTCAGAGAATGAGTGTACCAAACCAAAGTACTATTCAAGTAAAATGCAGGATAAATGTCAGGCCCTTCAAAGAAGACTCCACATTAGTGTTTGAACCAGATGGAAATCTACTGTGGCCAGAGGGGCTCCAGTTTTATGACACAGTTTTTCAGGTAAAGAGAGGTGCAGAGCCTAATTTTGTCCTTGTACAAAACCCCACTGATCATGACATCACACAAGAGCATGCATCACAAAAGAGTAGTCATTGGCACAGCACAGCTAGTCACTTCTGTGTACCCATTAAATCTAGATGATGATTCAAAGTTGTCTGCTGCTGTAAATAATATTTAGAACCATCATACCAAAGATCCGAACCCTGGCATCCTCCTATTGATCTCAGTCACCTGAATGAGAGTCAAAGACAGGTTGTACGTGAAATGTTGAGAGAGGGGTCTGATTCTTTCTCTTGAACAGACAAAGATTTTTAATGTGTTGAGAAGCTTCAACTAAAGATTGATCTGAAAGACTTTGAACCTGTTTGCTGTACCTACATGTCTGTTCCTAAACCGTTATATGATGAAATAAAGGACTACCCTTCTGATTTGATTGCACATGAATGGATTGAGAAATCCCACTCATCCTATGCTTCATCTGATGTTTGTTGTTGGAAAAATACGGTATATAAGTTATCATTGTTTAGTTTAAATCGTGTATTTCTGAAGTTCTTCTATAGTTAAGATGATTCCTATGATTGCTTTTTTAGTGTGAAAAAGTGTTTGTGGAAGGTTAAGGAATGCGGTCTGGAGTGGATCCCTCTCTGGACATGACAAGCTTATACCATATATGGGAATGACTACACTTTTAGGTTGAAATCTCTGTAAGAATTGGCTGAACCAATTCCCGCTTTCTGCTTGTAGGAATGTGAGTTGTAAATAAAAGGCTGGTGCAAGGATTCTCCCTTTGTGAGAAGGAAGTCGCTGTTCTGGCAGAGGACTGTCTCACCCTTGAGAGTCAAACTTACTTGGTTCACTTGTGTCTTATTTTACACTTGTCTGTGTTTATCAGCTTTTCTTTGGTCCTCCCAGCCGGATCGCTAGAAATCTGCCGCCCGGGGCCCTGCGGTGCGTGTGGGGTTTCAGTCGGTGCAGCCTTCAAAACGTCTGGAGAACAAAAATCCTGCACAGGGAATTCTGTACTGGTAACCGTCAAATCGACTGAGGGGCACCGGGAAGTGGATCAACGTGTTCCGAGAGACAGTGTGAACGAACGCACAGGTAAGACAGAACCAACTAAGTATATAAAAAGAAATACACAAGCCGATAAGCTTGGCGCTAGCGCTAGATGAGTACGCGAGCCGGTATGCTCGGCGTTTAACAGAACTGCAGTTTTTGAAGAGGCCTGATAATGAACAGTGGGTGTGTGTATGAATGCAGAATCACATTATTCACTCAGTGAGACAACCCGAAACCTTGCTGGTATTAAATAAAGATGTTGACTGCTGAGGTGTGTCGTGGGGAATTCTGATTTGGATATTAGGTGCCATCAAATCTCAGTTTAAAACCCCTGCAACCTCCGAGACTAGAACTCAGTGCCGAAACCGGATACAAAACTAGGTGTTTGATTTAGAAGCCTGTTTTCTGGGAGATGTTGGGGGCCCGTTGAGGAATTCTATTTTGATTTGATGGTAGGCTACAAAAATATATATAAAAACTATACCCCTGTTAGATAAATATATATAAATAGAGCTGAGTTTGAATAATAATAATAAACTAGAGTAAACAGGATAAAAGTATATTTAATAAAGCACAAAGAATCAAATAAATAGCACTAATATAAATTAATGGAAGTAGAACTCAGTTCCTAACAATAGTTTTTAATAGATAAAAAAAAAAATGGGAAAGTGCGTTTGGAAGCAGCCCCCGTTAGAAGAAGATGCAACGTTTATGCACTCAAAAGATCCAGATACAGTACAAAACCTCGCTAAATGGCAGAAAGATTATAATTTTAAAGGAGGTTTTTCGGTTCCTGCTTGTACCCATTTGGTACAGAGACTAAAACAGAAAGTCAAACTTAAAAAAAAAAAAAAAGAGCAAGGAGGTTTATATAGCAGAAGCTGCGATTGCCCTTAGTGCCGGTGGAACAGATAATCCACGATTTGCGGTGTTGTGGGAAAATGTTAGAAGGAGAGTTTAGACAGAGAACAGATTATACCATCATTAACCAGACTAAACAGAAAATAGGGGAGCCAATCATTGAGTATAGAATGAGAATGGTAGAAGTGTTTAAAAGTAATAGTGGACTGCAACACGATAATGTTGATGACAGTCCCTATCAACAGCAGTTAAAAAATGCCCTCCAGGCAAATGCTTTACCTGAGATTCGTAACTGGGTCACAAAACATAATACTGATTTACCCACCTGCTCGTTTAGCAGTTGGCAGAACTAGGCAATGCATGCTGAAAAGGTGCTCAGTGGAAAGAAAAAACAACCCCCTAATGATACCTTCTATGCTGAGGATGAAATATTTTATGCAGGACCAGTAAGTAGGGGGAGGGGTAGAATGAGAGGAATTTTCAGAGGAAGAGGAGGCCTAAAGGGGGCGTGAACAGAGGCAAGTGAGAGGGGGAGATGACAAAAGAGGTGATGCATGCTGGGCTTGTGGGCAGCATGGTCATTGGGCTAGAAACTGTCCAAACAGGCACCCCAGTCAACCATGACTAGATGATAGAGGGGACACTATAGATAATAATCATGATGAAGATGAAGAAATGATAGACATTGCAGCAGCATACATGGATACGCTGAGATCCTCTCCAAGTGCAACAGTATATGTCAGTCTACATGAGATACTAACAACTTCGCCTACTGGTATAACATAGGGATCTGAGGGAATATGTGAAACAAACTGACTAATACAATGATGATGTTTTTCAACAGGTGATGCTCATGATGCTCAGGTGGGATGCAGTGTTCCTAGGAAATGCAGCTCATTTATTGACAATAAATTTTTCTCCGATAGGTGGAAGCTGGAGAAATAACATCACACTGTGTGGAAGTTTTGCTGACTAATCATAGGCTGGATCTATGAAACATTATGTGCACAGACTAAATGACCAAACGACCCAAGACCAAATGACCAAGGTTCTGACTGACTAATGAACCTCACTGACCTGACAATGATAACCTGACACTTCTCCAGACTGGACGGACCCAACAGACAACACCTTCAAGGTGGACCCCACTAACACCACTTCATGATGAAAAGAATTGAATCATTCAAAACAGTAGTGGAAAGAAAAGGGGTTATAAGAAAACAATGTGCATTTTCAGAATATAAAAAGAAAGTTATATTGGAATTTTCGCAAATGAAATTGCTCTGATAGAGAAAAAAGTCAGTAAGTAAAAATGTATTTGTATAGCACATTTCAGTGGCAGGGGAATTCAAAGTGCTTTACATTATAACACAAAATCCTAAAAACCCCCAAGCGGATATTCATGACCGTCATGGGGAAAAGTTGTCAGTGTGTGAATGTGTGTGAATGGGAATGACTGATTTCATTATAGAGCGTATTTGAGGGACCTTAAAAGCGTTAATAAAGGTCTGATGTTCTGATGATCATTGTCAAACTTCTATCTCAATAAGGTTTCCAGAATTTTTCCAAAAACATATAAAGATAGCAATGGTTCTACCTGTATTAAAATACTAATAAACATAAGAAAGCTCAATGACCTGTCTTCAATTTTTCACAATTCTTTTACAAACAGAGTAATAAAACTTTTATGTGGCCAATGTCTGTCCATTTTGTCTGTCTGTTTTTGTGAAATGAATGTCTGTTTCATGTTATGTAAAAATGGTATATGTATATGTATATGTGCATATATGTGCATAATAATTAAAGACAACAAGAGTAAATCTGATCCTCAACAGTAGCATAATATTAGGTCAGTTCTTTATGATGAAACAAAAGGATTTTAACAGATGTTTGGACTTTTTCCAGTCAGTTTCAGAATGATCAAATTAGACTCAAATTCAACATAAGATGAAATGTACCTTAACAGAATTACTGGACTGGACTGAAATGGAGAAAACTTGAGTTAATTGAAACAAACTTTAGTTACTTGAAATAAATACAAAATGTAATTAAAAGAACTATAGCTGACTGAAACTGTACAGTGTGTTTATAAAACTAGGTAAGACAAACTAAGATTATAAGACACAACATGCTCTTCATTTTTGTGTTCATCAATTTTATTAAGCCTTCTGAATAGATGAGGAGTGAGCTTTTTTTTTACCAGAACTAATGAAACCTAAACTAAACCAAGCATTATTAAAATAATAGCAACTAAAAAAAAGTGACCATATTCTTAAATATAATGAGGACTTACTGCATAAAAAAACAAACAACAAAACCTAGATTAGAATAGATGCATCTAAAAAAAGATAGATTAGACTAGATTAGGACAGTGGCGCACCAAGGACCTTCTTGCAGCAAGAAGGTCCTTGGTTCGATTCCCGGCCGGGGTCTTTCTGCATGGAGTTTGCATGTTCTCCCCGTGCATGCGTGGGTTCTCACCGGGTACTCCGGCTTCCTCCCACAGTCCAAAGACATGCCTGTTAGGTTAATTGGTCACTCTAAATTGCCCTTACGTGTATGAATGAGTGTGTGCATGGTTGTTTGTGTGTTGCCCTGCGATGGACTGGCGACCTCTCCAGGGTGTACCCTGCCTCTCGCCCATAGACTGCTGGAGATAGGCACCAGCTCCCCCGCGACCCACTATGGAATAAGGGGTAGAAAATAACTGACTGACTAGAAAGGATTATTCAGAGCTGTTATAATTTTGCTGATATTGGCATAGTTTCTCCCATTCGTTCTTCATACAGATGCATCCAGTAAGGGCCTGGCAGCCATACTGTATCAAAACCAAAACTGAAAGTTTCGTGTTATTGCATATGGATCCCAAATGCTGTCAGCACCAGAAAAAATACAAGCTTCATTTAGGCAAATTAGAATTCCTGGCTCTTAAAAGGGCTATGGCAGAATAATTTCAGGGAATATTTGTACTATGCCCCCTTTTTCACAGTTTACAACAACAACAACAACCTATTCAATTCAATTCAATTCAATTCAGTTTATTTATATAGCGCCAATTCACAACACGTCGTCTCAAGGCACTTCACAAAAGTCAGGTACATGCATTACAATTAATCCAAATCATTGAACAGTGCAGTCAGATTCTGTTATTTATTCAAATTGGATAAAAAGTTTGTCTATCTAAGGAAACCCAGCAGATTGCATCCAGTCAGTGACTTGCAGCATTCACTCCTCCTGGATGAGCATGTAGAGACAGTGGACAGTCACTGGCGTTGACTTTGCAGCAATCCCTCATACTGAGCATGCATGTAGCGACAGTGGAGAGGAAAAACTCCCTTTTAACAGGAAGAAACCTCCAGCAGAACCAGGCTCAGTGTGAGCGGCCATCTGCCACGACCGACTGGGGGTTAGAGAGAACAGAGCAGAGACACAAAGAGAACAAAGGAGTACTGATCCAGGAGTACTATGTGTTGTCAACTGCAAAGCTAAATGCTACAGGGAGTAGATGGGTTGCGAAGCTTGCCGATTTTAATTTCACAGTAAAATACCACCCAGGCAAAGAAAACATAAACGCTGATAGTTTGTCTCAGATGCCATTGTATGTGGAGAACTGGATTGCTGAGTGCACAGATGAGATGTCGTATGATGCTGTAGAAGCAACTGTTCTGCCCGTAGAGACAAAACCAAGTCAAACGCCTCCTGGTCAATGTCCATCTGTGTAAACAGTCTGTTTGATACTCGGAGAGCTCATTTTCAATAGCACCAGCTCATTTACAAGAAGATCAAAAGGTTGACTCTCATATTGGGATTGTGTTGCAATCTAAATTTTCTGCAGTGAAACCTTCACGACATGAACTAAACACACTCGGTCCACAGAGTCGGTGTTTATTCAGGGAATGGGATAAGTGGGAGCTGCGGTGCTCTGGAATAAGACTGGTGATACAGAAGGCAATTGGTCCTTCCAGAAAAACACAAAACAATGGTCCTAAATGAGCTAGACGACCAGATGTCCCTTCAGGGCACTGATAGGACAGTATCTTTGATAAGAGATCTTTTTTTCTGTCCCTACATGCCACGTAAAATAGTGCAGCATGTGGTGAAATGAACAAAAAAACCCAAGAGCTCCTCTTTTGAACATAGTTTCCACACAGCCTTTTGAACTCGTGTCAGTGGACTTTCTCCATCTAGAGCGTTGTAAAGGTGGCTATGAATACATACTAGTGATTGTAGATCATTTTACACGATTTGCACAGGCCTAAACTTTATAATGATTATGCACTGAGATTTGGGTTTCCAACATGTATCCACAACAGTGAGTTTGAGAATCAACTCTTCTCATAGCTCTCCAAATAATGCAGCGTGGCAGGAGCAAAGACTTCCCTATACCATCCTCAGGTCAATTGGAACAGTTTAATCGGACTTTGATTTAGATGCTCAAAACCCTCACAGACAGGGACAAGACAAACTGGAAAGACTCTTTGAATGAGCTTGTCCTTGCTTACAATTGTACACGTACAGAGGTGACAGGATTTTCCCCCTATTATATGTTATACGGCTGCTCTCCAAGGCTGCCCATTGACATGTTATTTACTTTACCAACAGAAACAGGAAGCTGTGATGACCATGCTTATGTTGAACAGTGAAGGCAAGGAATGGAGCAGGCATTGTACCAACAACATGTAACATTGCAAAACAAAATGCCAAGAAATCTGCCCAAAGAAAAAAAACAATCTACAACGCCAAAGTCAGGAGCTCACTGTTGTTTCCAGGTGACCAGGTGCTAGTGAAGTGTTAGGAATAAACTTGCTTACTATTACTTATAGATGAGATTCAGACACAGATCAGAATGATAAAGTATGAATGCTAATGTTTACACTTTTCTTAGAATAGGATAATAATCCTCAGTGACCTACAGTTTGACATAAAGTTTAGTGTATGGGGTTGATTGTGGTACATAATGTAATAGGAGCGATTAGATTGCAGCAGCCACACTTTCAGGGTTTGACACCTGCTATTACACACTCTATTAGATAGACACCAGAATGGTGACACATAGTCTACTGATAAACACTGAGTGAGTGTACATCCCATGGAGGGAGTACCAGACATAAAAACCATGTGTGACCTTCTTTCAGCGCTGTTTCATCACTTCAATCCACGAGTGGGTTAAGGATGGGAACCATCGGTGCTGATCTCTGTAACCGTTGCCCTGCCTTATTTTGGAATAAAAGTGTTGAGAGTGTAGAACAGTTTGAGAGTCATTCCTTTTAAGAGAAAGTGATTGTAAGTAGAGGTGAAGCTTCTGAGGAAAAGAATTCGGGGGAGATCCAAGGTGTCTGTCCGCCAACAGGGTGCGGTAGCTTGGACAGAAGAATTTGACTCCTCGTGGTGGTCCTGGTAAGCTGAGGAATTACTGGGAGGACAAAATACACCCCGTTTTTCAGCAAGTGGGAAAAGATGTCCCTGTGTGTGAGCTAAGACCAGAACATGGGAAAGAAGGAGGATACTCCACAGGAATCACATCTTGCGTTGTGATCATTTACCACTGGAAATTAGGACAAATGCACCTGTGGTAACTGCATTGATAAATGCACCGAGCATTTATTGGAAGCTCATCAGCTTGAGTATGATAATGACAGCCATGCGATAACATGCCGTCAACGTCATATGCAAATACGTTTTTAATCTTGATTTAAAGCAACTTAGGGTTTCAGCGCTTTTACAGTTTTCTGGGAGTTTATTCCAGATTAGTGGAGCATAAGAACTAAAAGCTGCTTCTCCATGTTTGGTTCTGGTTCTGGGTATGCAGAGTAGATTTGAGCCAGAAGACCTGAGAGGTCTGGGTGGTTGATACAATGACAACAAGTCTGTAATGTATTTTGGTGCTAAGCCATTCAGTATTTTATAGACTAACAGAAGTATTTTAAAGTCTATTCTTTGAGATAAGGGGAGCCAGTGTAAGGACATTAGAACCGGGTGATGTGCTCCACTTTCTTAGTTCTAGTGAGGACACGGGCAGCAGCATTCTGGATCAAATGTGGGGTCTATTTCCTCCCCGCCACACTACCTGCCTTTGGCTGGTGTCTCTGCCCGCCGGCTCACTCCCGGTGGCTGCTTCCCAGGGCCTGGGCCCCTGGGCTCTGTCGGGCCTCTGCTTGGGGAGTGATGTGTCCCAGGGTCTCGGGTCTCTGGGTCCATGGCCGGGATCTGCTCTGGTGTAGACGGCTGCCGGATGGGGCCTGTGGGCTTGTCGCTGCAGCTCCCTGGGGCTTCTGCACTGTAGCTGCTGGGTGGTTCCCCTGGAACTCTCCCCTGCTCTTTTCTGGGGGGTTGCGGTAGTCTCGGCAGTGGTTCTCCTGGGGTTCCTGTCCTCTGGGGGGCCTTTGGATGTCTATGGCTTGGATCTTCTTCGTGTCTGTCTTAGGTCTAGGGGGGCAGGTCTGTGGCTCCTTACACTCGCTATTGCATATATCTATGGAGAGACTTTGTATACACAAGTGTGCTCATACTCAGACCCACAGGTGTTTAGATTCAGGTGTTAACAGATACCCACGTATTCTACATTGAGCTGCAGTTACCACTAAATACATCTTGCATTCATAAGTACTGTGCACTTTTTTGTAAAAAAGCAGTTACTTTATATGTTTCTGCAGATGTAGAAAGAAGCAGGGTGTTATCTTGTAATCTCTTCATCCTTTCTCTCCTCCATTCTTTTCTCCTTCTCTTCCTTTTTCCTTTTTGCCTCACCTAACTCTCTTTGGTGCTTCTTATTTTTTATTTTTTGTTTCCGTCTCCATACCCGCAACAATTAAAATAATCCCAAAGCAGTTTCTAATAAAGTTTATTTTATAAATATCAAGCAGAGCATTGAAGTGTTATGCGTAATGCTCCACTTGTGAAAGTAAAGAACCCAAAAACCCAACACAGTTGAGTTTTTTAGCTAAAAAAGTTACAGAAGGATTTATGATAAGCCCATTCTCAAGGAGATCCCATCAGTCAAGATGGTGCCTGTGTGCAGCCTCACCATAGCTCAACTGCTTTTATGCCGACTTATTGGTTTTATTCTAATAACTTATGCAGTCATATCAGTCCTAGCTCCCTGTGATGGAGTCTATGCTGTGTGGACCTACGATCATGTTTCTCTTTTTTTATATGAAAGAGTCAGCGGAGCGTCACTTGAATGATTGGGAAAGCTAAAAACAAACCTTCCCTCCACCGTTTGTCACTCTGCCTGTTGTTAACCTTGTTGGACCTACAACTGCCCTGCCGCTGGCATAGCCGGAAGACACGAGATCGCATTGTAGAATTGTGCCGCTTAAGGTGGCAGCAGGTTGGAGTAGCTCTGTTACTTTTGTTTCTGATTGATCCTTTTTTTGGGAACTCTTCCTCTTGTGGTGGATACAGTTGATTTTTGGACGACTGTCCTCTCCGGTGTCGGATGCTGTGCAGCTTAGAGGATGTTTCCTAATACTTTTCTATTTTTGGACATTTGTTATGATGCATTGCCATGGCAACGGGGTTGTTTGTTACAACCGGGAGCGGCTGATTAAGATCTCAAAAGCTCAAATAATACTTCAACTACAACCCCAAATCCCTGATGAGTTGAAAAGGCGACGCCGTGGATGCAGAGCAGGAGCTAAGAGAAGAGAGAGAAGGAGGAAGTTCAAACCATCTCTTCTGTCGATTATGATGGGCAATGTGAGATCGTTGGGAAACAAGTTGGATGAACTCCAAGCCCTACAAAGGACCCAGCCAGAGTACTGGGAATGCAGTATTATGTGTTTTACTGAGACATGGCTGCAGGATCATTTCCCTGACTCCAGCGTCTCTCTGCCGGGCTTTTTAACCATACGAGCAGACAGAGATTTAAAGAGGAGCGGCAAATGTAAAGGAGGTGGATTGGCAGTACTTGTGAACAACAGATGGTGTCATCCAGGACATGTTACTGTGAAGTGTCGTCTCTGGAGTTCAGATATTAAACTCTTGGCAGTAAGTTTTCGTCCATATTATTACCCAGAGAGTTTCACCAGTGTTATTTTTGCAACAGTATATGTTCCACCTTCCGCTGTTTCCGACACTGCATGTGATGCCATTAGCTCAGTTGTTGCTAAGCTACAGACACAAAACCCAATGCATTTGTGGCAATTTCTGGTGATTTTTACCATGCCTCACTCTGTGCTACACTTTCCTCCAACCTTTCAACAGTTTGTCAGCTGCTCTACCAGAGAAAACAAAACGTTGGTATTTGTTTTTATGCAAATGTCAAGGACTCATACATCTCTACAGCAAGCCCCCTCTAGGCAAATCAGATCACAATCTTGTTTTTCCTCTGCTCGAAATATAAGCCCTTGTTCAGAGACAACCTGTAATAAAGAGGACTGTGAGAAAATGGTCACAGGAAGCTGAAGAAGCCCTGTAAGGTTGCTTTGAGGCCACAGACTGGGACGCACTGTGCCAGCCACATGGAGAAGACATCAATGCCATGAGTGAGTGTGTAACCGACTATATAAACTTCTGTGTGGATAACACCATACCCAACAGAACCATGAGATGCTTCCCCAATAACAAACCCTGGATCACCGGTGACCTGAAGGACCTGCTTAACAAGAAAAAAAGAGCCTTCAGAGAGGGAGACAGAGAATTATTGAGGAGTATACAGAAGCAACTTAAAGTCAAGATAAGAGACAGCAAGGAGGAAGCTGGAGAGCAAGCTCCAGCAAAACAGTATCAGAGATGTGTGGTCAGGGATGAAGAAGATCACAGGCTTCATGCAGAAGGATGATCAGACCAATGGAGGTCTGGATAGAGCCAATGAACTGAACACATTCTTCAATAGGTTCAGATCAGAAACAAGCTCAGCATCCTCCTCTCCTGCTCACAGCCAAACAGACATTTCACCCTCCTTTGACCCACAGGACCCACAGCTGTCCAGTAACACCTCAAATGTTTTATCTTCCACCTCAGCCATGGACCCTTCTGCTTCTACTTGTTTACGTTCAACCATATCAGAAGATGCTGATGCTCCCTTTACCTCCCCCTTCCGCCTGTGTGTCTCAAGAAGTCAGTTGAAGATGGAACTGGAGAGACTGAATCGGAATAAGACTGCAGGTCCAGATGGTGTCAGCCCTAGAGTCTTGAAGGCCTGTGCAGAGCAGCTCTGTGGGATTCTGCAGCACCTCTTCAATCTTAGCCTGGCCCAGAAGAAGGTTCCAGTGCTGTGGAAGACCTCCTGTCTTGTTCCAGTACCAAAGAAAACTCACCCATCAGTCCTCAATGACTATAAACCTGTTGCCCTGACATCCCACATCATGAAGGTCCTAGAGAGACTCCTGTTGGGCCACCTGAGTAAGCAAACAATAAACTCTCAGGACCCCCTTCAGTTTGCTTATCGCTGTGGAGTTGGAGTTGAAGATGCCATCATACACCTGCTTCAACAAACCCACTGTCATCTGGACAAAGCCAGCAGCACTGTGAGGATCATGTTCTTTGATTTCTCCAGTGCATTTAACACAATCCAACCTGATTTGCTTTGTCAGAAACTCCATAAGACTCAGGTAGAGGCCTCAACAATCCCCTGGATCAAAGAGTACCTGAAATACAGACCACAGTTTGTGAGACTAAAGGATTGTGTGTCTAACCAGGTAGTCAGCAGCACAGGAGCACCACAGGGGACTGTACTCTCACCATTCCTTTTCACTCTGTACTCCTCAGACTTCCAGTACAAGACAGACTCCTGTCATCTGCAGAAATACTCGGATGATTTTGCAGTTGTGGGGTGGATCAGAGATGGACAAGAAGATGAGTACAGGAAGGTGGTTGGACCGCTTTTGGGGCATGGTGTGAACAATCATCTCATCTTGAACGTGACTAAAACAAAGGAGATGATTGTAGATTTTAAGAGAAATAGGAATAAGTCAAAAACTATTTCCATCATGGGAGAGGTGGAGATGGTGGAGGAGTATAAATACCTTGGTGTTCACCTGGACAACAGACTGGAGTGGAGATGCAACTGTGAAGCCATCTACAAGAAGGGACAGAGCAGACTGTACTTTTTGGGGAAGCTTAGGTCCTTTGGTGTTTGCAGCAAGATGCTGCATATCTTCTATAAGTCTGTTATGGAGAGTCTGATCTCTTCTGCCATCATCTGCTGGGGAAGCTGCATCAGAGCCAGGGACTTAAAAAAAGCTCAACAAGATGATAAAGAAGGCTGGCTCTGTTCTGGGGACTCCTCTGGAACCTCTGGAGATCATTGTGCAAAGACGGATTCTTCATAAAATGAAGAACATTATGGAGAACCCTGAGCATCCTCTTCATGAGACTGTCCTACAATAACAGAGTGTCTTCAGTCAGAGGCTTCTTCAGATCTGCTGTAAGACAGACACTACAGGAGATCCTTCCTGCCCACAGCATCAGCATCTACAACGGCTCTTTGAAGAAGCCTACATAATGAGCTACAACAACATTTAATTTCTCTTTGGGATTAATAAAGTATTTTTGAATTGAATTGAAATTTTGATGCCAGGTTTGTGGCCAATCCTGCTGTGACAAACTGACAAAAGGGCCATGACGTCACCACTGAGTCGGATAGGCCTGCTGAATGCACAGTCCATTGCAAATTAATCCTTCTCTGCAAGTGAGTCTTCTCCAGGAAGAATTTGGACTTCATGTTCGTATCAGAAACATGGCAGAGAGATGATGAGTTCATCTATTTAAATGAGCTCTGTCCTGCTGGAGGCACTATTGTGTGTGTGCCATGCCCCTGTCGCCGTGGCGGACGCATTGAAGCTGTGTACCGGGATAGGCACACATGCAGACTGATGAGCACTTTTCCTCCCTTGAATCACAAATAATAATAGTTGGCTCCTCTGTATTTTGAGCTATTGTCCCCCTGGCCCTGCTGGTGTATTTTTAATGATTTCAGTGACTTTTTATCTTCTCTAATAAAACTGGAAAAAGTTTTGCTTCTTGGGAATTTTAACCTCCATGTTGATGATGATTCATCCAGCCCAGCAGTGGAATTCTTATCAATGACTGAAGCTTTTAACTTTAAGCAGCATGTTATTGGCCCCACTTACAACAAGGGCCACACACTGGACCCTTCTCTTTTCTCTTGGCCTGCATTCTGCTCATTTCTGTATTGAGGATGTTCATGTGAGTGACCATTGCTGTGTGCTTTTTGACCTCATTGCACACACTGAGAAACCACCTCTGAATATAAGGTCATGAAGGCATGTTATCACTGAGAGTACTGAGAGAGATTTTGTGCCACTTTCAACTCAAGTCCTTTGAATGACTGCTCTGATGTTACTAGCTTTGTGCACTATTTTAATAGTCACTGTGCAGCCACTTTAGGCCAGGTGACACCATTAAATTCCAACAGGGTGTCTCAGAAAGTCTGTCCCTGGATCAGTGAGAGCATTTTGAATCTTGGGAGGCTACGCCAGAAATTTGAGTGCATATAGAAAAGGACTAAACTTATGGTTTATTGACTACATCTGAGATAATTGATGTCTTCTTTAAATTATAAGATAAACGTTGGCAGGTCTGATTATTTATGTCAGCTGATTGCATCAAATAAGAAAAACTCAAAAGTGTTGTTCAACACAGTTAATTCTAATAGTGTCCTCTGCTGTCCCAGCTGCCCCTGTCCTCTGTAAAGATTTTTTACACTTTTTCATTGAAAAGATCAGGGATATAAAGGACAAAATTCATCCTACTTCTTGTTACAGTCTAGCACATGCTGAGCCCCCCTCTAACACTTGGTCTTTATTCAAATCTGTGTCACTAGAGGATATCTTTGCGTTGATGACCAAAATGAAATCACCCTCCAGTGCATCTGATGTCCTTCCCACCAGGCTTCTTCTGAATGTCTCTGACTCAATTGGACCTTGGGTTACCAAAATGTTTAACCTATCCCTGTCAACCGGTGTATTTTCCTGTTCATTTAAACATGCTGTTGTGGAACCAAAACTTAAAAACATATGCCTTGACCCATCAGATCTAAAGAACTTTAGGACAATTACCAATTCAATTCAATTCAATTCAGTTTTATTTATATAGCGCCAATTCACAACACATGTCTCAAGGCACTTCACAAAAGTCAGGTACATACATTACAATTAATCCTAATCATTGAACAGTGCAGTCAGATTCAGTTATTTATTTATTACCAAGCTCCTGTCCTGGCCAAGTTATTAGAAAAGGTGGTGTCTAAACAACTTACATCTTTCCTAGAGGCCCACAACATTTATGACACTTTTTAATCTGGTTTTCGGAAAAACCACTTCACAGCTTTACTCAAAGTGTCCAATGACATCCTGGGCCCGTATTCACAAATATCCTAAGACTAAAAGAATCTCCTAGTGACATCGTTCTAAGAAAAAATTGGGAAGGATAAATAAATGTTAGAAACAAGAATAAATAACCATGAATAAAGAATTGAACAAAATTACAAACAATATATCACATAATTATTTAAATATTTACAGACTGTAAAATGCTTTCAAAAATAAAAATTTGGTAATAATTGGAAAAAACTCAAAATATATATATATGTACATAAATACAAACTCTAGACAACAGTACAATAATCTAAGCCCTTCATACATAGAAGGAAGATGTAAATGAGGTGAATAAGTATTTGCTGTATTGTACACGGTCATCTACAACCCTCCCCGTCTGTGGAGTTCTCTGGTGTGCTGCTATCTCCTCTCCAGCGCTGCTCACATTCCAAGCTGTTGCTGAAAGCAGAGGGAACGACACATAGATCTGCTCGGGAATGCCTGTTTTTTCCCACTGTGATCCCAGGACCAAATTTACCTTTCAACACTCTACAGACTCTGTCCCTCTGTCCAGTTCAGTTTTCTGCACCTTTTTTTCTCCGCTTTGTTTTGGTCATTTTACCAAACTAAACCTCATCATATAAGAAGGAGGTCACAGTAAAATGCTGAATTTTAATTTAATGTGAAATTAATTAATATGAAATAGATGCAGTATGAAAACGACCAGCATTGTGAGTAAACAAATCAAAATAATGATGAGCATGTAAATAAGCTACGTTCAAACATTCTGATGTTGTGTGACAATTAATTAAATTTGTTAAGTCATCATCATGATTTACACATTTCTGAATCCAGTCTAAATTATATCGGTTGATTTCTCTCCATTGATAACTAGGTGTGCATTTGTTTGTTTTTTTGTTGTTTCTTTTAACAACCAATCACAGCTCTTAGAAGACAGCATCACACCAAGCAATGGGGTCAACCACACCTCCTCACTAAGATAGGAATTTCTGTCCTCTCCTATCTCAGAGTCGCTCTCAGTAGCGAAGTGAATCACTCTAAATCTAGGAGTCCTTGCCAAGATTTTTTAGGCTAAGATAGGAGCTCTCTGAGAGGACTCTGAGAATCTTTGTGAATACAGGCCCTGATGTCCGCTGCCTGCCTTTCACACATAAAGCAATGGCTGAGTGATAATTGTCAGCAACTAAACTCCAATAAAACTGAGACTCTCATTATTGCCCCAGATAGTGCTATCCCTGGCATTAAAAAGCACCTAGGCAGCCTTAGCCAGGCAACAAAACCTAACTTAAGAAATCTTGGAGTAATTTTTGATGAAGCAATGTCTCTAGAACACCATCTAAAACAAATTTTAAAGACCTGCTTCTTCAAGTTGCATAATATCTCCAAGCTCCAAACAATCGTCTTGAAAAATTAACTTGAGATGTTGATTGATGCTTTTGTTTCATCACGTTTAGACTACTATAATAGTCTGTTCACTTTTCTAAACAAAAAGGAGGTGGCCCGTTTACACCTGGTACAGAACTCGGCTGCAAGGATCCTGACGCGCACGAACAGCAGAGCCACTGTCTTAAATTCTCTTCACTGGCTCCCTGTAGCATATCATATAAATTATACATTTCTGGTTTTGACATTCAGGGCACTGCACGGGCAGGCTCCTTCCTACATCTGTGACTTGATTCAGCCTTACACTCCAGCCCGTACTGTTCCTCTTCTCTACCTTATGGGCTTTGTGCTCCAACTGAAGCTTTTTCAGATTCTTGGTGTACCTCTCTCTGAAGATAAAGCTTTTGGTCCTTGCACCTCAACAGAGTTCCTGGGCATTACTCTCAACTCATCCTATTTCCAAACATCTTTGCCACTGAAAAAAATACAATAAATTATTTTGCTCTTCTCAAACTTGCTTGGTAACAGGTGTTCCAAACAACAATTCTTAACACTTCCTGGTCGCGTGCACTACGCTATATGGAGTTTAACGAAAATTCAGAATGAAAGACTCACCCTCGCCGTCTCACCGTCCAATGACTTCCCTGTGCGTCTCCCAGCCTTCCAATCAGCATCCTGTCCACCTGATTCATCATCCAATCGCCTTCCGACGCCTTGTTTTTAAAGGACCTTCGGCTGTGTTCCTCCTCGCTTGTCAGCTGAGCTCATCAGCTATCATTACTTATCATGTCAGACTACGAGTCCGACGATTTTTCCGGTCCCGCTCATCTTGCCGATGCGGGTCCTCTCCCCCGTCCCTCCACTCTATTCCGCAGGAGTGTCCGTCTGGCCACCTGCCCGGTTCCTCCTTCCCCTACTTCGCAGCTTCAAGAGGCTGGCATCTGCCCGGGTTCTGACTTGGACGCCACTCAGCTCGCCCAGCTTGCCGAACTCCTTCCATGCCCCGGCTCTCCTTCTCCTCCACCTCCATCCTCACCGCTTCCCGTTTCTTCGAGAAAGCGTCTCAGAAAGTCCGCTCATCCTCCAGCCAAACGTCGACGAGGTTGCTCAACCTCCTTGCCAGTTCCTGCTGGCACTCCCGGTCCACCCTCCCCCGTACCAGATCCTTCCACCTCCTTCACGCCTCAAGCCGCTTCGTCCTCTTCTTCTCAAGTGATACCGCCAGCTTTCTTCGCTTCCATCAATGCTCTCCAGGGGTCAATCTCCTCGCTCACTCAACATCTCCAAAACGTCTCCTCCTCTGCTGCAACGTCAGCGCTGTCTGCCCCCGCTGGTCTTCCGGGTACTCAGGCCATTCCTCAGCCCCTCCCTCCAGTCTACACTCTGGCTGAAGCCCAGCCTGGCTCATCTCTAGGTGAGATGTATTTTTCCTTTTTTTTTATATCTCTATCTGTTCTAGCTGTCGGGCGACAGTCATCTTTCTTTTTCTTACATTCAGGTAGATCCTATGTTCCTAAGCACGCAACGTATCACCCCGGCTGCGTTCCAAGATCCTGCAGGGGAAATATATTTACCTGGTTTCCCTGATTATACCTTCCCCTGAAACTGATCATAAAATCGCTTCATCAGAAGGCTTCATGGCTATATTCAAATCTGCTGATCCTCGCTTGTCTAAGGATCTTTCCTTCGGCGAGTTTGTAGCTGCCTTTAGTATTTTCAGGGATACTATCTGTTCCGTTTACCCTGATGGCCAAGTGGAGCTTGACAGTTATCTTTCCCTAATCACAGACCTTCACCTCTCTTACAGCTGCTCCTCTTTTATCAGTATCACAAAACTTTCACTTCCAAAGCGGCTTCTACACTCGCTCAGTCTGGCATCTGCTTAGATTGGTCCGTCTTGGATACTGAAATCCTCATAATGCTCACTCAAGCCATCGCTTGTTTCTCCTGTGGCACAATCGGTCACCAAAGCTCTCTCTGCCCTTCTCCTCCCTTCTCCTCCAATGCCCCCTCCCGCCCTCAACCACTTCTTTCCTCTGGCCCCCCGCACCTGGATCACCGAGGAAGAAAAATCGAGGTCATTAACAATCGCCCTATTTGTAACAATTTCAATAAAGGCGTTTGTTTATTTACTCCTTGTAATTTTCTTCATGTTTGTAGCTTCTGCAGGGACGCTCATCCCAAATTCACCTGTCCTCGCCGTTCTTCTCTTCCCAGAACCCGTCGGGGTTTGAAAAATTAATCTCCCGTTACCTTTCGACTCCTGTTCATATTTCAGAATTAGCACTTCTTTTACAATCCCACCCAGATCGCTCATTTGCTGATTTTCTCATCTCTGGCCTTTCTCACTGCTTTTTTATAGGCATTCCCCCCTCTTTCATTCCCACTCTTGTCTGCCATAACCTTCAATCTGCTCAGCTTGAACCTGAAATAGTGGCTCAATTGCTGCTCAAAGAAACGTCAAAAGGTTACATGATGGGCCCATTCAAATCCCCCCCGTTTTCATCCTTTCGAGTTAGCCCCTTGGGGATCGCCACCTGGAAATATTCGGGAAAAAAACGGCTCATCATAGATCTCTCGGCCCCTCATTCCGGCCCACAATCAAGCATTAACTCTCTTATCCCAAAAACCCCCTTCTCCCTCTGCTATGCTACAGTCGATCATGCCGTCACGCTTATTAACGCTGCGGGGCGCGGAGCCTGCCTTGCCAAAGCCGACCTCACAGACGCCTTTAAAATCATGCCGGTTCATCCATCTCAATGGCACTTGTTAGGCGTCAAATGGGATCGCCGTTTCTATTTTGCTGTCAGGCTCACCTTCGGCTGCAGAAGTAGTCCCTCTCTCTTCAACAAATTATCCGAGGCTCTCTGCTGGATCCTCCTGAATATAGTTAGGATCCCCTCTGTCCTGCACCTCTTAGATGACTTCCTTGTCATCGACCCCCCCTCATCCTCCCCCGGCCCCTCTCTCCCTCGGCTCATTAAGTTATTCCAGCACGTCGGCGTTCCTCTGTCTGCAGAGAAGACGCTGGGCCCGGCAAAAAAGCTTGAGTTCCTCGGCATTTTGCTCGATTCAGAAGCCATGGTAGCCTCTTTGCCCGAGGATAAGCTATCTCGCATCCGGGAAGTCTCCCAGTCTCATGTTTCCTCCGTTGTTTTTTCAAAACGACAACTTTTGTCTCTCTTAGGCCACCTCAATTTCGCCATGTGCATTATTCCTCAGGGCCGTTCATTCATATCTCGTTTGCTTGACCTCACTAACTCAGTCCCCTCCTTGCTTGATTCGGTGACTTTAGATGATGGTTGCCGTTCAGATCTGAATTTCTGGTCCCGTCTTCTCTGCGACTGGAATGGCATTTCTTTTTTCTATGATGACGTCATTCAATCAGCAGATTCCATTCAGTTTTTCACGGACGCAGCTCCGTCCGTGGGTTTTGGGCTTTTTTTCCAAGAGGAATGCTTCGCAGGCACATGGCCCGCCTCCTTCCCTCAGCATGAATCTTCAGCGTTTTATGAAGTCATTCCTATAGCCATAGCATGTTGCATTTGGGGTCACCTCTGGAAGCGTAAACGCATCACAGCTATGTGCAACAATTCAGCCGCAGTTGAAGCCTTAAATAAAGGCCGCTCTTCTTCAAAATCCATAATGCCCTTCCTTCGCCGTATCACGTGGCAATCTGTCCTTCATAATTTCATAATCTCTGCCCGCCATGTTCCCAGTCATTTTAATGCAGCTGCTGACGCTTTATCCCGCTCCAAATTGCAGGTTTTCCACAGGCTCCGTCCATCGGCCAACCTGCATCCCATCTCCATTCCTTCCTTTCGAGACCTGAAGCTGGATTAAATCCATCTTTTAATTCGCTCCTTCAATCAGCTCAATCACATTGCAAGTCTGGTATAGCCCCTTCCACTCTCAAATCATATTCATTCTCCTGGCGAACATTCGCTAAATTCTGTTCAGCATATAACGTTCCTCTTTTCCCGGTCTGCATTCCCACTGTGTTAGCCTTCCTAACCTACTGTTTTGAATACCGCCGCTTTAAGCTCCCTTACATTAGAAGTCTTCTAGCTGGTATTAATTTCCTTTCCAAACAGCTCCTCCCCAAACCAGCTCTCAGTCTTTTTTTCAAATCATTCTATTAAACTTTTTCTTAAAGGCATTAGTAAACATCAACCTCTCCAGTCTGATATTCGTAGACCCGTCACTCTACCTATCCTAAATGTGCTAATTTCATCTCTACATTCAGACCCCCTCTCTGAGTACCTTAAATTGCTTCTTTCTAGCGCTTTTCTATTAGCCTTCTATGGCCTCCTCAGGGTAGGTGAAGTCATCTCCTCTTCTAACTTTTTTCAACCTTCTAGGGATTTATCCCTCTCTGATCTGAAATTCTACCCAGACCATTACAAACTCTTTCTCAAACATACCAGAGAAAAAGGTCCCTGCTTCATCTCCGTCGCCCGTCTCAATGGTCCTTTTTGTCCATTCCTTGCAATGTTCAAGTTCGCTCTCAACAGACAGAAATTAGGCGCTCCTAACATGCCCCTTTTTTTCACCCCCGAGAAAAACCCAATGACCTCATCCTGGTTCCTCAAACAATTCAAGCAGGTCCGAGTTCAACGCGGCATGCCCCAAAATCAATTTTCAGGCCATTCCTTCAGAATAGGAGCAGCAACTACTGCAGCAACCCTATGCCTCTCCTCAGCCACTCTACAGCAATTGGGTCGCTGGTCCTCCTCATCCTTCGCTACTCACGTTCGCCCGGACTTCCACACTGTTCTATCTGCGCAACGTTCTCTCAGTTTTCAGGTAAAGCTCCTTTCATTTCCTGGTGGTGATTGGCTTAATTCATTATTGATTCGCCCACATTTTCATTTTTCAGAACCCTTCAGCTCCTGCCAGCCAAGTATAATTTTCTCCCTCGCTCTGGATCTTCTATGATCTTTTCAGGTACTTCTATTCGTTTCGCCCATCCTTAATTGGAGGCTGATTATTCCTTGTTTTCTCATGCTTTCCGCAATTACTTTACTTATTTTCATGCATTACCTTGACGTTCATTAATTACTAAACCCCGACTCATAGATCTTGATTTTTAACCTATTTCTTAAACTTCATCTGCATTCCTTTTATGCATTTTTCAGCACTCCATAGGATTTCCGTAATTTCTTCATCTCTTCCTCTAATCACGTTTTGCCAACACGGCATATCTATCATCTTGCTAATGATAATTGATAATTGGCGAACATTTTGGGGAAAACCTGGTCTGATCCGGAGAGACGCCATCCATCCCACTTTGGATGGAGCAGCTCTTCTTTTTAGGAATCTGACCAAATTTATTAGTTCTCCAAAACTTTGACAACCCAGGGTTCAGACCAGGAAGCAGGGTCATAGTTTAATACTCCTCTCTGCAGCTTCTGTACTGCTACCCACCCATTACCCTATTAAGACAGCGTCTCCCCCACGGCCAAAATTGAATAGATTAAAAAATAATCTAAAAGGAGGAAATCAGGAAAATCTCATAAAAATAAACACAACTCAGACTAAAAAGAAAAATAAAACAATTAAATGTGGCCTACTGAACATAAGATCTCTCTCTTCAAAGACTTTGCTAGTTAGTGACCTGATTTGTGACAATCAGATTGATTTATTTTGCCTCACAGAAACCTGGCTGCAGCAAGAGGATTATGTTACTATAAATGAGTCAACTCCTACTAATTATTTAAATTTTCACATTCCCTGAAATACTGGGCAAGGAGGAGGAGTAGCAACCATCTTTCAGTCCGATTTATTGATTAGTCCCAAACCAATCAATAGCTACAAGTCTTTTGAATATTTAATCCTTAGTTTTCCTCATCCAAATTGCAAAGCACTAAAACCACTTCTGTTTGTTGTTTTGTACAGTCCACCAGGCCCTTACTCTCAATTTTTAGATCAGTTTTCCGACCTTTTATCTGATTTAGTGTTAAATACAGATAAAGTTATTATAGTGGGGGATTTTAACATTCATGTTGTCACTGAAAGTGATAGCCTAAATATAGTCTTTAATGCTATCTTAGACTCATTTGGCTTTTCTCAAAACATTAACAAACCTACCCACGTTTGTCTTCATTCTCTGGACCTTGTGCTGACATATGGCATTGAGTGTAAAGACATAACAATATTTTCTCATAACCCTGCCCTGTCTGACCATTTCTTAATAACCTTTGAGTTTAATTTAACCGAGTACTCCACACCTGAAAGAAAATTTCATTTTGTAGATCATTATCAGACGATGCTGTAACAACCTTTAAAGAATCTGTTCCACTTTTAATCTCCTCATTATTACTGAGAAACACAGTGGAGGGCAAAATTCTGTTTCTGCCCCTTCACAAATTGATTCTTTTGTTCATAGTGTTTCTTCATCATTGCGTGATGCATTAGGCAATGCAGCCCCCTTGAAAAAGAAGGTAATCATTCATAGGTGGCTGACTCCCTGGTTTAATTCAGAGCTGTGTACTTTAAAGCACAACGTTAGAAAATTGGAGACTAGAGAATTCCTACTTAATCTGGAAAAATAGCCTACTGTTGTATAAAAAGACACTTCGGCAAGCCAGAACAGCTTATTTCTCATCATTAATAGAAGAGAACAAGAAAAATCCTAGGTTTTTCTTTAGTACAGTTGCTAAGCTGTACTAAACCCAACCAAATTATTTAAGGAAGTGTTCCCTTTGATTACCAGCCCCATTTTAGATATGATTAATCTATCTTTAGTAAATCGATATGCACCACAGGCTTTTAAGGTAGCTGTAATTAAACCTTTACTTAAGAAACCTTCTCTTGATCAAGATGACTTGAAAAATTACAGACCTATATCCAATCTTCCATTCTTATCTAAAATTCTTGAGAAAATAGTTGCTAATCAAATGTGTGAGCATTTACACAGCAATGACCTGTTTGAAGAGTTTCAGTCAGGCTTCAGAGCTCATCATAGCACTGAAACAGCTCTGCTGAAAGTCACCAATGATATTCTTATTGCCTCAGATAATGGACTTGTGTCTGTACTGGTTCTGTTAGATCTCAATGCTGCATTTGATACAGTCAACCATAATATTCTCTTAAAAAGGCTGGAATATGCTGTAGGGATCAGGGGAACAGCGCTAGGCTGGTTTTAAATCTTATTTGTCTGACAGATTCCAGTTTGTTCATGTAAATGAAAATCATCTTTAAACCCCGGGGGTTAATTGGGGAGTACCACAGGGTTCAGTACTTGGGCAATTCTCTTACTATATATATGCTTCCAATAGGTCAAATTAATCAGGCAGCATAGGATAAATTTTCACTGTTACGCTGATGATACTCAGCTTTACTTATCCAAAAATCCTGAAAAACCTAACCATTTTAGATAGACTACAGCATGTCTGGAAGTATAAAAAACTTGATGACTTTAAATTTTTGCTTCTAAATTCAGACAGAAGTTGTCATCTTTGACCGAGTCTTTAAAAAAGAAACTGCTTAGTCAATCACTTAACCTGGATGGCATTAAATTGACCTCCGGTAATAAAGTAAAAAAACCCTTTGGTGTTCTTTTTCCAGGGCATGCCCTTTAAATCCCATATTAAACAGGTTTCTAGGATTTTTCCTTTTATCACCTCCGGAAAATTGCCAAAAAAAAAAAAATTTAAAAATATCCTATCCAGGAGTGACGCGAAAAAATAGTCCATGCATTTTGTTACTTCAAGCTGAACTTTGTAATTCTTTACTATCAGAATGTCCGCAAAATGCAGTTAAAAGCCTTCAGCTAATTCAAAATGCTGCAGCAAGAGTTCTGATAAAAATCAAAAAGAGAGATCATATTTCTCCTTTTTTAGCTTCCCTTCATTGGCTCCCTGTTAAATCCAGAATAGAATTTAAAATTCTCCTCCGTACATATAAAGCCCTTAATGATCTAGCTCCATCATACATCAGAGATCTGATTGTTCCATATTTTCCTAACAGGGCACTTCGTTCTCAGACTGCAGGTTTACTGGTGGTTCGTAGAGTCTCTAGAAATAGAATGGGAGGCAGATCCTTTAGTTATCAGGCTCCTCTCCTGTGGAACCAGCTCCCGGTTTTGGTCCGTGAGGTGGACACCCTGTCTACTTTTAAGGCTAGGCTTAAAACTTTCCTTTTTGATAAAGCTTATAGTAAGAGTGGCTTAGTTTGTCAGGGAGGGAGCCTTTCCCCCTCTCTGTTGGATGGAGTAAATGGGAGTCAGGTTTAGCCTAAACCGGCTCAGTTATGGTTGAGGTGCAAACACACCCTCCATTTCTGCTACCTGTATGACCCCCTCTCTTTTCCAATGGTTATGGTCAATCTGACAGAGAGAGGTATCCCAATCGTTGTGGTTTTTAGTATAACAATGACCATCAGTGGTACCCTTTGTGGGGTGCCTTGAGATGACATTGTTGTAAATAACCGCCGTCTAACTAAATAATCTGAACGGAAACTATCTGTGTAGTTATGGTGCTATAGGCTTAGGCTGCTGGAGGACATAATGAGCACTTTCACCCTCTTCGCTACATTCTAACACTACTCTCCAATTTTGCATTGTTTGCTGTTATTTCAGCTTTTAACTTTGTTCTCTCTTTTCTCTTCCTAAAAGCTACACCTGGCCTGGCTCTGTGTCTACCTGTGACACCTTTCTGGAGAGGGGAATCGTCCGAGCTTCTGCTGGCAACAACTTAATGCTCACCCTCTACCGATGATCCACATGGCCCTGTCTTTTAGTGTTTAACCCTTTCTCTCTCCTAGACATGGCTACTGGCTGAGCTTTTATTGTGACTAACTCTATGTGCTCTCTTTCAGACTCTAACCTTGAAAACTTGCTCAGAGTTTATCTGTTCTTTCTTTCTAGATGAAACGACTAAAGGAGCTACATCCATTAACATTTACTTTTTCTTCCCATAGAAAGTACTCCTGGATCAGTGCTTCTTTGTTCTCTTTGTGTCTCTGCTCTGTTCTCTCTAACCCCCAGTCGGTCGTGGCAGATGGCCGCTCACACTGAGCCTGGTTCTGCTGGAGGTTTCTTCCTGTTAAAAGGGAGTTTTTCCTCTCTACTGTCGCTACATGCATGCTCAGTATGAGGGATTGCTGCAAAGTCAACGTCAGTGACTGTCCACTGTCTCTACATGCTCATCCGGGAGGAGTGAATGCTGCAAGTCACTGACTGGATGCAATCTGTTGGGTTTCCTTTCCTTAGACAGAAAAACTTTTTATCCAATTTGAATAAATAACTGAATCTGACTGCACTGTTCAATGATTAGGATTAATTGTAATGTATGTACCTGACTTTTGTGAAGTGCCTTGAGACAACATGTGTTGTGAACTGGCGCTATATAAATAAAACTGAATTGAATTGAATTGCTCTGCTCTCTAAGCTCAAAATAATCACGCATTGCCCACACGGCATATCTATCATCTCACTCTGCTCCCAAGTTTGAAATAATCATGCGTTGCCAGCGACATATCTATCATCTTACTCTGCTCTCTAAGCTCTCATCAAGCGTTGCATCGCCTTGCATTGCCAACACGGCATATCTATCATCTTGGTCTGCTCAAAGATTGAAATAATCACGCATTGCCAACACAGCATATCTATCATCTTGCTCTGCTCTCAAGTTTGAAATAATAATGCATTGCCAAGCGGCATATCTATCATCTTACTCTGCTCTCTAAACTTTTCATCAAATGTTGCATCGCCTTGCACCGCCTAAACAGCATATCTATCACTTGGTATTGCCCTTTTGGCATATCTATCATCTCCTCTGCTTCTCAATTATCTTCATTATTTCATACCATATTTACAAACTTCTCTTTTCTGCTTTAATCTTTCCAGCGGCTTTCGTTCTTTCATTTTCCTATTTCATCCCACACTCCTTAGTCCTCACTTAGGCCTCGTCAAGTCTTCGACCTTATTTTGGGGGAATACATCTCTAAATATAAGCTTTACAATGTTCATCCTAGCTCATATCATTCTCAACATTCATGTCTTCCTCCCAGGTCCGAGCGCCAAAGATATAATTATGTAATTTTACATCATTAAAACTTTTCTAATTGTCAACCTTCTCTTTGTGAGTCTTTTCAGATTGAAATGGAGTTTAACGAAAATTCAGAATGAAAGACTCACCCTCGCCGTCTCACCGTCCAATGACTTCCCTGTGCGTCTCCCGGCCTTCCAATCAGCATCCTGTCCGCCTGATTCATCATCCAATCGCCTTCCGATGCCTTGTTTTTAAAGGACCTTCGGCTGTGTTCCTCCTCGCTTGTCAGCTGAGCTCATCCCTCCTCCACCCCACCTCCACCATCTTCCTTTCCATCTACTCCTGGCTTCCTCGCTCCCTGGCCGCCAATCCACCACCAGTGTCGGATCAGGGGGAAGACATCTCTAAATATAAGCTTTACAATGTTCATCCTAGCTCATATCATTCTCAACATTCATGTCTTCCTCCCAGGTCCGAGCGCCAAAGATATAATTATGTAATTTTACATCATTAAAACTTTTCTAATTGTCAACCTTCTCTTTGTGAGTCTTTTCAGATTGAAATGTATGTATACATTCCTCAAGGAAAATCTTTATTTTTTAAATTTATTTTCTAAAGCAGCCAGCATACCTTCTCGTTCCACTTGTTCTTAACAACTTATGCAAATGTCATGATGGTGAACCAGATGACTCTAGAGCGGACAACAATTATGGAGCCAGAATTTAGGATTAACACGTTTATTGAGGAACTGGAGCACAAGGCAAGGCCGTCAAGGAGTCCGGGTCTTGCAGGGCAGCTCACTAAGTAAGAGAGGTGTGTGAGTAGGACTGATAGGAGAGGTAAAATTATGGACAGATGGGGGATGTAGCGTTAATTTTGCAACAGTCAATCATGGTGGCAATCACCAAGGTGGTAAGCTTACACTCTCTAGTGGCCAACATTCATGGTAAAGAAACAACAGAACTCCATCTTCTCTCTTGTCTGAAAAAAACTTTTATTGCGCATGCTCACAACAGCATTTCAGTCACACAAACACGTACGCCCCAACATGACATCACTATGCAAGCCATCTAACATGACTTTGCTACTCATAACATATAATATGGTTAACAGAGGACGGGTCTTAGTGTTATGTTTGGTTTATGTTTCTGGGAGGGAAGTTGAGTCACGTCAGGAAAACTGAGGTTGACAGGGGAGACTCCCTATGTCTGCTTTTATCCAGCAGGTGGAGTTGGGGGGTAGACAGACAGAAGGATATCAGGTTGATCACAGAAGATGAGGTGAGCACTTTCCTTATGCTGTAGGTTTCAGGAAGTTGAAGGAGGCTCCGGTCAGGCAAGCACAGCAAGTGCTCTAAGCTGACTTGGGTGTTGGGACCCCAGCCATGGGTTACAACATTAAAGGCCAGTAAGAGCTTTTCTGGAACTTTCAAAATAAATCACATTAACCTACTCCCAGCACAGCTAGGAACAGGAACAAGAAGGGAGTAACAACGGACTTCCTGTGACGTCACTGTTTGAATAAAAAACTTGCGTTCCAACAAATAGAATTGTTCACCGTTGACGCTTTCCTCAACTTCATCACCCTGGACAACTTCTCAGCACAGTTCACGTAAGAGGTAGTGTTTGGGCAGAAAAGATCAGTTTAGAGTTAAACAATCTAAATAATGTTCGTTTAATGACGTTTGTTTGTGTTAAGAAACTCGGCTAATAATGTGTTCTGTGTTGTATTTTTAAAGTTAAGACAAACTTTTTTTAAGGGTGGTTTTAAACACAAGAAGACTGGCCATAACGCACCGTCCACGCTTATGCATTTCAACCCTTTTATTTGTGGTATTTTTAAAGGTATGTGTTTGATTCTGATAACAAGCTATACGTTTCTTTTGTTAGCTCCAACTGCTAATGGCAAAAAACACATGCTCGCCCACTTTAAGTCAGCTGAAGATCACTTACCCAGAAAGGTTGTTAGTTTCCAATCTAGAATGTGACATTCCTCAAATATAATTTTACTAAACGTGATAACTAATTAAAAACCATTAAGCCCCATTTATCCAAAGGTTTGGTTCTTATTCAGTTTCAGTTTTATTTATATAGCGCCAATTCACAACACATGTCGTCTCAAGGCACTTCAAGAAGGATTTGGAATGGTGCAGGGTTGTTGGGGAGGTTAGATTAAACTACTGAGTGTTAGAGTTTGGCCATTTTAGAATGGGCTATGTGTAGGGGTACTAAGTTAAATAATACACTGATAAAGTGTGTCAATGTAGAGCCCACTGGTGGCCATTGTTATACTAAAAACCAAAAGGATTGGGGGTACCTCTCTCTGTCAGACTGATTATCTATTATTAAAAATAATATTTCCATAAATATTATTTTAATAAATAAAGGCAGCTAATTAAACACCAATAAGACCCGTTATCCAGAAAGGTTTGGTTCTTATTCAAAATATTTCCTTAAATATTATTTTAATATTTCCGTAATATTTCTTTAAACATTATTTTAATGAATAAAGGCAGCTAATTAAACACCACCGAGAATTACTCATCTAGAAGGTATGTTTTATTCAGCAAATCATTCTTTAAAGTGTTGTTTTATCAAAATAATGTTTTATCTGATATTGCATTGTGAATGGTTGTTTAAAGATATACCAATTATTCCAAGACTAACTTAACTCCTGATTCTTCAAGATAATCATTGGTTCTCAAACATAAACATTGCATGGTAATGTTGCATCACTCTTTTGGTCATGGTTTTCAACTATCTTTGATTCACTTTCTTATATTGTACATAGCCCATTGGTCTTCCTTATTCTTTCATTCTGCTTGGTAGTTAAGTTGGCTTGTGTTAGCATAGCAAAGAGTTTGTTGATTGAAATATTTTTGACTTTGAGTTGACTTATTTTTGTTAATAAATTCTTGCATATTAAGAAATTGTGTGAATTTTGCTATCCAATAATGCCAGAGCTTGGCTCATCCCCTTCAATTTAGTTCTAATACCGCCGCCTTATTGGGCTGGTATTCACAGGACAACCCTTAACAGACCGAAATATTATTTAATAAAAATATTAAATTATTAAAATTAAATATTAAATAATATATTCATATTAATAATCACAAATTAAATCCCACATTTAACCAAATCCACCCTGCCAAAACGGGGTGTATCAAAGCCAAATTGCAAAGTACTACCCTTAGGAGGTGTAGCATTTTTTTTTTCCTTTGCTTTGTAAAGCATAATCCACCCTGCCATATAGGGGGGTGAAGAATCACTACAATCACAAAATTCCCTTAAAGAAATGTTAAGAATAGTGTCTAATCACTAGTTCCTCCCAAAGAAAGGTGAACAATTGATGCTAAAATCACAAAATACCCTTAGAGAAAGGAGTAGCATTGTAACACTTAAAAAGCATAGTGTTGTCATAAGTCACAGGTTGAATGATCAATTTGTGCACCCGTTTACTCATACAAATGTTTGCAATATATGTATAGTCAATATACATATATAGCTGGACATATACAAGGGTTGGAGAATGAAACTGAAACACCTGGTTTTAGACCACAATAGTTTATTAGTATGGTGTAGGGCCTTCTTCTGCGGCCAATACAGCGTCAATTCGTCTTGGGAATGACATATACAAGTCCTGCACAGTGGTCAGAGGGATTTTAAGCCATTCTTCTTGCAGGATAGTGGCCAGGTCACTACGTGATACTGGTGGAGGAAAACTTTTTCCTGACTCGCTCCTCCAAAACACCCCAAAGTGGCTCAATAATATTTAGATCTGGTGACTGTGCAGGCCATGCAAAGTCACATAAAGAAGATGAGAGCTGCGAGGAGAAGATACAGAGGATCACAGCGTAGAGGAACACTGTACAACCTTTTTGACCCCCAAGATAAAATACCAGATAAACAACATCAAAAGTAAGTTTAAAACGGTGGTTTCCTGATGGGGGCAATGTTTAAAAATAACTTCTGTTTTTACGTAGGAGATAATTTTGGTTTTTTCGAAACAACTACAAGTCGCGAGCATCAAACTAACGTTCCCCGGGCGTCTACAGACAGCCACTCCACATTTATTCCCTTCATTTAATACGGGTTTTCGCACATAAAAATTGCTTCTCTAATGATTTAAGAGCGATAAAACTAGCAGACAGCGGATTTTTGCTCTGATGGTTAGGTGAAATGTAACGGGATTATGCTACCCTGTTAGAAGCTGAAAAGTTTTTTTTCAAAGGTTCAGAACTTTCTAGGTATTCCATGCAAATCAACTTAACTTACTAACAGTCTGAGTACTCAATTTTCAGCTACAATCTGTTTCCATGACTTTTTGAGGTAATGGGAAGGGGAGTTGATAAAATTGTGAAAGTAGTATTTGGGTTTTATTGATTGAGAATGAAAAGCAGGGAGACAGGATACAAAAACTTCTTTTTAAAAGGAAGCAATTAGGCACAAAATCAAATAGAGTTCCACTCTGGGTTCTGCAGCCCTGATGGGTCCCATCCGGGACCAGTTTGGAGGGGGGAATTTTTAACACAAGCCAGCCAAACCATCACCAGGTCAGAATATCTACAGAAACAGTCATTACCCAGTTCAGTAATAACCTTCAGAATAGCATTATTTTGAATTTGTTTGCTGTTAATTGTATTGTTTATGATAAATTGTGGTTGTGTGTTATTTTGAAAATACTCATATTTGTGTTTTAATGTAGTTTCTATCGAGGGAGGAGTCTGAAGCCACAGAGGCCTCTGCCTTTGACCAGGATGATGGTGAGCCAGTCTCAGGAGATACCACTGAACCTCTCCCAGCTGTGTCCAGTACTGCTTTTGCTCACTCTGAAAGAACAGTGGTAATTCTACTTAAAACTGACAAGCCTGCTAGTTAGCTGCCTTATCTATGGTTATATTTTTTTTATTTATCATTATTTATTTTGAATAAATCCATCCATTTATGTTCTATACCTGCTTCTTCTGTATAGGTCTCCTTTGAACTACTAATACGCAGATACCAGTGTTCAAAAAAAGAAAAAACAGAAGGTTTGGGGGGGAAAACATGAAAAGAAAAAAATGTGAGACAACGTACACGATTGGGTGGTGATATAGGGCAGAGGTGAGAAGGCAGAGGGTTGGTTGGGGAAGTCCTACGGTTTCACCGCTCTGTTGATCATGTTAGTCTCTTTACTCACAATTACCACATTATGTATCCCATCATGCCTGCTATTCGTAGACCTGTAACTTGATGTTGGATGATCATCTATTTGGAAAGCTGTTCAATAAAATGGCGGGAACCCCCCAAACTTATTCCCAGTCTGGACATTGTTTTGTAAGCGGATAGTAAACTGGATCCGCCCAAACCCAGAAACGAACCAGAGATGGAACCTGATGGTCGATACTAAGATCTATATTGATCTAATACTGGTTACAATAGGATCTGTTACAACTTATATATTTTCTTTCAACATTTATTTATATATTTAAAAAACATATCTATTTAACACAGTCAAACATATTTCTACAACTAAAGCATGGAAAGGAATATCAAACATTGATAGCAATTACAGTAGTTTTAAGTTGTGATATCATTTCGAACTCTCTTTAATACTTTTTAATGCCTTTGACATTGCTTGAACTCCACATTTGAATGTTGCAAACGGCTCATCACAATGGTGTCATGTTCAAAAGTTGATGCCAAACGTGTTTAACATTTGTCTGTTTTTTGTGTTACATTGTTAAATAAACTGCAAATTATGTCCACAAATCTAATCCTCCTGTGTACTGGTATGTACATTAAATAAATACAGTTAGAAACTGACGTTAGAGAAAACAAAGTTCATTCTCATAGTTTGTGGACCCCCTGAGATAGCCTTGGCCCCCTCTGGTCCCCCCAATAATAAAAGTCTGGCTCCACCCCTGGTCTTCTGGACTTGTGGTTTCCTTCTTCTTGTGTGAAGCTGAGGCTTATTTGGAAAACAACAGCTAAAAGTGTTCATGTATTTGTAAAAACCCCTTAGGCCGATCTTTGTCAGGCTCTAAGATTTTGTCAGGCTCTAAATTTACAGAGATGAAGCCACTGCCACTATTGATGCTTTGGCAGTTCTGCAAAAAGAGGATGGACCTCACCTAGAAGAAGTGATGTTCCACCCGTTTGAAGATGCCTACTTCAGGGATGTTATAGCTCCCAGGGCTTGAAGAAGAACCACAATGTTTGTTAAGTTTTTTTTTTTTATTATTTAAAAATTAAACCATGGCAGGCTGCACTGTTGCACGCAGTTGTTGGTAGGCACTGTGCCTGCAGCAAGAAGGGTGCTGGGTTCATTCCCGTGCATGCGTGGCGTTGTACTCATCCGGGTACTCCGGCTTCCTCCACAGTCCAAAGGGACAGTTCTGTTAGGGTTAATTGGTCATCCACTCATAAATAGCCCTTAGGTGATGAATGAGGTGTTGATGGTGTTTGTGTGTTTGCCCTGCGATGGACTGATGACCTGTCCAGGGTGTACCCCTGCCTCTCGCCCATAGACTGCTGGAGATAGCGCACCAGCGCCCCACGACCCACTCATGGAATAAGCGAGTAGAAAAATGGACTGAACTTAATATTTTAGTAAATAATATTTCAGTTCTGTTAAGGGTTGTCCTGTGAAATACCATCCCAGTAAGGCCGGATGGTAGTAGGGGACAAAGTTGAGAAAGTAGTGAGCCAAAGCTCTGACATATTATAAAGCATAACTCTCAAACACATGGAATGAATTCACACAATTTTTTTAAAAATACAAAGAATTATTAACAAAAATAAGTCAACTCAAGTCAAAAACATATGTAAATCAACAAACGCTTTACTATGCATAAAACAAACCAATAAACTACCAGCAGAATGAAAGAATAAGGAAGACAAGGCTATGTACATATAAACAAGTGTCAAGATGGTGAAAATCATGATCCTGGAAAGAGTGATGCAATATTACCATGCAATATTATGTGTGAGAACCAAGGGTTATCTTACAATCTGGAATTGAAGTTAGTTAGCCTTGGAATAACTTAGGGAATAATTGGATACTTCAAGACAAACCATTCACAATGCAAAGATGTCAAGATATAAAAATATTATTTAATAAAATAATATTTAAAGAATGATTTCTGAATTAAAACCAAACCTTCTGGATCGACCAATTACTAAACAGTGTGTAATTAAGCTGCCTTTATTTATTAAAATTATAATTAAAGAAATATTATTTTGAATAAGAACCAAATCTTTGAGAAATGGCTTCATTGTTTTATTCAGTTATCACGTTTTTATAGTAAAATAATATTAGGGAAATATTATTTCTAGATTGAAAACTAACAACCCTTTTGGGTAAATGATCTTTAGTAGGCAAAGCACGTGGTTCTTAGCTATTAGAGGTTGAGTACAAAAAGAGCTTATAGCTTATCATCCGAATCAAACACACACCTTTAAAATTTCCATCATAAAAAGGGTTTTTTTAAAAAAGCAATAAGCGTGGACGGCGTGTTAGCGGCCGATCTTCTGTGTTTAAAATAACCTTTAAATAAGTTTGTGTCAACTTAAAAAAAAGACACAAAACACAGAACAAACAAACTGAGCAACATGTGCTGAGCAAATCATCGCTAGCACTAAGATCTGGCTGAGTTTTCAACACAAACAAAACCAAACGTCATAAAAACTGAAAATGTTTAGATTATTTCACTCTACAACTACTTCTCTCTGGCAAAAACCAACCTCTTACGTGAACGTGCTGAGGAAAAAGTTGTCCGCGGGCGACAAAGTTGAAGAGAAAGGCATTCACAGTGAACAAAGGGTAACTTGCAGGTGTATACCTCCGTAGCTGTGGGGGGGGGCGGCTCGCGTTGTCGGTCCGGCCAAACTGCCGTTACTGCTGTAGCCATGGTGATGCTGGGTCCGTGGCCTCCTTCAGACGGGGAAAAACTGCTCCACTCGGCGTTGTAGAGACAGGGTCTCTGCTGGGAACTCTCTGGAACACAGTTTGCTTCTGTAGACCTCAGAGAGAAAGTCAAGCAACGCTTGGACCTTAATTACCCCCATTCATGAATGAATACCGGATACACAAACAGCAATTCATTCCTACTTAACTTAGTGCATATGATCGCATGATCGCATGGCACTCTTGGATCCAGTTTGAAGAGTTTATGTCTGTCTGCTTCCGTCGAGTTCCTCTGGGGACCTGCGTGGAAGAGTTCAGTTTGTTGCAAAAGCGGGGTTTTTATTCGGACAGTGACGTCACGGGAAGTCTGCTGTTATTCCCTGTTCCTGGCTGTGCTAGAAGTAGGTTAATGCGATTAATTTTGAAAGTTCCAGAAAAGGTCTTACTGGCCTTTCATTTTGTACCCATGGCTGTGGTCCCAACACTGCACAACCTCCATGAAAGCGTGTAGTATGATGTGACCATGCATTGCATAATGGAGAACCTCTCCATGCAGGAGATTCACAGGTATGCACAGCTTGCAAATAAAATACTGATGTATTAATATTAAATATTAAATAAATTCATAATCACAACAAGGGCCAGGACCATAGGCGGAGAAAATTCAGATCAGGCTCTGCGGGGCGTATCCACTTTGGGAGAGAGGAACACAAAAACTTAAAGAGCAATGTTTGCTGGTCCGATTACCACTCTGGTGAGATAACAATCTCATGGCCCTTTTAGGGCTCCTGCTGCTTAAAAACTGTTTGCTGATTAGCCCGGATAAGTATCAGCTGTGTGGTTGCCCGTGCCTGTCGCACCTTGCAGGAAGAGGTGAGAGAGAAAAAAACTGCAGAAACACAACACAAACCTGTGCTCAGCTCCGTAACATGACATCACCCCCCCATCACCCCCCCTCAGGTAGACAGAAAGGATGCCTCAAAATCATTGATGAGAGTGGGGTCGAGGAAGTATCTGCGGGGCACCTAAGATCAATCCTCAGGACCATACCCCTCCCAGTCGATGAGGTACTGCATGCCACGCCCTCTACGACGGGACTTCACAATAAGACGAATGTGCTGCACAACCTCCATGAAAGCTAGATTGGGTGGAGGGGGTCTGGCACAAAATTGATTGAACTGGTTTGATTTGGGAGAGGTGGAAAGTAGGTTGAATACTGAGGTGAGTAGGGAGCTTGAGGCGAACAGAGGAAGGACTAATGATGAAGTCTATTTTGAACGGGCAGAGGAACCAAACCTCTTGTCCAGGCGAATTGATGTGTGCTGGGATTCTCTTCCTGTCAGCAAATCTCTTATTTTCAAAAGATGAAAACTGGAGGGCCGCCTTGGTCTGATTCCACATCCTATGGCAACAAAATAGATGTGCTCGGACTGAAGGTAGGACCGGTTCTGGGAAGGATGAAGGAAAGAGTGAATGCTGGTATGCAAGGGATGATTCAAAAGGAGATAACCCGGATGCTGTGGAGATGTGGGAGTTGTGTGTGTACTCTGCCCAGACAAGATGATGACTCCAGGAAATGGGATTGTTGTTGCAGAGACATCACAGGGTATTCTCCATCTCCTGAGTGTGAGACATTCACACTGGTGATTGGTTTGGGGGTGAAAAGCTGAGGACAGTTTGGTTTGGGCGCCTAGGGATGAAGAGAAATCCTTCCAAACTTGTGATATGAACCGGGGTCCTCTATTCGAAACTATCTCGACAGGGAGTCCATGAATCCTGAAAACATGATGAATTAGTAATTTGGCTGTAACAGATGCAGATGGGAGTTTGGACAGAGCTACTAGGTGACAGGCCTTAGAAAAACGGTCAATTATGGAGCGAATGACTTTTTTGTTATTAGACAGAGGCAAACCTGTAACGAAGTCAAATGCAATGTGAGACCAAGGTCGACTGGGGATGGAAAGTGGTTGTAAGAGGCCAGCAGGAGGTTTGTGTTTTTTTTTATTGCGGACACAGACAGGACAGGCCACCACATATTCCACAATATCTCTGTTGACAGATGGCCACCAAAATTAGCAACGAAGGAAGGCGATGGTTTAACTTGGAGGAGTGTGTCCATTGGATAAACTGCGACCTGGTGTTGGAAGGGGTGTAAAGCCGGCCTGGAGGTCCTCCACCTGAGTCTAAATCATGACTCTCCGATCCTTCATGTCCCAGGTGAGAGCCCCGATGATGCAAGACTGAAATGATGGGTTCAGGTTCTTTCAGATGGTTATCAATACGAATAGATAAATTAATTACGTCATCCAAACTTTCTGGTTCATTGCGACAGGCCAATTCATCTTTTATTCTCTCAGATAGGAAATTTCGGAAGGCCCGTTTAAGGGCTGGTGGGTTCCAACCAGATTTAATGGCCAAGGTGCGAATTTCAATGATCATTTTTTCTGCTACAGATCTGTGGTCCTGTTTAAGGTTCCAGAATTTCTTGATTAGTTCCTCCTTGCTAAGTCTTAAAGAGAAGGTGTGTTTGAATTATTCATTAAATTCGTCAAAAGAAAATAACCGAATCATGGTTTCATCCTCAATGGTCTCCGCCCATCTTAATGCTTGTCCTTGCAACAATCTAATGACATACGATATCTGACTGACGTCGTCGAGGAAGGCATGAGAAGAGCGTTGGAAAACTACTGCACACTGTAAGAGAAATCCCCGACATTTCTCCAGATCTCCCGAAAAAGGCTCTGGAGTGGGCGAGGTAAACCCACAACATCGGGCCGGGGTGACTGCCGGCATAGCACTGGCAGGAGAAAGAATAGGGGGGTGAGTGATTGCAGGAGGAAGTCTGGAACTGAGAATAGTGGCATGACAGCAAAATGGAAATTCATCCCTTTCTGTACTCTTATAATGTCATATCTTTCTTCTGTAACGATTTCATTACTTATCCTGATGATATTCAACTCTACACAAACACAGCACATTTCATAGGTTTCAGTGGCTACTACAACAGCAGTTGATTTGAATCTAAGTGGCCCTCAGAGTTCAGATTTCTCCAGGCACAGTCAAATTCACCCTCCTCATTAGCTTTACCCAATCATCATAGCAATAATCCTTTGGGAGAATGAATGATTCAAGAACTCATCATCTTCCACTTAGGTAACACTGCAGTCGTAGAATTCAGCAGTAAAGGCCGATCTCACTCCACAGAAATTATGCAGTGTGTTCATAGACATACTTTAATCTTTGCTTTTGCTTTTCTGTTTTCCTCAACGATCTTTAACCAACTTCCCAGTTGGTCAACCTCGCACTCTGTTGGCTTACTTGTCAGGCTAGAACAGCTTTAAATCCTTTTACGCAGTTTATCAACTGCACTTACCCTCTGTTGATACTATGTCCATCTGTCACTTCATTACTTACTCTCATTCAGTCCTCAAAATACATACCTCTACCATCAAGACTTGCCTGTCCATCAATTTTTTGTCAAGGTGGTTACAGCTGTCCATCTATTACTCACTCTCATGTACCCATGCTTATTAAAGGGTTTAAAAAGCAAGAACCCCTTAGCCATTGCTCAACGTCTACCACTTACACCAGATCTCTTCAGTTGTTGCATCCTCACACTGCGCTCCGGCTATTCATCTCCTTCCATTGACCTGAGTTTAGAATCTATGATTCTGCTAGCTCCATCCTCATCCAGGCATAACCCTTCTATTAATACATGCCTTTCAGACATCTCCACTCATAGCCACAAAATTCTCATCTTCACTTTCCAAAAAAGTAAAACTGACCAGCTAGCAGTTACTTTTCCAATCCATCTCTTTTGTCTTAGCTCCATTTCTAGCCTATATTAACCAATCTCCAATTACATCCAGTCCAGGCTATTTGCAAACACCACATGTTATTATCCACTCTTCATTACTGAGTCAGAAAGACTAGCCATAAGGTTATGGTTCATTAAACATTTATGTCAGGTTGCGCTGAGGTCTAGCATCACACCAGAGCATTATTCATTCCACTTGTTCTATATTGGAGCAGCATCTACAGCATTCAGTCAGGCCATCTCTGATCAAACAATTCAAATTCTTAGCCATTGGTTATCCCATGGGTGCTGTAGCTATATTCTTAATAATCTCAGTGAAAGCAAGCTCATTCTTACCTGTGCTCAACTCTATTCTGAAATTCTGGAGGTCCTAAGTGGACTCGGGTAAAAAGGCATTTTCTGAACACTGGACGACCTTGCTGAGTCTCCTCCTCCAAAGCCTTCAAGCAAGTCTCTCCAGATGACCCATCCTCACTCCAGATTCATCAATCCCCTCAACCCCTTCTTTCAATAAGCCTTTAATCTCCGGAGCTGTGTAAGGTTCCCTCTTGCATCATCCCAGTCCCCAAGAAACGCTCCATCATAGGATGTAGGACTACAGGCCTGTTGCTCTGACCAGCAACAGGCCTGTAGTCCAGTCTGTGGTCATGAAATCCTTTAAGCATCTGGTGCTGACGCATCTGAAGGTCTTCACAGGCTCCCTGCAGGATCCCCTGCAATTTGCTAACCGGGTAAACAGGTCGTCAGATGATGCAGTGAACTTGGGTCTACACTTCATCCTGTGACACCTTGACCACCTTGGGACTTATGCCATGATCTTGTTTGTAGACTTCAGCTTGGCCTTTAACTCCATCAACCCAGACATTTTCCACCAAAAGCTTGCCCAGCTCACAGTGCCAGCCTCCACTTGTCAGTGGATCACCAGGTTCATGACTGATCAGCAGCAGTGGGTGAGGCTGGGAAGTGTCTTCTCCTGCTCAGGAACCATTAGCACCGGTACCCCCCAGGGGTGTGTTCTCTCCCCACTCCTCTTCTCCCTGTAGACAAATTACTGCACCTCAGCAGACCCCTCTGTGAAACTCCTAAAGTCTACAGATGACACCACTGGTATTGGTCTGATCCAGGACAGTGACAAGTCTGCATACAGACAGGATGTGGATCGGCTGGTCCACTGGCGCGCACAGAACCACCTGCAGCTAAACCTGCTAACCCAACACAATGGTATTAGATAAAATCTAACTCTTGCCATTCCTTAATCCTAATATTTTTTCCTGGGAAATTAAAGCCGAGACTGTTTACAGCCAACCCTGTTGTCATAGCAACTTTAAATGCATGGCAAAAGATTAAACATCATTTTAATTGGAAAAAACGTCCTCTTAGCACTCCTGTATGTGACAACATATTCTTATCGACCTAGACAGATGGTAAGTTTGCTGTGTGGGACAGCCAAGGCCTGTACATTTAGAATCATCACAGAAGGCATACTTTTGCACTCTCTACTATATCTTACTGACATCAGAAGACATTTTCCTGGTTTACTGAGCGACACTTTTTTCTGTCTACATATAGAACTGGACTATAGGACTGGTTGCAGCAATGAGATGCCAGGTAGTGATCTGAAGGCATTTTTCATTGTGTTTAGTAACTTTTGGATTAAACACTGAAGTAAAGGACCAGATATTTTTCACAGAAGCTCATGAGAGGGTTTCTACTGTTTTCTATCACGGCCAGGCCATTTAACTTTAATTGTAGCTCAGGTCAAACTCCCTCTGCTCTCTGTTCCTTATTATGAGCCTGATGATGCTCATTAGTGAACCACCACTTCATGTCCTGCTGGGTGAATAAGCGATTAGTGGTAACTTACAATTACGACATTCTGAGTCAGCATTTAGGTGTTACCGCTAACTTCAGCCTGATTTATGCTGCTTTCACCTGTTCCTGTCACTCCGCAGTTGCTCTGAAATGAGCGCTGGTCGAGGCACTCAGTGTAACTTTGCGGGTAATTCATGAGGCAACCGTTCTGGACTTCTCCAGAATGGACAGATTACCAGCCCACTTCTGCCTGTGTGTGTTGTTTGCTCAGTTTTGTTGCCGCGTGTGCGCAAGTAAACATTTTTGTCAGGTTAGGTGAAGAGGGCAGTGATTTATATAGGACACAATATGGAGTGCAATAGAAACAAATCTGATTGTTTTTAGATGAAACTGTGAAAAATAATGCCATTTCGTGGCTTGATGCATGTTTTAATACTTCTAAATTTTGTCTTTCAAGAGATCCAGGGCTACCCAGAAAACATCACAAGAAACAGAACAGAAGAACAGGTCTAATGACGCACCTGGAAAGGAAGCCAAACTTCTCGGCTCTCAATAATACATGGTAATACTCCCTGAAATCTACGAAAATTCATGTCTACATTCATGTCTAATAACAAAATTGGTATGAAATATCAGGGTTGTTGATATGGGAAAAAATAGAAGAGGTGGACATTCTATTAACGACATGCATGATGTGCATAGCAAACACAAGGCTGGAAACGATGGTGCCAGACCACCGCAGTTAGCCAACAGTGATGAGACTCAATCCAGGTTTGGAAATATAAATAAGAAATTAAAAGAGCTGAAAAAACAGATCAAAGCTGCTCTTCATTATTTTGTTGAGAACTTAGGAAATGACGTAAGGAAAGACATTCAAGCAACAAATTAAGCAGAAGCTCGATGCAATCTCTGCAGAGCAGCAAACACTACCGTACCATAATAAACGAGACTGGGACCTGACGGGAGAAGCTGGAGTGTGGAGTAAAGGCTGACAAAGCTCTTATTAAATGTTCTGAATGACAGAACAAATCTAGAGGAGCAATTTAAGGATCAAGAAGGAGCAACATTCTTATATACAGCTTACCGGATGGAAAAGAAGTTTGTACAAGAATTACTCAAAACGTGAGCTGAAGCTACCAGATGACCTGAATCTCTAAATCCAGAGAGCACATCTCTCGTTAACTGGGATACCCACTGACGGAGCCCCACCAAGACCCATCATTATGCATTTTTTGATTCACTACCAACAAGAGATTCTTGAAAGAGGTGTGGAAAAAAAGATTAATGTCACGAATAAGCAGCTGCTGCCACAACTATGTAACAGAGATAATTCGCAGTAGAAAGGATGTCAACGCAGCCAAAAAAGTGATGAAAGATAATTTTCTTGAAGGATAAAATGTAGTGCAATTCTATACCAAGCACCTAAGCTAATGCTTCTATTATCAGCAGCAAGCGGGGAATGTCGACTCACAGCAGGTGATGCCAACTCCCTATGCACATGCAGAGGTGAGCAGAGGTGTTCACATGTCATTTTTTTCCATGCCCAAGTCTCAAGTCATTAAGGGACAAGTCTAAATCAAGTCTTAAGTCTCTAATGACTGACATTGACATTTTTTAACTAAATCAATGACATCTAGGTAACTTATAACTCTGCATGCCTGTGGGTAGGATTCCATACCTGTACTGTTTATCCTTAGGCCTTAATTACCACATAAATATTTAATAATTCTCTTTGAATTTCTGAATGAATCAAACCAGATCTTTTTCATCGTTGTAATGATTAAGTTAACACCCATTTATCCCTGTTTTCATATTGTCTACTTCTTTATATATTGCACTAAATATTGTTTGAATATTGAATATTGGGCTTTGTTCTCCTCACTCTGAGCTGAAAAATCTTTAACAATATTGGGAAAAAATGTTCTAAACCCATATTTAACCCATATTGTGTTTTCAATTCTCAATAGTAAAGATGTTTAAATGTAAGGTAAGTGCAGTAAGAAAATCAATGAATGTTGAACTTCTAAATGAACGGAGGAAGAAGTGCTTTCATTTGGATATTTTCAACTGAAAGTATCCTGGTAATGTTGCACAGCGAACGTAGCAGTGAGAGAATATTGGAAGTAAGTTAGGTTTTCCCCTGAAATCGGACACTCAAGCATAGGCGGAAATCACAGGGGGAACGTGGGGGTCTGGATCATCTGAATCTGTGAATAATGTTATTCCAGACTCACTAAAGATTTTGTTTATGAAAGAACGGAAGAGAGCAGAGGTGGAAGAATTAATAAGTTGACAGCGCCTGACTGGAGTGCATAAACTTATGCACAAAAAATGTTTTCAATTTAAACAGGTTTGTCATCAGACAACACAGAATCCCCAAAATCCAAATTAAGAACAGACAAACCATACAATAAATAAAGTCGAGTCTGTGCCCCTACTGATGTGTAGGACTACAGACTGTACAAGGCTGAAGGACAGAATGTGATCAAATTTTGGGGCCTTAAAAAGATTTTCCACCATTCTTTGATTAAAGGAATGGTGATGGAGCCTGGGGTCTCTCCTTTAGTACACTCAATGTGTCACTGAAGTTAAGGTTATCATCATAGACGGAAATCACAGGGAGGATGTGGGGGTCTGGACCCCCAAATCTATAGATTTGTACCCCCCAATAAATCATTGGAGGAACTTATATTTATAAACAATATAAAAAATAACACAAAAACAATCTGCAATTCATCTAGACAATGTCATGCTTTTCCATTTTGGAGTTGTGTTGTTATTTTTTGTTCTCTTTTGATTTGTGTTCCGCGGGTTTTGTCATTTTGTATTGTTTCTTAAGTTTCTGTCCTCATGTTTGTTTTTCTCCCTCAGCAGCCCAGTCTCGTTAGTGTAATCAGTCTCCTTCCCTCAGTTCCCCTGCAACCCGGTTCCACACCTGTTTCATGTTCCATCTGATTACCTGTCACCCATTTTCATTGGTTCACATTCCTCTTCAATTCAATTCAGTTCAATTCAGTTTATTTATATAGCGCCAATTCACAACACATGTCGTCTCAAGGCACTTCACAAAAGTCAGGTACATACATTCTAATTAATCCTAACCATTGAACAGTGCAGTCAGATTCTGTTATTTATTCAAATTGGATAAAAAGTTTTTCTATCTAAGGAAACCCAGCAGATTGCATCCAGTCAGTGACTTGCAGCATTCACTCCTCCCGGATGAGCATGTAGAGACAGTGGACAGTCACTGGCGTCGACTTTGCAGCAATCCCTCATACTGAGCATGCATGTAGCAACAGTGGAGAGGAAAAACTCCCTTTTAACAGGAAGAAACCTCCAGCAGAACCAAGCTCAGTTTTAGCGGCCATCTGCCACGACCGACTGGGGGTTTGAGAGAACAGAGCAGAGACACAAAAAGAACAACGAAGCACTGATCTAGGAGTACTTTCTATGGGAAGGAAAAGGTAAATGTTAATGGACGTAGCTCCTTTAGTCGTTTCACCTAGAAAGAAGGAACAGATAAACTCTGAGCCAGTTTTCAAGTTTAGAGTCTGAAGAGAACACATAGAGTTAGTTACAATAAAAGCTCAGTCAGTAGCTATGTCTAGGAGAGAGAAAGGGTTAAACACTGAAAGACAGGGCCATGTGGATCATCGGTAGAGGGTGAGCATTAAGTTGTTGCCAGCAGAAGCTCGGAGAATGCCCCTCTCCAGAAAGGTGTCCCAGGTAGACACAGAGTCAGGCCCGGTGTAGCTTCTAGGAAGAGAAAAGAGAGAGAACGAAGTTTAAAGCTGAAATAACAGCAAATAATACAAAATTGAAGAGTAGTGTGAGAAAGTAGCGAAGAGGGTGAAAGTGGTCATTATGTCCTCCAGCAGCCTAAGCCTATAGCAGCATAACTACAGAGATAGCCCAGGATAACCTAAGCCACTCCAACTATAAGATTCATCAAAAAGGAAAGTTTTAAACCTAGCCTTAAAAGTAGACAGTTTGTCCATCTAAAGCCCACTGATGACCATTGTTATACTAAAAACCACAACGATTGGGATACCTCTCTCTGTCAGATTGACCATAACCATTGGAAAAGAGAGGGGGTCATACAGGTAGCAGCAGAAATGGAGGGTGTGTTTGCACCTCAACCATAACTGAGCCGGTTTAGGCTAAACCTGACTCGCCCTTACTCCATCCAACAAGGGGAGAAGAAGACGTAGGTAAAATAGGGAAGATATCTCAGGATAACCTAAGCCACTCTAACTATAAGCTTTATCAAAAAGGAAAGTTTTAAGCCTAGCCTTAAAAGTAGACAGGGTGTCCGCCTCACGGACTAAAACTGGGAGCTGGTTCCACAGGAGGGGAGCCTGATAACTAAAGGATCTGCCTCCCATTCTACTTCTAGAGACTCAAAGGAACCACCAGTAACCTGCATTCTGAGAACGAAATGCTCTGTTAGGAACGTATGGAACAATCAGATCTCTGATGTATGATGAAGCTAAATCATTAAGGGCTTTATATGTGAGGAGGAGAATTTTAAATTCTATTCTGGATTTAACAGGGAGCCAATGAAGGGAAGCTAAAGTAGGGGAAATATGATCTCTCTTTTTAATTTTCATCAGAACTCTTGCTGCAGCATCTTGAATTAGCTGAAGGCTTTTAACTGCATTTTGTGGACATCCTGATAGTAAAGAATTACAATAGTTCAGCCTTGATGTAACAAATGCATGGACTAGTTTTTTCACATCAATCCTGGACAGGATATTTCTAATTTTGGCAATGTTCCGGAGGTGATAAAAGGAAATCCTAGAAACCTGTTTAAATATGGGATTTAAATGACATGTCCTGGTCAAAAAATAACAAACCCAAGGTTTTTACTTTATTATCGGAGGTCAATTTAATGCCATCCAGGTTAGGTGATTGACTAAGCAGTTTCTTTTTTAAAGACTCCGGTCCAAAGACGACAACTTCTGTCTTGTCTGAATTTAGAAGCAGAAAATTTAAAGTCATCCAAGTTTTTATGTCTTCAAGACTTCTCTCAGTATATATGTTATATAAATTTTCATTGTTCCTCGCTCAGTCCTCCTGTTTACTTCCATGCTGATCCCTGTTCCTTGTCATTTTTTGGAAAGTTTTTGTTTATCTATTTGTTATTAAAGCCTCAAGATTCTCATATCCAATATGCTGCTGCGTAGTGTTTTTCTCCAACCCGGTTCCGTTCAACCACCCATTATGACAGACAAAGCAATGCATGTATGCCTTGCCCCCCACCATTATGGGTACAAGGGTTTGGTCTATTGTACCACTAGCTAACAGTCGCAAACAGACACAGTAGTGCCCACTGAGGAGCAGAGGAGCTGTGTTAATAAAACACAAATAGCTGACCTTCACAAAGTACTGTAAATACTTAAAACAAAAGATGTCACATATTTTATTTACTACCACTTCTCAATAGAATGAAACACATTAACATTTACAATCAGACCAAATTTTGTTCATCTCATTACTTTGGTTGAATCTTGTGACAGACTGCCATGTAATGCCATGGGAATCAAAACTAGCTCTACCAGCTAATTTCTTTAAAACAGATTGGAGCTTTTTTGGTGATGGTAAAAAATATTTTTACAATATTCAACTCTCTAAGCCACAGGTGTCAAATTTAATTCCTTGTGAGCTGGCATCCTGCCACTTTTGGATTTGTCTCTCTGTCACCCAAGCTGAATTACATAATTAGGCCATAAGCAGGACTTGGTAGAAGTCAATTGCATTAGGAGGTAATTAAGTCTTTTAATTCAGGTGTGTTGGACTTGGGACATCAAAGAGTAGCAGGACACCAGTGCACCAGGACTGGAGTTTTACACCCCTCCTTTACGTAATTAGTTCTGAGAACTTATTGCCGAGTTTGAAACAGGAGGAAGGGGCCAAGCACTGTGAGTGGCTGAGCGGCGTGTGAGAGAGCTGAGACTGAGAAAAGAGAAAGGAAAGAGCAGAGCAAGTGACAGCAGACAGAGAAAGAAAGAAAATTGTCAAGACAACTTTAGACTATGGCTGATGTAATTCAGGCTATGTTTTTTATGATCAGTCCAGATGATTATGGGCAGTTCAGAGCTTTCCAGTCAGTGTCTTCATTCCTTAAGGGCTAGTTTAACAGTGCTATAGTTCCGGGGGGAGAACTGTTTTGAACAGAAAGCACAGGGATGCATCTTGTTGTCAGAAGGGGATTTCTGTGAAAGAACAGCACCCACACCAAAGTCAGAGGCATCCATCTCAAGGATAAAATGAGAGGCCTGGTCTGAGTGAACTAAGATGGGAGCAGAAGATAACTTCTCTTTGATCCCAAGAAGGTGGATTCAGCCACAGGCGACCAAATAAACGGTTTCTTTATGGAAGTGAGGGTGTTTAAGGGGTTCTGTGATGAGGCTGTAGTTATGGATGAACCACCTATAAAAAACCACCTGAAAAACTGCAGGAGCATTGGTCAGGCCAAAAGGGATAACCAAATGCTCACAATGCCTCAGATGTGTCTTAAAAGCAGTTTCTCCTTCCCTTATGTGGATGGGATGATAGGCATTACCCAGATCCAGTTTGGAAAATATGGTTGCTTTGTGGACCGCTTCAAAAGAAGAAGAGATCAGAGGCAAGGAATACTTATTTTTAATAATGATATGATTAAATTTGCGGTAGTCAATGCATGATCTGAGCGTCTTATCTTTTTTCCTTAAAGAAAAAAATCCTGCGGCCATAGGAGATGCCTGCATTGAAGGAGTCTTTAATGTAACATTTCATGATTTCTCTCTTGGAACAAGAGAGCTTAAAATGCCTACTGGGTATGAACATGGCATCTAGAAGAAGATCTATGGGGCAGTTGTAGGGATGATGGAAAAGAAGAGAGTGCAAGATCTTTTCTGAAAACATTCTGTGAGTACTCTGTTAATGAAGACGATGGTGGGAATGGCAGACAGCAGGCAGGTGGATAGATAAGTGGAACTCCAGGCTTCGATCCAAGACTCTGACCAATTTATGTCAGGATTATGTATCTGTAACCAGGGGGAAACCCAGAACAATGGGTCTGTCCCGTGTGTGTTAAACAAACAAAAAAATTTCCTCATGATGATTTCCTGAAATGACAAACTGGAGGGGAACAGTCTGGTGTCTTGTGTTCTGCAGTGGGCTTCCATCAAGGGCTGAAACAGAGATGGGAGAGGTTAATTTGTGAAGGGGAATATTGGACTGAAAATCAGGAGTTAAGTTAGTTAAGTTCTGTTCTGATCCTGAGTCAACTAAGGAACAAACAGGGTAAAGATCCTGACAGAAACTAACAAAAGCCTTTAGTTGAATTCTCCCCTGATAACCATCTCCTGCCTGTAACCCCCTCTTTACTGGCAGGCTTTAACGTTTTGGCAAATGGGACACAGAACTAAAATCGCCAGACTGGCCACAGTAAATTGTGGTAGTAAGGTGTATTCATTCTCCACTGATTTCTTTCGGGCTTGGTCTGTTACGTCCAATTTGAATTGGTTTGGGAGCCCCCTTGCTGGGGTAGAGAGGTAGTCAAAGGAGGGAGAATTAAATGCGCTGAAAGAGTTAACATGTTACAGCCTTGTTCTCTCTCTCAAATGGTTATCTATATGGACAGCTAGGGAAATCAGATCATCTAAGGTTCTTGATTCGTTCTACAAATGAAAGTTCACCCTTGAGATCTTCATTGAGCGCGTTGAGAAACACTCCCTTGAGAGCTGAGTTCCACTCCGAATCTACCACTAGGGTGCGGAAATCAACCACAAGATCAGTAACTGAATGATTACCTTGTCTGGGACTCCATAATTTCTTGGAGGACTCCTCATCACTGATCTTAAGGGAAAAGGTCTGTTTAAACAGGTCCAAAAACACATCATAAAAGAAATGATGGATGGTGTTTTCATTTATATTTGCCTCTGCCAACCTTAATGCCTTGTCCTGTAGAAACCCAATGATGAAAGAAATTTTACTGGCGTCATCCGGAAAAAAACGTGGGGACAGATGAAAAACAAGAGTACACTGGAGAAGAAATCCCCGACATTTATCCACTTCTCCAGAAAATCACTCTGTACACTGTATCTTGCCCTCAAAGAAGAGTATTCTACGCAAATTGCGTAAGCTTTGCCGAAGAGAGTGGGGCAAACAACTGCAAAGAAAAATCCAAGCAAGCCCTGTCGTTTTTTGAAAAGGTGACTTGCGTAGAAAATTCTAAACTCAATTCTAACACAAAAAGAGAGTGACAGGACCAGTGCACATGCACATTAGTATTATTGTTATTATTAATACGTATTAAAGTAGTTGTGTTGTGTTGACACGTTTGTTTGCTTTTGTTTACACGGACAATTTCTGGTGGCTCTTTAGATATGACAGGATATGACAGCTGTTACCATATATTGTGACCGTGCATATTTCAATAATAATCAGGATGTATGTGGTCAAATGTTACTTTTTATTTATTTTAGGAGGTAAAGAGTCACCAGAAACAATTTGGTTTAATTATTTAGTCTTTAACTATAAGTTACAGTAGCTACGGTTACAAGTTGTGATATCAGCTGTCATGTTATGTGAATGTTACCTATTGTGTCAGTGTAAACAAAAGCAAACAAACGTGTCAACACGAAACTACTCTAATACGTTTTCATAATAATACTAATGTGCATGTGCACTGGTCCTGTTGCTCTCTTATCACGTGAGAGTTGAGTTCAGAATTGTCAATGCATGTCACCTTTTCAAAAAACGACAGGGCTTGAGAAAAGAGAGAGGAAAAACGAAAACAATCAATCTACAACAAAAGTGTGCTGCATAAATGCTTACCCTCAACAACAGCATACATTTTTTTCTGTGCCTTACTGTCTTTTGAGAAAGCTTAAGTGTAAAAAACGCTAAAAACTATCTGTTTGCATTACCATTTTACCTTTTGAAATTGTATAACTTTTTCCCCCCAAAAAAAGAATCAAATTACTAACATAATAAGAAATGTATTTTCAAAATATGTTTTTCAATAACGGATAATATTTAGAGATTTCCGAAGTTTTTTCTTGCCTTGTTTTATCCAGACGTGTCTGTATGTCCTGCTTCGTCTATCCCAGAGGATCAAGATACAGTGACTTCTTTTCTTGTGGGTAGATTACCAAAAATGAAGTGTATTGAATAACAAAAAAGAACAGAAATTATTGTCTTTTAAATCGATGTCTTCACATGCAAAGAACTGTCCTTAGTAACATTTTTCAAAAGAATAATGAACATGGAAGAGTTAATTACCACTAATGTCCAGTGATGATGCTTGTTTATGATTCCCAGAATGATGTCATATTCCATTGGCTTTATCTAACATGAAGAATGTAGCATGTTAGTTACTGAATAACATTAACAACTAAATATTAACGCAATTCATGACATGCAAATCAAAACAGACAAAACAGAAATTTGATTTTAAAAATCCAAATGACAAATGAAGAAATTGAGATATGTAGTGTAATTTTAAATATTTCTGGAACCTCTGAGTAAAAAAAAAACAAACAAAAAAAACATTAGATTTGAAGAGCAATCCTTTGCTTTACCCTGGCAGTTAGGCTGCTGCAATGAAAATCTTATCTACCTAAAATGTCCAAATATAATACAGATATAAAATCTTTATGAGGCAGTGTGGGAAAACTTCATATAGTGTTTCCAGCAATTATACTAGAACATTAAATGTCTTTGAGAAAAAGAGATTGAGAGAGAGAGAGAGAGAGAGAGAGAGAGATTTGGAGTCGCACACAAAATTACAGTGGAAAAACACACTACAGGCTGATCCTAGACCTGGACTAAAGCATCCACCAACTCCTGGACAGTCTGTGGTGCAACGTAACGTTGGTGGATGGAGCGAGACATGATGTCCCAGATGTGCTCAATCAGATTCAGGTCTGGGGAACGGACGGGCCAGTCCATAGCTTCAATGTCTTCATCTTGTAGGAACTGCTGACACACTCCAACCACATGAGGTCTAGCTTTGTCCTGCATTAGGAGGAACCCAGGGCCAACCGCACCAGCATATGGTCTCGGGGGGGGGAGTGTCTGAGGATCTCATCTCGGTCCCTAATGGCAGTCAGGCTACCCCTGGCGAGCACATGGAGGGCCTTGCGGCCCTCCAAAGAAATGCCACCCACACCATTACTGACCCACTGCCAAACCGGTCATGCTGAAAGACGTTGCAGGCAGCAGATCGTTCTCCACGGTGTCTCCAGACTCTGTCACGTCTGTCACATGTGCTCAGTGTGAACCTGCTTTCATCTGTGAAGATCACAGGGCGCCAGTGGCGAATTTGCCAATCCTGGTGTTCTCTGGCAAATGCCAAGCGTCCTGCACGATGTTGGGCTGTGAGCACAACCCTCATTTGTGGACGTCGGGCTCTCATACCATCCTCATGGAGTCGGTTTCTAACCGTTTGTGCAGACACATGCACATTTGTGGCCTACTGGAGGTCATTTTGCAGGGCTCTGGCAGTGCTCCTCCTGTTACTCCTTGCACAAAGGCAGAGGTAGCGGTCCTGCTGCTGGTTTGTTGCCCTCCTACGGCCTCCTCCACGTCTCCTGGTGTACTGGCCTGTCTCCTGGTAGGGCCTCCAGGCTCTGGACACTACGCTGACAGACACAGCAAACCTTCTTGCCACAGCTCGCATTGATGTGCCATCCTGGATGAGCTCCACTACCTGAGCCACTTCGGTGGGTTGTAGAGTCCGTCTCATGCTACCACGAGTGTGAAAGCACCATCAACATTCAAAAGTGACCAAAACATCAGCCAGAAAGTATAGGTACTGAGAAGTGGTCTGTGGTCCCCACCTGCAGAACCACTCCTTTATTGAGTCTGTCTTGCTAATCGCCAAAGATTTCCCCCTGTTGTCTTTTCCATTTGCACAACAGCATGTGAAACTGATTGTCAATCAGTGTTGCTTCATAAGTGGACAGTTTGATTTCACAGAAGTTTGATTTACTTGGAGTTATATTGTGTTGTTTAAGTGTTCCCTTTATTTTTTTGAGCAGTGTATATACATATATATCTCATTTACATGTAGTGAAAATTTGATTCTGACATTACACATAAGGCTCTCTATGTCAACACAAACCTTGAGCTGTGGAGTCCTCCCTTTCCATATAGATGTCATGGCAAAGGAGTCAGTAAATGTTGTTTTTGTTGGTTTTCCATAAATGTGTCAACTTGCAAGGAGGTGAAGATACGTTATTGACTGTTCATAAATCAAAAATAAGATAGTCTGTTGTTCACTGATAAAATGTGTGTTTTGACTTTTCAATTCAACATTAAATTTTGCTGTACCTCACTTTCGAACTCCATGTCAGGACCAAGTTGCTTTATGTTCCAGTAAAACAAGTTATAGGCACCAATCTTTGACAGTAACACATTGCATGTTTTGCCACCCCATGCCTCCATTACATCTAGATAATTGAGAAATAGTGACACATTAAAGGTTAATAGTTATACATTTTTATACATTTTATACATCTTTATACATTTAAAACTTACAATAGGTTATCTGTTAAATTGGCCATTGCGAGAGCATTCCACCTAATCATTTAAGGAGCAAAAGAGTTAATTCCCTTGTGCAGCAACATAGCAAACTGCAGTCATATTTTAATCTTAGTGTATTAAAGAGCAGTTATGTTACAGACAAACGTCAAAGAGAAATATAAAATATATTCCCAAAATCAAAGATTTTTCATCATACATTTTTCTGCAGCAGCTTTGCTGTATCTTTGAGCAGATCCAGGAGCAGCAGCAGTGGCAGCAGGGGCGGGAGGAGAAGCGGGTACTGGAGCAGTTTGATCTTTTTTTTTAAATCCAATGTGGCACTCTTGCTGTGGTGGGTTCGACTAATTTAAGATGATCAATGTTCACTTTTAGGAATATGACACCACTGGAATCTTGAAGGTCTGCACTTTTGTTCTGGATGGATGTTATAGTGAATGGTCCCAAATAGTTTGCTTCAAGCTTTCCTCCTTTTCTCTGCTGGCTTCTTATGTTAGCTCTTAAAAGCTACTTTAAAGGCTGCATTGCTTGCTTGTAGTACTTCACATCTTCTTTGTCTTCTCCTGTGCTTTGCTGACATTGCTCCCCCCAATTACTTCCATCAGCTGCTAATGTTTTGCAATGTCGTGTGCCAACTCTTCCTGTCCCATCACGTTTTCCATACTGCTGTAACCTGTTTAACAAAAAAATTTGGTTTCCAATCAGAGAATAGTAATTTTGATAACAACCTATTTTTCAGACACCAGAACATAAATATCAAAATTAAAAAAGATGTAAATACCTTGATAAGTTTTCAGCCACACTGCATTTAAGAGGCATACAGATAAAGCCTACAACCAACCGTTCAGGGTGTCAACATTTCTTTCCATCAAACAATTCCTTGTGTGGGTGCAGCAATGGCAATTTCATAGCAAACATTACAGTTGTTCCACAATAACCTTTTATTATTAATCATATGCATTGTGTGCTATTATGAAGGATTTTGTAACAGACACAACATATTACCAACCATGAACTGTTTAGGAATTTCAGATGGGTAGCGAGCCTCTCTGCCAAACATCATAAAGTACGGAGAGCACTTAGTGGTCATCTGGTTCTTTGTTCTAATGCCAAACATCAGTGCATCAATCCCACTCATCCCATGTTTCTGGATAGTCCCCTACAGCTTTACAGAGGGCTCTGACAACATGAAAACAAACATTAATCTGCATGATATTTTTGGTTATCTCTTCAAGACATGGACTTAAAGACACCCTAATGTTATGGAGGATCAAAACTGACATAATAATTAAAAATAAAAAGCAGACATACATAGATGTATTGGGTGTCGGGGATGTTGGGGTGATGGAAAGATTGGGCTGCAACGTGGTTATCCAAGGCCCCACCCCTATACCCTCTGTAACCATTCATCCCTGTAAAACACAATATTATGTTGTCCCCCCCTGCAACTATTCTCATTCTGTCCGCTACCTCAACAAAAACAAGTCATTTCTGGCTTAACAGATAAAATAAGTACTTAGAGACAAAGATGTTTAAAGGGAAAAGGAAAAAACTAAAATATGTGTTTTTGGACAAAAATTTGATCTATAGGAAAAAGTATAAAAACAGATATATGTTTCTAAACATGTAAAATGAAATTATGGACTTGATCACAACTTTAATGATGTAGAAGCCTGAAGCTCGCTTGCCGCCAGTGTATCATATTTTCAGTAGTTGTTTGTCACCTGCTTGATACGGTCCAAACATAATAACTTCAGTTTGTTTCTCGCTTCTACTGAAGTAAGTAATGGCTCCTAAACACACTTTTATTTGTTCTACCTTTACTACATGCTCAGTGCTAGTGACCTTGTGACATTGTAATGTAGAGCTGTGTGTGTTTATCATATCTCGAGAGAACATCTACCTAATATTATGGTATCTAACTGTATTAACTGTTGTAATGACATAGCGCGGTGTGTGTAAATATTAAAGATTTTACCTCTTAATTGTGCCATTCATCCGCTCGACCAACACATTTGTTTGCGGATGATATGGCAAACACAGGCTACTTTTGATGTTGAGGATTTCACACATGTTTTTTGTTGAGCTGCCACCACAAAAATACAACACATTGATTGTAGTACATTATTATACAAAGGGAAACATATACAGCTCGTACTAACATTTAATGAGAATCGGTTATCAATACCACAGCAATGTTCTGTTAGAACTAAAAACTGAAAATCAGTAGAAAGGAATGGCCCAAATTATTCAAACCCTGGGATATATTGATTGAAAATAGAATTTGGTAAACAAAACATAATCACAGCCATGTCCCAAAAAATTACAACATGATGCAAAAGAACAACATCACATTTAAATCTATATCTTTTTTCAGTTGCATTCGATTGAAAAATTGTTTTCAAAATTATTTACATTGCCAAAAATTTGCATAAAGTCATCAGTCATCATCCAGGAATATATATCTGACTCAAGTACTTACAGAATTGACAAATTCTTGTCCTTGGTCAATGAGAATCTGTTTTGGTGATTCAAACTGGTAAACAAACTTGATCAAGTAGCTTGTCACTTCACTGGCAGATTTGGACTTTTACGGGTAAGCCTGTGGCCATTTAGTGAATGAACACACACAAATACTGATTTCCATTTTTGGTTTCTGTCAGTTTCCCAATGAGATCCATCCCAACCAGTTCAAATGGCTGGGAAACCTTAAAAAACAAGGAAATGGAAAATAAATCAGTGTTACAGAAGCAGAAAATAAACTAGGATGAGGAAAATAAGAATGCAATACTGAAAAACAACAGTAGCAAAACTCCCAAAAGAAACAGATCATGACAAATTATTTTCATGTACATATGATTAGTTGCTAAATGTTTTTCCGTCATCCAAGTGACTGCATGTTTCTCTTCACTTGACCAAACCCATAATTATATTCTTACTCCCACACCACAGTCACCAGTAATATATACATCCACATTTAGTAGCACTGTGTTGTTTTTTTCTAAGCCAATGAAATAATTTTGTTTATGAAATAGCCATATATATCACATTCTGTATTTGAAAGTTTAAATATGTTTGCTTTGTTGAATGACAACAGATAGCCATGGTAAGGACTTAGGTAAGAACTAAGTAAATTTAACCTATTTTCCAACTTTTATTGAGAATGTGAGAAACAGCTGTCTGATTGACTTTTTCAGCAGACATTGGAAGACACTGCTGCAGTAGTTTGATTATAGATAAACACATGGACGAGTTTCTATAGAGCTCGTTGGAATCTTAGTTAAATGTTTAATGACTCACCTTTATTGGAATGAACTCGGAAGGTTTTTTTTATTGTAGTGGCATTAGTCTGACAAACTGTGCACTGTGAAACCTGAATTGGTGGGAAGTTCAAATTATTAAGTTAATACCTTTTGCAAATTGAATAGTTTTCACAAATGACTTTCACTATCTGAAATGGTTGCATACATGCCTCATATTAACGGAAAAAGTCAGAATAAAACTGTCCTCATTTTATTAAATGGGTGTCTTTTGAGTACCCACCCAGTTATTGATATCTATTGACATCCCAGGCCAGTAGAACCACGTTGAAATGGCTTCATGTGTTTTAATTTGTCCACAATGTGCTCCAGTGGGAATGGCATGAAAATCTGTAAGAATTATGTTTGCTTCTTCCATCTCACTTAATTTTGATGGACCTTGCAGTGCCATTTGTGACACCAGTAAACCAATTGGTCCCCCAAATACAAAAAAATAATAGTTTTATTATGTATATATATAACATATATTATAGCTTTTTTATGAACTCAGAGAACCCTATAGTCTGTACCCTGTGAGGTGATGGGATCTATCCGTCATTTTAGATATCCTAAAATCAGTAACTTGTGTTAAAATATTCACTTTCCATGTTTCTTTCCAATGTTTGTTAGTGCCCGAATAATAAATTCTGATTAAAACAGTTTACATAAACTGCACACAAAAGATTTTTTCAATCTTCTCTGTTATGTAAGCTCATACATACAGGGGTTGGACAATGAAACTGAAAAACCCCCTTCTTTTTTAGGGGGGAGGGTTTATGGCTAAATTGGACCAGCCTGGTAGCCAGTCTTCATTGATTGCACATTGCACCAGTAAGAGCAGAGTGTGAAGGTTCAATTAGCAGGGTAAGAGCACAGTTTTGCTCAAAATATTGAAATGCACACAACATTATGGGTGACATACCACAGTTCAAAAGAGGACAAATGTTTGGGGACATCTTGCTGGCGCATCTGTGACCAAGACAGCAAGTCTTTGTGATGTTTCAAGCGCCACGGTATCCAGGGTAATGTCAGTATACCACCAAAAAAGGGACGAACCACACCAACAAGATTAACTGTGGACACAAGAGGAAGCTGTCTGAAAGGGGATTTGGGTGCTAAACCCCGGATTGTATCCAAAAAACATAAAACCACGGCTGCCCACATCACGGCAGAATTAAATGTGCACCTCAACTCTCCTGTTTCCACCAGAACTGTCCGTCGGGAGCTCCACAGGGTCAATGTACACGGCCCCGGGCTGCTATAGATAGATAGATCACAGTCACCAACCATATTCTTGTAAATAAATAAACTAAATGGTGTATATTATTTTATCTACTTATTATCTATCCCTTTTTTATCTATCTATCTATCTATCTATCTATCTATTTAGCAAACCTTTTGGCCCGTGTATATTGACCCTGTGGAGTCCCCACGGACAGTTCTGGTGGAAAACGGAGATTTTGAGGGGGCCATTTAATTCTGCTGTGATTTTGGGGCAGCCGTGGTTTTAGTTTTTTGGATACAATCCGGGTTAGCACTCGAACATCCCTTTCAGACAGCTTCCCTCTTGCGTCCACAGTTTAATCCTGTTTGGATGTGGGTTGTCCCTTTTTGGGGTATGCTGACATTACCCTGGATACCATGGCTCTTGATACATCACAAAGACTTGCTGTCTTGGTCACAGATGCGCCAGCAAGACGTGCACCAACAATTTGACCTCTTTTGAACTGTGGTATGTCACCCATAATGTTGTGTGCATTTCAATATTTTGAGCAAAACTGTGCTCTTACCCTCCTAATTGAACCTTCACACTCTGCTCTTACTGGTGCAATGTGCAATTAATGAAGGCTGGCTACCAGGCTGGTCCAATTTAGCCATGAAACCTCCCACTCTACAATGACAGGTGTTTCAGTTTCATTGTCTAACCCCTGTATATATATACACATATATATGTGTGTATATATATGTGTGTATGTATGTGTGTATATATATATATATATATATATATATGTGTGTGTGTGTGTGTTTATCTTTGTATTTGTAACAATTTTCAGTGTCGTTCGAGCTATGAAGCACTCAGATCGACCCAATGCAGCCCCAATCAACGCAAATCTCCAATTTGCAATTATGACGAAGTTCAATCGTGTCCTAGGATGTTATAAACAAAATGTCTATTTTGGAGGCGACCAGACATACCGAACATCCACAAATATTAACTGTAATATTCATATCGTGTAATTTTAATCATATCGCATTTCATGAAGTCTCGTAGACCCTGTGACAGACAGAGACGCAAACTTTGAAATACAGAGCCACTCACAGCTGAAAATGTGTATTTATTTTATTTATTTATTTAACTACCTTTCTGTAATGAACATCTATTGACAGAACCAAACCAACAAATTTGTACCAGTCAATTTTTGAATGACAATAATGACATAGGTTTTTCAGTTGCATTTAATTTGTATTCGAATTAATTAATTTTCTAAAAGTTGAAAACAAGAATCCAAATCCCATAACACATAAAGCACATGTACACATCTAACCCGTTCTGCGGCGCGACATTAAATGCTGACTGTATTTAATGTCTGACTGACTGTGGCCCCATAACTACATATAAAATGACATGAAAGAATTGCACTTAAATTATTAGCACTTCACCTGTTGTGGTCTGACCACAGAGCCTTACAACGTCTTGTAACTTCACTATACAAAGGGCTAACACCTCCAAATTCCAGGAGTTCTTAGTCATTGTAAGACAAAAGTGAAAAATGTGTGACACTATGTGTCTGATTTAGATAGGGGGAACAAATTATGACAGGGGCAGCCTGATAAAATCTGCCAACAACAATGTGCAGTAAGACATAGAAAGATGAAGATCAAGAGCGTTGTCTAATCATTATTTTAGGAATGTGCTTATTACAATGCTGGATGGGTAAAGCAGATGGGGATACCAAATCTGCTATATTTAGGTTTAAAGTAATATTCCTACTGGACGTTAGCTCTCAGTATAGATAGATAGATAGATAGATAGATAGATAGATAGATAGATAGATAGATAGATAGATAGATAGATAGATAGATAGATAGATAGATAGATAGATAGATAGATAGATAGATAGATAGATAGATAGATAGATAGATAGATAGATAGATAGATAGATAGATAGATAGATAATATACACCATTTAGTTTATTTATTACAAGAATATGGTTGACAACAGTTCTCAGTGAGATCAAGCGGTCAGAACATTTGACAACGTGAAACAATGAGAGGAATGTTATTTTATAGAACATGTTGAAACGAATACAGAGTCGTTAGCTTTCATTGAACGGAGTTTACACCGACGTGATCGTCCTGTTTTAAAGCAAATGCTCTCATGTTTTTTTTATCAGTATCACAGGCGATATTCCGCTATAACCTATTAAGTGAACAGTGACCTGATCCAGAGGCTTCGCTGCGTCGTTACGCATGGTCCAGAAGCTGTTTTTCCCCTTCTGTTCTGTTCCATTTGCTCTTCTGGACTGTTGCAGTTTGTTAACCTTGGTCGTTACTATTCACGGCAGAGTCTGTCATCTCAGCCATCACCCTGACGAGGTTATTTCTCCTTTCCATTAAACAGATGCTTTATGTTAGTAGTCCGAACGGACCCAGTGAGGCGAAGACTACATCCTGCTTCACCTTTATCGTAGGCGTGAAAAAGTTTTTTCAGCGCTGCGCGCGAAGAGATAGTAGGTGAAATACATAAATACAGACTGAAAATGGCACCTTTTAAAGAGGGAACAGGAGGAAGGAGGGTTCTGGACTTAAGTCCCCAATGTATCAAAACCCTAAAAATGCCCCTTAAGTACACAGCAACATTACCGTGTGACAAAACTGATTATGTGCAACACCACAACCCCGACGCCCCCCATAACCCCCAAAGTAATTCTTTTTTTTTTGCTACATAACTCCATATGTGTTCATTCGGGTTTTGATGCCTTCAGTGAGAATCTACGTACAATGTAAATAGATAGATAGATAGATAGATAGATAGATAGATAGATAGATAGATAGATAGATAGATAGATAGATAGATAGATAGATAGATAGATAGATAGATAGATAGATAGATAGATAGATAGATAGATAGATAGATAGATAGATAGATAGATAGATAGATAGATAGCTTATGTTTTGAGACTTGATTATTCTTTTATTCACCATCTTTTTTAGCATTGCATGCTAATGTAAACATACTGGGGTCTCTCAGAGCATCCTAAAATCTGCCTTTACTACAACAAATCTAACAGGAATCGTCTGAGAATGATTATTGTCCTGTGTCATTTATGGGGTAAATTAACCAATTCTAAACAAATTTACTGGATAGCATAGCTGTCAGCCAGGGCAGTTAAATTTTTGTTAAGCAGGCCTTTTTCTGCTAATGCTATACACATATATTAAAATGAATACAATATTCTCAAATTATGTCAAGTTCAGCTCATTGCCTCTGAATCCTTAATTTGTCAGTCAAGTAAATGCATCATATTTAATTACACTGTATTAAACAGATACTGAATAGAATAAATTGAGCTAAATTGTATTTTAACTTAAAAACAATTAATTGTTCTAAACTGGATTTGAATTTAATCCAGTATAATAAATCCGATTAATCAAATATTTATGCCATATTAAAACTGAATTTAATTGTAAGTAATTGGCATACATTTAATTGCAAGAAAGTGGATTCAATATGTCAAGCAAGTTTAGTTTGAAAGGGATTAGACTTCCGATATGATTTTTTAACTACAGTTAAGATACATAATTGTATAGAAACACACATCTAAACACTTAATCTAATGCAGCAATCTAACAATTGTATTTAAATGGACTTAGTTTGTTAGAACTGTATTTGAATTGGACTGAATTAGGATGAATAGGGTCCAAATAACACTGTATGCAAGAGTATATTAACCTCTTATTAACCTATTAAGGGTGTTCATCAGTGTTTAGTAGTTATTGTAAATGAATCATGCTCTTGTAAAGCAGCAACTCTGGCCAGATTGGTACAAAATTAAATGTAAAAAAATATTTAAACTTTTCCTGCTTATGGATCCAGTGCAACTTAAGGAATAATGGAAGGAATTAATCATCTGTATAACTCTAAAGCTGGTCATCATCTACTATTATTTATCAGTTGATGCGAAAGTTTTTTTTTTTTAGCGAAGTCTTTTAAAGGGAGCAAAGGAGTAATGCCATCTGCTGGAATGAAGGTGTAGTGCAATTTTCTCCACAACTTACCTATACATACATATATACATCATTAGGCTGATTTAAAGAAATGGTCTCTGAGCAATGAAAACAGAAGGCACAAAAATCCCCAGGATTCCTTTTACTTGGATGAAACAAATCCTGGGGCTTTAAATTCCAGGGCATTTGGTGGAAAAGGGGCTAATGAAGATAAATGGGATGGGATTTAACTGATGACTACCTACATGTTCTCTGGCACTGTCTGCTTGTCTGTGGCTTTTGGCTAAAAGTATGTGAAGACCTATCAACATGCCTAGAGTATACAGTTTTAATCTTCCCCTCACTTTGCCTTTTTGGTGACATCACAAAAGTAGATTTGGAAACAAATAGATGCCACATCCTTCCAGTTCCAGCTTCTAAGCATTAGAAAAAAAACAATACTTCAGAACTGGAAGAATAAAAATAGTTTAAATGAAATGCATTTTAAAAATATGTTTTTAGAATTAGTTTCTATGGAGAAATTGTCTGCTTGTAAGAAAAGAAAGAAAAAAAAACAGAATAACTTCAAATTCGTTTGGTCTCCAATGATCAAACATATCACTAGTGAAATAGAGGGAATGGGCATTGCCACCTTGGCACTGGGGGCCAGACAGTATGGGGATGCTGTGGCTGGGCTTACCTAGGTGGACTGATCATTTGGGTGTTGCCCTGGGGTGGCGGTGGGCTGGGCTGGGCTGTCGGCTGCTGTACCTTCTTGCCTGGCCTGCTTGTACTCCTGGCTGGTGCGGCTGATTAGTGTCTGGGTCCCCGGGCGGCTGGGGGTCTGCTGTGGCTCTCGTTTTGTGGCTGCCTGTGCAACAGCTGGGGGGCTTTCCTCAGCAACCCTGGCCCGGTGGGTGCCTACTTTGATGCTGGATTGAATTTGGATTTTAAAAAGTTAATCTTGCAATCAGGATACTGTTTTGACATATTCTTTTTATGGATAAAAACTACCCTGGTACATGTAGGCAACCATCTGTTCTTTATGGTATGCCTGAAAAGCCACAACAGGGCATGTTAAAAAAAAGATGTGTAAAATGGCTTTGACTCTAGATTTGTGAAAGTTTATCATAATTCCCCAGTAAAAAACAGACAGCAAGTTTATCAGATTCCATCTAATTCATATTTTTATTGTTGTCAGCACAAAGATGAATACACTGTTTGTCCCAGTCACAGACAACCGCCGTAAAGTAGACACAACTGTGTAGAATAATTTTGTGAAAACAACAAGAACAGTCTATGGCTTACTGAGCATGACAATGAATCTATTTACAAACTCAAATCAACTCACTGACAGTTCAAAAATTGGAGCGCAAAGCTTTTTTTTTTTCTTTATAAATACAAAAAGGGGAGAGGAAGAAAGGCCACAATGGGCCTAAAGGGGGATAAAGTCTCTTTTTACCGAGACAGCTTAACACTCAACAGAGTAATAGATATCCCATTTTCTGTTATGACACCAGTATGAAAGCATGCCCTGAACTCGCTGGTTTCCATCACGGATGCTTCACCTTGAGCAGGTTTAACAGAGCTGGTACTCAATGACCCAACAGACAAAACAGAATAAGAACTAAAACAAACAAAAAGTCTAAAAGTCAGAGATAGATCTTGACTGTCACATGAGGTATAGTGGATCAAACACTTTTCTATAAATCTAAATTTTCCTTGTTTTTTGGAAATAGTTTGGAGAATCATATGAAATTATTAAAAAAATGAGCATATATATTCTACATGAAACGACAAATGAGGATGTCAATAACAATTTTCTATGAGAAAATTCAAACCTAGAATGGCAGTATATTGACATTTATATGTATAAAATAAAAACAATCAAAACATAGCAGCAAACAACAGGAAACAAAGCATCGTTTTTATCCATTTAAATTTTTTTTCACCTTTTACTTTTTTTAACACGTAGCTGGGATTTATTTTTCTATAGCAGCAGAATACAAGGAGTGTTGTTCTCCTACTTTCTATCTGTAATGTATAATCAGAAACCTAGTATGCAGAGCTCTTACACAATTTGACACACACATATTTTTACATAAAAGCCTATATCAACCTGATCCATTCTGTGCAGGAACCCTGACTTTAACTCTATAGCTGTAAGACACACCTTGTGGTGATCTTCACCTTTTGTGCCACTTTTCACCCCTTGGTCCTGTTGCCAACTTTGCTCTCTGTCTTTTTGTCCCTGACAAACGCCTCCCATGTCTTTCAGGTTTGTGCAAAATCATGTCAATAGTCTCATCGCTCCTCTTTTTTCAGCTTCATCCATTTCCTGGAATCCATGAGCAAAGTTTTAACTTAGTTTGAATATTTATGTTAGTGTTTGTGGGATGGGGTGCAGTTCTGCTGATTCAGAGGCACACTACAGATTTAATTTAGCTGTTTCTGCTCTGCAGGAGCATAAAAACTAATTTTTAAAATTAATAGCAGAATGTTTGGCTAGGATCTGTTTAAAGTTATAAAAATAATTTCTATTTGTACATTAAAATACAAAACATTATTTGAATGATAGAAATCTGACTTATCCCTTTAAATGTTTCCAGCTGGCTGCTGTAGCTGACATTTACCCAGACTTGTGGCATTTCAGACAGTGCAGTTCTGCTGCAGTAAAAACCTTAATCTAAGAGTTGGGAGGCAGCATCAGTGAGTCAGTCTGCCACTTTGATCCATTCTTTGTCTCATCAGGTGCAACTGTATGCAAATACTACTCTACATCATTTTTTCCCAAAGATTCCAGCTCACCACCCCATCCCGCTATTCATTTTTTATATTTTTAATAAACTTTATCAATGTGAATTTTTTCCTTGAGCCAGCATCGCTGACCAAAAGTGCTTTTTTGTAGAAAAACAACCACTGGAATGGTCAAGGTACGCAGAGAATGAAAACAGACTATGGACTCTTCTGCCTACACGTGAACTGACTTGATGTTGTCAAATTAAAGCAAACTGAAATGAGCAAATGAATGCTGTCAAGGAATGAATAAAGCTTTTCATTTGTCCACATCAGTAGCTGATAGTTTCAAAGATCATAAAATCAATGTCACTCAATATGCTGACTTTAACATAGCAAACAATAAGTATGGAACAGAAGAGGTATAAAACTAATGATGTCTAAAATTAAAATAATAAAGTGACTAAACATAAGAAAGCGGGGATAAATGAGACAAACATGAGAACGTTGACAGATGGACAAAAATCATTCTATATATAACACAAAGGGAAAGAAAAGAAAAGAAAAACAAAACAGCTTTAATAAATGTCAGATTTCAGGAGAAATTCTGGAGACAAACTTAGAAGATCTACTGTTTTAGTGGGTTTGTTGGATCTGCAGTAATTTAAAGATTCCTAGTGTGTTATATGAAGAAAAACAAAAACTATCTGCTAAACTGTCAGCTTCTGGCTTCAGCTCCAGCCCTCAAAGTACACCCATGTTCATTCTCCTTTTTCTCAGGTAGATTTCTGTTGCATTCATTCTTTCCTTAAGAGGGGGAGGTCACTGGCAGGAATGGGGTATGCTGCATGGCAGCAGGCCACTTTGTCTTGTCTTGGCAGCCATAGCAGACAGCAGGCAAGTAAGTGGAATTATAAGCTATATTGGCAGCCAACCAGGAAGCAGGAGAAGAGAAAAGATGGGCATACAGCGATGGGACCATGAGACACCCTCCCCGACCCTTCCATCAGTGCCCTCTGACACCGATGTCTCCTTGATCAACAGGTTTATCGTGAGACATGGCTGGTGATCTTTCTCAAATGTTGACATCTCTCACATCTGTTGGCGTGCAGGACAGGTCCACTTCCTCATCCATGCGTTTGGTTTCCGTCGTGCCACTGTGCTGCTGAGCCTGCCGCAGACTGGACTCCAGCAGGGACTCTATCTGCTCCTGACATGACCGCAGGCAGTCCTAAAGAAATAGGGGGTTGAAATAAGTCAAATCTATTACACGGCCAATAGCAAATGTGACATTTCAAATTCATTGACTTTGAGGGAGTGTGTGACTTCATACCGGGTCACTGCGAATGACCTGTGACAAAAAGTTGGTGAGGTTTGGTGAGGATAAGGAGGTGTCCTGGCTCTTCAAGTAGAGACCTTGAACAGCTGCCACCACACTTCCTGCTGCCACCATTGATGGAGGACTGGCAATAAAGTTGACATCTATTGAAACAAGAAAATAATTTTGGTCCATACAAACCGCAATCATTTCAGTAACAAACAAACACAGCAGCATGTAAGCAGATACATGCTGATCGAAGTTTGGTGTAAAGATATATTAGGAGATTATTCTGATGTCCAACCTGTCGCACAGAGTGCCACAAAGGTCTGAGCGTGTTTTCTGAGGATCAGCTTTGTGGATGGGTGGATCTTCAGCTTGGACAGGAAGTGCTCAATGAAGTCATGAGGAGTGACTGAGGCCAGATCCCACTTTAGCTTGTTGAGAACCAGCAACTCCATTTGCTATGGAGAGACACAGGACCAAAAGTTTTCAAACTGACCACGCACTCATTGATAAATATATTCTCATACTTCCATCTACAAGCAAATTTGGCTCCTGCACCTTCAACAATAATGTTTTAATTGTTTTTCTAAGATGTCATCTGTGTGTGGTCTCACAACATCTTTGTAGGATTGACTTCAGCTATCATGCATCGCCATTCTCCACATACTTTATATTATATTATATTATAAGTCTTAATTTATTTACATACTCAGCATTTTAAATTAATATAGCCGACTCACCCAAATATAATTTCTGCACTGTCTGCACCACAATCTTGCGACCACTGGGTGTCGCTATAAATCTTTCTTTCTATGGCATGCACTGTGTCCATTCATGAAATCAGAGGTTACGGTCACCATGGGAAAGTCACAGGCAACCAATTCTGACAAAGCACCACGTTTATTGCCTACAATTTTAATCAGACTGTGTCTTTTCATTTCTATCGAACATTGTGACACTGACAAACGAATGCCCTGCAAACCCTCAGCCCATGTGCCCTTCCATGCACGCTGCTGATAAAAGGCTGTTAAATGTTATGAAACAGCCATGTCTGTAATTACCAGCAGCTCCCCGGGTAAGACCGAGTTGTCCGTGTATATGCAGAGCTTTTCTGCAGTTAGAGGGACAGTCTCCTTCATCTTGGATGCTAGAAACATGCACGTTGCTCCGAGCAGCTGTAGCCTTGTTTTCCGGGTGGCCTCCACTGATAAATATCTGTCTAAATAGTTCATCGCCAGCGGAAAAACCTCCTCCTCGCACTTCTGCTCCTCGCAGACCTAGGAGGTGAGAAGAGCGGGTTAGAAGCTGCTGCTGCAGGAACATTTCCTTCCATTTAAATGCATTATCAAGCTGCTGCACACAACTGTTCGAATTCAAAGGTGCCTCAGCCACAATTACATCGAGTAACAAAAGACAAACAATCATCTTCACATGGATTTTAGGTGATTAAAGTCAAATTGGAGGCACAATTTTTCAAAGCAATGTCGAATCTGGCATAAAGACAACATTATATGAAATAAAATATGAACGAACTATGTACTAGAAGCGATTTAACTGCAGTGTTAAAACTGAGAAAATAATCAGTTTGCAGTCAGTTCTGACCGAGACACAAAGGTGGCGTAGAAGCAAGTTTCACTCTCTAATTTCAACTTCGTCATCTTTTCAAAAAATAATTATAAATATTTAAAAATTACTAAGCCGGGTAATACTGGTACCTAAATGATCCTTATCGAATACCTGATCGGATTAGGGTAAAAAAGCCAGAATGCGACTGAATTTGAATTTTAAAAAAACATTTCTTCCTCGAAGCCTTTTCACGTGCTTCGGGCGATACTTCCCGACATCGCTCCAATGAGTGACTTTAAAAATTAACTAAAAATATAAATAGGCAAATAATTCTATCCAAAAGTTGATGTAAATGTTTGATAACATACAAGCAATCAAGTCCGACTGTTTATGCTGCGCTATTACATTCAAATTAGTCAACAAATGCATTTTTTCTTAGCGACCTTCACAGAAATAGCTGACTGCAGAAGAAGGAAGCCAAACTTTTGCCGTTAATACCAGTAGAATAACGACTTGTAGACATTAAAGAAGTATCTCAAGGTGTAAGTGTATTTTTGTTGATTTTATCGCTTCACTGTCACTCATGTTCGCATTCTAGATTTTTAATGATATTAAGATATTCCTTATACACGACAACAAAGATGGCGCATAATAGGCTTCTGGCACGGGCCAGACTGCATACGTGTACATTGCTGTTATTTTGGAGGAAATAATGCCAGCTGTGTACATTTAATAAGCTTAAAAACAATGAACAGCAAGGTAGTAAGCTATACTGGCGGTAAAAAGGGATCTGGATTTGTAGACAATCTCTCCAAAGGAGCAGCCAGCACTCTTCAGGACAAGCTATATTTTGAATGGCATAGGCTGCATTACTCATCTATAACGTTAACATTAAGAATAATCTATCTTATTAGATTTTATTTTAGGTTTCACGGGTGAATCTAACATATCGACATAATTCCTGTGGTTTAGGCTATAGCAAAGAAGCTGAAAACTAACCTCCAACATCCAAGTGGCTAGTATTTTCCTCATTTTGGGTATAATCTCTTTCTGAACACACTTAAAATAGTTTGGGGACGGTAGGTAGTTCTCCTCTGCCTTCAACATAGTCTGTAGGACGCGGTCATTAAGTAAGTTTTCGTCCTGGTAGGCTCTCCTGATAGAGTCCACCTCGCAGCACAGCAGCTGCTTCTCCATAATAAACCTCGGTTGGGAATGTAGTGGCAGGACGGTCCTGGTGAAACGTCCCCGGTTAGCTTACAGCAGGAAGAGACCGGAACAGGCACGAGGACACAAGCGGCGAAATTAAATCCCTTTGTTCTGTTAGCTGCTGCGTGCTGCTGCTCCCTCGATGTGCGCGAGCCTTCTGAGGAACAGACCAGCTCCGCGAGACAAAAACCACTACCCCACGCACCCCGACCTGCATGCGCGCGAGCACGGCCGCACACACTAACTGAATCAACAAGGAGGAGATGGTGATCCACTGGGTGACGTCAGCTGTTGTTAAAGGGGGATCAAAGAAATGTGCGCGAGGAAGGATTGTGTTATATACATATAGATGTAGGTCTATATACAGACGGAAAGAGAGAGAGAGAGCAATGGAGGGAGGGGAACGACCTCTTCTTTGAGAATTCCCCTCCGTCTGCATGGTAGCTTCTGAGGAGGAGGTGAGAGGTCCGGGACGGAGTCTGAGGAGTGTCTGTTGGCTCTAAGTCGGTAGGGGGCGATAACAGCCCTACTCCTCATGCTTCCTCCTGGGTCTTCCTGAGGCTGAATGAAAGCAGCAGCTTTGTGAGCAAACATGAGGTGAGCACATGGGGGAAGAGGGAAACACTGCTTTATTCATTCATCCTATTTACTCCAAATATCAGTCCAGGGACAAAATAGAGTGGATGAAATATTGCTTTACTAACAGTTCTGTAAAGAAACATCTGAAAGGCCATCCCAACCACCTATAATGCAAACTGATTATGAACTCGGTAAAGGAGACACTCCTTGTCTATTACAAAAGTAAATTAACCCTGTACTTGAACTGATTTATGTTTTTGCCTATTATCCATGGATAAGAGTCATTTGGGAAGAGGGGAGGGTGGGAATTTTACATTACACTAATCAATCAAATCAGTTAAGAGACCTTCAAAACATTTCTGAGTGCAAAACTATGAAATGAAAGACTTTCCTGCACACACATACACACACACACACACACACACACACACACACGCACACACACAGACAGGAGGAGACTAGAGTTGGACCAATGGAAAGAATTGCTGTTACTAGGCAGACTATTACGGTTGCTGTAACTTTATGTGGGGAAAAGTTCATTGCACTGCTAAAGTTGACAGTGTCTTCGACCTATCAAAGTCCTTTGACACAGACTTTCAAATAAACCATTTTATTAAGACACCTGTATGCTGCTCTATTCATCTACAATCAAAACCTTTGAAACTCAACAAGGTACAACTCACTGGATATACAGTAAAAGTAGAGTCTTAGAGTCTGATCGTTAAACAAGTAAATACACATTACACCAGCTTAGACCTACAATGTGGAACACATTCATCTGCTAAAATGGGTAAATTGAGAATGTTTCAATCTACTTTCAATATGAATGAGATCTTTTCACATTCCAGGAATTCCTCTTTGGGCTGTGGGGTTTACTACCGTAATGCCTGAACATAATTTTAGCCTGACTTACTTTTAGATCACAGTTTGACATTGCTGTTGTTGTGGGGGATAGAATAAACAACATTGTTCTGCTGTGCAATTAGTTACACACACTGTAAAGCACATGTGAAAACTGTTCAATTAACTTACAGTCATCACACTAAAACTCATCTCAGTTTGCCTGATTAGTCAGATTTGGTTTAAAATAAAACTCCTATGTGTGGTAAATATTGATTGTTGATTTCATAGTACTGTTATATGTATTATAAACATTCTGTACAATTCTGTTAAATACATTAACAATATTAGAAACTCATTTATTTAACACATCTTTTCAAATTTGGAGTTTTATGTATTCTGATGCCATTTAACAATTCTTTAACACCCAGTCAGTCAGTCAGTCATTTTCTATCGCTTATTCCATAGTGGGTCGCGGGGAAGCTGGTGCCTATCTCCAGCAGTCTATGGGCGAGAGGCGGGGTACACCCTGGACAGGTCGCCAGTCCATCGCAGGGCAACATACAAACAACCATGCACACACTCATTCACACACCTAAGGACAATTCTTTAACACCCAATATTTTCATATTGTGTGTGTCATTAGTAAAACATAATGTAACTCATTGATTTTATTTGAACATTTTATATTTTTCCTTGTGTTAAAAAAAACTATCTACTATGTGGACAGACAAAACAGCTCAAACGATTCTGATCTTCTTGATTTCTATGACACAATTTCCCTCAGTGGAATGTCCTTGGAGTCCCCCTCATGCACAGAAAGATAGAGTCGTTCTGTGGGAAACAAAGGGAGCCGGAGCATGTGACTTTTGGAGTGAGCCTCTTCTAGCACCTTTATGGTAACAGCAGAGGAAAATTTAAAGGAACAGTGGAAGCCCATAAAAATAACAGCAGACAAATTTAAAACTATGATCACACAACCTCATGACACATTCATAAAAATAGAAAGGTCAGAGGTGCAGTTTACCATGTAAATGTTTTATGTTAAAAGTGTTTTTTAACTGCAGGGTCAGGAGATGCTCATTTACCGATTTGATCTTATTTTTATTGCTTCCCCTAAAAATTACCTTCGGCTGCTTACAAAATGTATTTGTCAGCAGGGTAAAAAAAGGTCCACTTTATAAAAATCCTTCTTTAGTCTTCTGATGAAATGACAAATATCACTATTTCTAAAAGAACTGATTTAAACTTGTAAAAAACATTTCTAAATTTATAACAACACAAAGTCACATAACCTATACTTTGCACGTCATGCTGTATGTGTAAACTAATTGTAATTTAAAACTGAAGAAACAACAACTGAAGATGATAAGCTCAACAAAAGAAAACAGTACAACACATGGTTAAAGAACACAAACATTAAGACTACAATAGTTTTGACCTTTACATATAAACACAATCTACCTTAAACCTTTCATAAGTGGATGTGTTTGAAGTAAAAGTAAAAACAACAGTGTTACCAGAGACCACTATATGATTTTGGAGAAAATTCCACAAAGCAGGGACGTTTGGGAAAAAATATGAACTGAATTCGATTTTATTCTCTGTATGGTAGGGAGGCATTTATATCATGATCCTATGGGTCAGTCTGCAAGATCATTAGTGAGAGCTCAAGTTTATACAGTCATGTTAAAAAGAAAATACATCTTCTCTCAGTTCAATTCAACATAGTTCATCTATAATGCACCAGTTATATAGTTCTAATTCAAGTGTTTTAAGTCCTTAATATGGTCTACAATTATTTCAATTTAACCTCAGTTTTAGACCAGGTTCTTGGTCTTTACTTCGCCTGGTTTTAAATTATGCACTGTCTGCTGAGTTTGCTCAGGATATTCTTGAGTAGACCATTACAGTAAGAAAGTATCCACTCATCAGGAAAATAAAATTAACAAAACGTCATATTACAAAGGTTTTGTCATTACACATTGTACAAGAAAAACAAAAACAGAACAGCCAAAGTTTGATTAGTCAAGTTTGACAAGGTGCAATGAAGAATAATAGAATAAGAATAATGAAGCATAACAAAAGCTGTACGTACAAAGAAGACTCTATGTCTCTTCTACTACGTTCCATTTGTACTCAGAAGTCGGAATTTCTGACCTCCGAGTAGGAAATTTCAACTGGAATGCCTGCGAAAGTCAGAATTACAAATAGGAAGGTCAGCAACAACACAACCATACCCGACTTCCGCATTCAAGATGGTTGCTACTCGCATCAATAGTAGTAAAACATTCTTACTGTGACAGTTTTTAGCAGTTCTTTATTATCTATGCAACATTTAGTCAGTCGTACATGTACTACTTTTCAGTGTTTATATGGGGAGATGTTTGAGCGCTGTTTATATGCACGAAATACCACGTAGAACATTCTTATTGTCATTGTTATTGTTATAAGACTGCTGTTACAGTTGCTAGCACTACAAATGAAAACAAGTAGGAAAACTGGAACGCTACAAATGGGAGATGACGTAAACTCCGACATCCCAGTTCCGACTTCCGAGGTAAATGAAACGAAGCATAAATCTTCACTGCAGGCACTGTCTACTGACGGCCTAAAGGAAGAAGTTGTAAACCTATAAAGAGAGGATGGTCTAAACATAACATGGCAGACGTTGTCCTCAGTACCTGCTATAAATGTCCAAAAGCTAGACCTGAATCTTCCCTGAAATCCTACCTGGTAATTTAACCAGGATACCAAGTCTGGTTTTATTGCCCAGAGACAGATTAACGTACCATACCAATGATACAGAACATTACAAGAGAGTGAGTAAAACTTTCATAAAACATCACTGTAGATGAGACAGTAACAACTCAATTTACTTAAAAAGTAAAACCATTGTTGGACTTTTTTTGTTGTGGCAGCAAAAGGCCCAGACTGATGCTCTTCACCACTAAGAAGATTTAGAGTTACTGGATCGTCTGTGTATTTAATGTGATATCTGTTAGCCTGAGTGATATGACAGTCATTGGTATTCAAAGTATTTAGAAGGGGAGAGAGAAAACAACTCAATAATAAACCATTTATCCATACGTCTGTCTTATAAAGGAGACATGGATCTTAATGAGACAACCTGTATAAATAAAGGTAAAATAAATAAAAACCAGTACTTGAGTGCATCTGATCGGAAAAAGAGTTGTTGACTCTCACACACTGAGATTTGTCTGTTGAAAATTCTAAATTTAAATCAAGTTTAAACTAGTTAAGAATGAAATCAGCTAAAACATGTGAGTTGATAATATTAAAAGCTAAATAAACCAATAAATAGTGGCCAAACCTGGCCTTTGGCACCATCCAGATGACGATACAGGACGTTTAATAAAGCATCTTTAACAAGCTCGTCCACCTGCCACAGAATCTCCTTTCTGACAGGCTTTTCAAATGACTTAATCATAAGAGATGTTAAAGCAACAGGCCTAAAATCATTAAGTGTTACAGATGTTTTAGTCTGTGCTACTGGAGCAATAATTTACTTTTCCATACCTCTGGGACCTCTTGTTGCTGGAGCGATGAGGCAAAGATATGAAAAAAAGCTGCATAATCGTGCTGCACAATTATGCAGCTTTAGCTCCTGGTCGCATATACTATCAGGCCCTGGACATTTATTAAACTTAGACCAAATCCAATTTATTTATAAAGCACATTTAAAAACAGCAAGCTTGCCCAAATTGATGAACAAAAATAAGATAAATGAAAGAGATAACAGTAAAACATGAAACAGATGTTTCAAATACTGACACAGTTCAAAAATTGAACAGAGACAATCAAAAGAGCACGTCAACTCACACTGGGCCTAACACTTTTGAAAATAGATGAGTTTTTAAAAGAGACTTAAAAACGGGAAGCAAAGATGCCTTTCTAATATTTTAGGGCAATGTATTCCAACATTGTGGAGCCACAACAGAAAAGCTGGATCTCTTCTAAGTTTCCAACTAGTTTGTGGGACAACTGAAACCAGCTGGTCGACTGATCTAAGGGCCTGCGAAAGAAGATAAAACTGGAGTAAATCAGACAGGTACAAAGAAGACCATTTAGGCATTATTTAAGCCAACATTAGGATTTTAAAATTAATTCTGTGATGCACAGGAAGCCAATGAAGAGATGCGTGACTGACACCAGCATAAAATGCATTGCAATAGTCAAGACGAGTTAAGATGTATTATTCTCTCCAAGTCATGCCTCGACAAAACTGGCTCAAGTTTCGCTGTTTGCCTTAACTAGAAGAAACATTTTTATAAAACAGATCTGATCTGTTTATTACATTTAAAATCCGAGTACATAACTACTCCAAAGTTGCATGCTGTTTGATGTAAGTGGGTTTGGTGAAGTACTATTAAGCTGGAATAAAATACCTTTTTTGCTTTTATTGAAGCTCAAAAAGATTAGAGCTATCCAAACGATTCAGCGTTGCATGTTTGAAAACATCTGGGATCACACAGGAAGTAATATTGCTATTTATAAAAGCAAGGACTGAGGTTCAAATTGATGGAAAAACCTCTTTATGACAGCAGCAGGAGAACCTGCAGGTTTCATTTAAGACAGTCGAGAAGGGAATAAAAATGGATGGGTCATGTGTAGAAAGTGCTATTGCTGACCTGATGTACTCAACCTTGTTAACAAAGAAACACATTATTACAAATGTCAACAGATGCTGCCAGGGTGGTAGGCTGGGGCACTTTTAAAATAGAACTGACAGTCTGAAAAAGAACACAGGGATTCTGACAATCAGAATCAGAATCAGCTTTATTGCCAAGTTTGTAAAGACAAAACAAGGAATTTGACTCCAGTACAATTAGCTCTCAGTGATAAACAATATCTTTTTTTAAATGTACATATATACAGAATTGGCTTTACAATAGAAGATAACGAGAGATCAGTCCAAGTATGCATGGTGTTGTTCTGAAACTCTGTCAAGTTTTCATCAGAGAAACAGCCTGGGAGAAGAAACTGTCTCTGTGGCGGCTGGTTTTAGCAGACACCACTCTGTAGCACTGACCTGAAGGTAAAAGCCTAAACAGTTTGTGTGCAGGGTGTTTGGGGTCTGCAAAAATTGTAGCTGTCCTTTTCCTGACCCTAGACCTGTATAAGTCCTGGGTAGAGGGAAGGTCAGCCCTGATGATTCTCTCTGCAGCCCTGATTGTTCGTTGCAGTCTGGACCTGTCCTGTTTTGTGGATGATCCAAACCACACTGAGATGGATGAAGACAGGACAGACTGAATGATGGCAGTGTAGAAGATGACCAGCAGCTCCTGTGGAAGGTTTGTACTTCTTGAGTGCCTCAGGAAGTACAGTCTCTGCTGGGCCTTCTTTCGAACATTGTCTATGTGCGAGGACCATCTGAGGTTTCGAGAAATGGTGGTTCCTAGGAACCGGAAGTGGTCCACAGCAGACACAGTGTTGTTGAGGATGGTGAGGGGGGTATGTGGGGGTGGTGTTCTTCGAAAGTCCAACATCATCTCCACAGTCTTGAGTGGGCTAATTTCCTGGTTGTTCTGACCACACCAGTGTACCAGTCCGTCTACCTCCTGTCTGTATGCAGGCTCATCACTGTCCTGGATCAGACCAATAACAGTTGTGCCATTTGCAAACTTCAGGAGTTTCACAGATGGGTCCGCTGAGGTGCAGTCATTTGTGTAGAGGGAGAAGAGGAGTGGGGTGAGAACACACCCCTGGGGGGCGCCGGTGCTGATGATTCTTGTAAAAGCAATGCTTTGAGAAAAATATCAATAACAGTGGTGTCACTGGTGAGAGATACGTTTGAGGCATTTGATTTTCAATGAGGCGACAGTGTTTAGGGCCCATGATAGGTCAAGACTGGGCCCCTGGTTATGTGTAGGACCTGCTACAGACTGTACAAGGTTGATAGACAGAATATTATCTATTTTAGTGACCTGAAAACGATTTTCCAACCTTCTTTAATCAAAGGAATCCTGATCGAGCCTGGGGTCTCTCATTTAATACACTCAATGTGTCACTGAAGGTTATCATCATAGACTTAATCACAGGGAGGACGTGGGGGTCTGGACCCCCCGAATCTGTAGATTTGTATCCCCCAATAAATCATTGGAGGAACTTATATTTAAAAAAAATATTAAAATAATAACGCAAAAAACAAAAACAAATCTGCAATTCATATAGACAAAGCAATGCATTTATTCCTTGCCCCCCACCATTATGGGTACAAGGGTTTGGTCTATTGTACCAATAGCAGTCACAAACAGACACAGTAGTGCCCTCTGAAGAGCAGAGGAGCTGTGTTAATAAAACACAAATAACTGACCTCCAGGAAGTACTGTAACTACTTAAAACAAAACAAAAGACGTCACACATTTTATTTTACTACCACTTCTCAATAGAATGAAACACATTAACATTTGCAATCAGACCAAATTTTGTTCACCTCATTACTTTGGTTGAATCTTGTGACGGACTGCTTTGGTAATCAAAACTAGCTCTACAAGCTAATTTCTTTTGGACAGATTAGAGCTTTTTTGTTGGTGGTAACAAATATTTTTATAATACTCAACTCTCTAAGCCACAGGTGTCAAACTGAATTCCTTGTGAGCTGGCATCCTGCCACTTTTGGATGTGTCTCTCTGTCACCCCAGCTGAATCACATAATTAGGTCATTAGCAAGACTTGGTGGATCCCTAAATTGTGAACTGACAGAACTTATATAGTACCTTCCCAGCTACACCACATTCACCCAATCGCTCCGTTGGGACATCCATTTTGGTCAGATGGACCAACTGGGTCCATCCGACCAAACTCGTCGCAGTGACGGGCATCGAAGCTGACATCATAAGAGCTATAAAAGCCGAGAAAGTACACTTTTAGCCGCCATTTTCCGAGTCGTAGTTACAATGTCAGGGGGCAATCTCTGGAGAAATAGAAGCTCGTGGGCGGGTTTACTTTTCCTCCACACAGGCCATTCCCGAAATAGCTTGAAAGCTGGAAATCTGTCTGATACAATAAGATCAGAAGGTTCATATCCTGTTTGAAGACCGGTAGACGCAACCCATGCGCAGGTGAAAACCCACAGAGGTGTTATTTCCAAGGAGACGACTTTCCCCTTGTTTTTCAGTCGACTGCAATGGTTTTTCATATTTTCCCCCGTTTTGGAAGGATGAGAAGTTTACCATTTTTAAGTTGATCACGGAGTCGTGACACTCTGGCTCCTCCCGTTTTTCTTCAGAGCTACGACCCATCCTCAAGCCAGTGAAAAGAAGAAACCAACGTCAAAGTTATTTCGTTCTTTTTATATTAAATCAGAAAGGTGTATTTGGAGGTCTGGGCAGGGTGAGGCATAGTTAAGGTGAATTAGGATCACCATTAGTTAATCCAAGGTATCCAAGTATTTGTTGCATGCAATATTGATTGAAGTGTTTTATGCTGAACTGTTTCGATTTACTGTCTGAATACTGTGGAAGCACAATGAGCGGTTGCGCTCAAGTGGATGCGTTCGTCCTGCTGATTGCCAATCAGCCAGGAGTTAAAGCTGAACTTCGGAAGTTTTTCAATCGAAACAGACTGCAGACTGGATGTCATGGCCTGGCCACTCCATTGTTCGTTCCATCATTTTCCACCGAGCTTCCGCCTTAGAGTTTTATGACCCTTTGTTTGAGATTTAGGGCTATCAGCCAGTGGCAAAAGGGCGTGGCCCTACCCTTATACCAGCTGAGAGCCGTGGTTGAGAAACATCATGGAGAAAGGCTTCACAATGTAGTTGTTACTGATCATCTTTCCACGTTAATCCAAATTGTTTTGCCATAAACTGCTGGTTGATCTCCATCTACAATCCAACATATCCTTATTTTTGTTTATTAGTGTACGCCTTTTTGTAGAATAGTGCTTAGTTAGGTGAACGTTGTTGGACCAGAATAGTTTGATTTTAAGAGGGAATATTGGTTTAATAAATTTTCCCATAGGTAAAGAGACGTTTGTGTTTATTTTGTGTAAGAGTGGTTATCTGTCAAGATAAGGTTAGAACTCCACCAATCGGTGAAACAGTTGATAACACAGTGACATTTTGCGTGGTTTTGGTTAATAATTATTAATGATAATTAAATAATGGTAATTATTAAGTGCTGTAAGCCCAATAATCACACAACCAGTGTATCTCTGATCTTTATTCGTAAGAAATGATTTTTGGTTAGAATTAACCTTAATTATGATTTTTGATAAGTATTTATAATCAATAATCATAAATCTAACAGCACTCACACATTCATACACAAATACGTAGATCGGTAGGCAACTTGAGGTTAAGTGCCAGTAGTACATCGACATGGGGCAGGGGGAAGCTAGAATTGAACACACAACTTTCGGACTGACAGATGAATACTCTTCCCACAAAACCACAGTCACCTCCATTGACACAGTCGAACTGAATTTCATGAGGAGATAATTAAGTCCTTCAATTCATGTGTGTTGGACTTGGGACATCAAAGAGTTGAAGGACACCAGCGCTCCAGGACTGGAGGTTTACACCCCTGCTCTAAGTGATTAGTTATGAGAACTTATTGCAGAGTTTGAAACAGGAGGGAGGGGCCAAGTACTGTGAGCGGCTGAGCGGCATGAGAGAGAGCTGAGACTGAGAAAAGAAAAGGAAAGAGCAGAGCAAGGGGTAGCAGACAGAGAAAGAAACAGAGTGACAAACAGCAAAAGCACACAAAATGTCAAGACAATTTTTGACTAGACGGTAATAAGCCTTTAGTGACATGCAGTCCTCTTTGGCGCCCCCAAAAATTGCTCTTCGTTCTGTTTATTGTCCACCCAATAATGAAATGGAATTTCAGCCCTTGGTTATCATAAAATCACGGATCTGTTCAGCTCATTAGCTAACTGATCATCCAAATTAAAACTATGGAGACATATTGTATTACAAACTCTCAGACAGGTTCCAGTCATGTGTTTCATGCCTGTCCAGACAACTCTTAAGTTATCACAACCCAACTTAGCCTCTACATTTTTATTCCTGACCGGATCCCCTCCCTAATTCCAATGACGTACTTTAAAGATATTCCCTTCTTTAAAAGCTGTCCTCTTTCATGAATCAGCCCATAAGAGCTATAGAGGAGCATGGTTTGTTACGAGGGACTAATTTCACAGCTTTTGAAGGAAAAATCATACTCTCTACTAAATGACATGTATCTGCAGACAATGTCGGATTACTTAGTACACACTGACCAGTCAGAAGAGTCAAAGCAGCCCTGCAGGGATAAAGAAGCATCCACACTCCAAGTCTTAATGTGACTTTTCATTGCTTACTCCTCAGTCTTATAAACTGGCAGGATGCATCGTGTTATAACCAGAGGATCCTGTATGCACCATCTGGAACCATTACATACATAGATCCAGATATTAACACATTAATGTGCGCTTCACAGTTCACAAACTGATTAAAGTTGTTTAATGTGTTTTTTTCAATTCACAGGGGTTAAAGTCTTTAAAATGAGAGTGGGTGCAACATGATGGTGTCAGTAGTGATAAAAGTAATTTGTGACTATTGTATTTTACAATTTGATTATAAAATTATGATAAACCACTTACAGCTGTTAGAGATTGTTTTTTCTGAATATTTAGCCTTAATTCCAATGTCTCATATTGGTGTCATAATGAGAGTTAGGCAAGCATTGGCAGAATCAGTCTCTAAACCCTAGGATGCAACATTTTAGCATTTAAAAAAAATATTAGTAACAGGATCAGGTAAAGTTTTTTTTGGCATATTATTGATACAGTGTAGTATGTTTCATCATCAAATATGAAATCTGAATGTAGGAATTATACTTATTTTTTCTAATGTTGTTTAGATTCTTGTTAGAACCTCAATCTAGAAATAAATAACATTTTAGTTTATTATGAGTACTTTAAAGGAATCCTTTTTTTGAATGGAAGTTCTGTGAAGTCTTCATCTGTAATAGATATCTTATCAGTAGAAATATATCATGTTTTTGTGATTTCTGAAACATAAATAAATCCCCTCAGTGGTGAAAGGCAAACAAGCTAGTGATGTATAGTTTATCTGCCTTAGCTGACTTTAGTCACTTAAAACAAATTAAACTGAAAACATATCAGTGGGACAGAATACTATGTAAGAGGATATTAAAAGTCTTCAGACAACAGACCATTGTTACACTTGGTGTTTTCTTTTTCAGAGTCCACTCGGACTCTGTGTCTCCAACCTCCCTCGGAATCTGGTCAAAGCTCTCCCGGAGGTGGGAGTTGAATACATCCCTGGCCGAGGGCTCTGCCAGACGTTCCCAGCAGACCCTCACTAAGCGCTTGGGCCTGCCAAGTCTGTCCGGCTTTCTCCTCTTCCAGCGGGTGGTGATCTTACCACCGGGTGGTGATCAGTGGACAGGTCAGCCCCTCTCTTCACCCGAGTGTCCAAAACATGCGGCCGAAGGTCTAAAGACACGACAACAAAGTTGATCATCAACCTCCTGCCTAGGGTGTCCTGGTGCCAAGTGCACTGATAAACACCTTTTGCTTGAACATGGTGTTCATTATGGACAATCCGTGACTAGCACAGAAGTACAATAATGAAACTCGGATCACTCAGATTCAGATCGGAGAGGCCATTACTCCCAATCAAGCCTCTCCAGGTGTCACTGTCATTTCCCACGTTGGCATTAAAGTCCCCCAGCAGAATGACGGAGTCCCCGGGAGGGGCACTATGCAGCACCCACGACAGGGACGCCAAGAAGGCCGGGCACTCTGCACTACTGCTCCGGCCGTAGGCTGAAAAGAGAGTCAGTTTTTGTTTTTTGACTGTAGCACTTTGAGATTTTCTTTAAATGTAAAGTGTGTCATAAATAAAATGTATTATTATTATTATTTCTAGTGAAGGGACAGGAATGTGTGTGGGTGTGTGTTGTACAGGTACTGTATACAGCGGGTAAAAAAGTATTGCCAACATCTGGTGTGAATTTTATACCATCGGCCCCATGAGAAATACTGTATTTAAACTGAGAAAAACATTGATGTTTTCAGTACTTATGTTACCTGCTACTATTATTTTTTTTATATTGGTGGGGCCCGAAAACCTAGATGTCCACTGTACTTGTGAAGTTGCGCATTACTGTAGAGACTTAAATGTTTCACCCACAGGCCATCATAAGTCTAAACAGCTTTTCAAGGCACTGAACTTGGCTTTAGGGTCAGAATTTGGAGAAGTGTAATGTAAGGGTAAAGCCTTCAGTTGAGCATTGGTAAGAAGATCATTATGCAGTTGTTATTGCAGAAAAACAAATGTGTGAGTGTGTCTCAATTTGTGTTTAAACACCTAGTTCCACCTGTGTGCTACATTTAAACCCCACATCCCGATTTTCATCCATGTTGTGCTCCTTCGGCAAAAGGTTGAAGCTTTTATTCTTGACCATGTTAGCATCACACACTCACGTAATGAATTGCAAAGAGAACCCAAAATTTCAGGCGGACACAACACATGAAAGTTTAAAGATGTATTGAAATCTGTATTCGAAGAACCCCAGGAAGCCACCAGCAGCGGGATCAGGAACCTGTACTCAGAATCCGTTGGACGGCGGGGATGCTGATTTTCAGCTCCTCAGTGTAGTTAGCTGGCGACAGTGAGGTGACATCACAGTAGGTATGGGGGACTGTGAACGAGACTCCTTGGCTTGACTTTATGGTTATATCCAACACAGCCACAATAAGCTCACACAGTCAAGTCAAGTCAAGTCAAGTTTATTTATATAGCGCCTTTCAGCAACTAGGCTCTCAAGGCGCAGGGAAGGAACTTGAGTTTAACTAACCCAGGGAGTAGGCCGGGTTCAGTGATCAGGGTACAGACACTGGGTCGAAGCTGGGAAACAGAAAACAGGTGACAGGATCTGAGGACTAGGCTTGAATCGGAAGTCGAAACACAGAAACAAGGTCAGACATGGGGAGGGAGATTCAGGCTGACAGATCCAGGAGTTTAGCAAGAGGAGGTGGTCAGGAGGCAGAAACAAGGTCGATGTCCAGAGATCTGAAGCCAGGGAGATATCAGACATAGACAAACCAGAACAGGAAAATCCAGGGGGCAGAAACGAGATCGAGAACAGGTAGCTAGGAAAGGTAGGAACGCTGGACATTTACTCACAAAAGGCTTTCGACAATCTGGCGCTGGTCATCCAGAGAGTAGCTTATAAAGCCAGGTTAACAGGTGGGGTTAAAACAATGATCTGAATTTCTTCAGCACAGAGAGGGTCAGAAGCAGACAGGGGCAGTGCAGATAAATAGACCAGAATTATAACACACACTGCCACATAACTCAAGAAACAGTTGTAGAAAACACCATACATTTTCTTATTCATGAAAATGTGCTAATTCCAACCACAATTGCAGCCCGTTGCGTGCATATCTGGTATACTAGTTTCAGAACAGCAATAATGCACTGTAAAAACTCTAACACTCAGTAGATTACTCTAACCCACCCAAAAACCCTATACCATTCCAAACACTTTGTGAAGTTCCTTGAGACGACATGTGTTGTGAATTGGCGCTATATAAATAAATAAAAAACTGAATTAAAAAAAATTCAGTTAAAAAAGATAAATATTCCAACAGTCGGGTTGTAAAAAACAACAGGTTTTGCTAAAAAAATAAAAACAATAAAATAAAACAGAACTCCAACTATTTTTAAGCAAATATTTTTTAGTGGTCCCCCTTATTGGTCCAAGGTTATTTCAGACACTTACATAATTCCAAACAACTGTTATTGTAAAGGTAATGTAGTGTAAACCTGTTTTAAATGTTCCCTGTTTGAGATGGTAGAAAGTTGTTTATAAAGGCTCACAAATTGTAGACATTTGGACAGTAGGAACATTCAGAGCACTTCTACTTCCAAAGTACATTTGTAAATGAATTCAAATTTTAAAAATGCCAAGCAGTGGTTCATGCTAACACTGTTTAATAAACCACTCCCACCCCAAGACAATGCTGTTTAAAGTTAAATTAAAGAGACCTCAATTAACTACTTTTTGCATTTTTGAGATACAAGTAATTTTGGGATTAAGCGAAATATCTATTTTGGAACTGGCCTCACACTTAATCCCTTTCTAAAACGTATGTTTATTTCAAATAAGGTCACTTGGAGTAATTTCTCCTTCAGCTAAAACTTTTTGTACTGACAACTTCATTGAAAAACCACTCCAAAAAAAAGCCAAAACTATCCTTTTAAGTACATTGTTGCCAAAGAAGATCTTTCTGTGTGAGATACCACAAAAGTAGATTTAGACATTAACACTGGCATGTTAATCCAAGGTCAACATCTTTTTTGACCTCATTTGTACTTTATGTGCATTCACTGTGAAAATAAGTTTCAAAATCAGAGGAAAAACCAGCAAAGAAGCTCTCTGTAGAAACAATTCCATATACATAGCAGACAGAACCATGTGGGCATGCTGTTTAAATAAGACCACATTTGGCTTCTTGGAGTAAGGATGAGTAAAGACTGGCAATTTTTTAAGTTACTGGCCTGGAATAAAACAATAACACTTATCACAATACAAAAAACAATAAATACTTGTGAAATTATGTTAAATCTTAAAATGTATTTTAGCAAATGCTTTCTTTAAAGAAAACATAAACAAACATGAAACAACATAAATAAAAATTCTCCAAAAAATGTAAAATACATTTTTTTTCACACAGTGGTTTTTCTGTTTTAACAGCATTTATCTAAATTGTCATGAATTTCTTTAATACAACTATATTTTCATGTAATTTGCTACTCAAAAAAAATCTCAAAAGACAGCAGACAATGTATATTACTGTTTTTTTGTAAATACCCTTAATGCTTAAGGCTGCCTGGAGCTCTGGGTAACGTCACTTCCTGTTTTCACTGTTGCAGTTGGTGAATTGTTTGGTGTGTGAAGGCTCTCTCGTTTTGATCTGATTTTCTCTCTACTGTGATATCTCTTACTTGTTCTAAAAAGATAAGCACGTTTTTAAAAAACATACTTTCTGTTGCTGTATTTAACGTTTGGGGGGACTCTCCGTCTCTTACACGGTTTCTAGTAGTGGTAAGGGGTCGCTAGCTTAGCGTTAGCTTTTAGCTCCCCCTGGCTCCCCGTTCTGCTATTTCTCTCTCTGAGGTCTCCTTTTTCTGCTCTCTGTGTCAGATGTTCAGTTTACTCTTTCTGCCTCCTTTTTGGGTGATAAAGGTACATGTAATAAATGTAGCATTTTTGTAGCTTTTGGAGGGGAGGGTTTTCCCGGAATTTGGGGGCCCCCCGGCTCCGCGCTGTTGAAAAACCAGCAGATAGCCGGGGGCCCCTTAGCCAGCGCGGAGCCACCGAGGGTAGCTCCCCGTAGCAGTCCTCCAGCAGAGCCCGCGCAGCCGGCGCCTCAGGCCGGCTGGGTGATGGTACGTAGAAAGCATAGTCCTAGATCCCAGCCCACAGGTCACCACCAACCCGTCTGCGTTTCTAATAGTTTTTTCCCCGCTCAGGCGACACACCGCTGAGAAGCCAACTCTGGTAATTGGCAGCTCCATAGTCAGAAACGTGGCACTAGAGACACCAGCGACCATAGTCAAATGTCTGCCAGGGGCCAGAACGGGCAACATCGAATCCTACCTGAAACTGCTGGCTAAGGATAAGCGTAAATACAGTAAGACTGTTATTCACGCTGGCGGTAATGACACCCGGTTACGTCAATCAGAGGTCACCAAAGTTAGTGTTGCTTCGGCGTGTAAGTTTGCCAAAACAATGTCAGACTCCGTAATTTTCTCTGGTCCCCTCCCTGATCTGACCAGTGACGACATGTTTAGCTGCATGCTGTCATTCAACCGCTGGCTGTCTAGGTGGTGTCCAGAAAACAATGTGGGTTACATTGATAACTGGCAAACATTTTGGGGAAAACCTGGTCTGATCCGGAGAGACGGCATCCATCCCACTTTGGATGGAGCAGCTCTTCTTTCTAGGAATCTGGCCGAATTTATTAGTTCTCCAAAACTCTGACAACCCAGGGTTCAGACCAGGAAGCAGGGTCGTAGTTTAACACTCCTCTCTGCAGCTTCTGTACTGCTACCCATCCATAACCCTAACAAGACAGTGTCTCGCCCACGGCCAAAATTGAATAGATTAAAAAATATTCTAAAAGGAGGAAATCAGGAAAATCTCATAAAAATAAACACAGACTCAGACTAAAAAGAAAAATAAAACAATTAAATGTGGCTTACTGAACATAAGATCTCTCTCTTCAAAGACATTGCTAATTAGTGACCTGATTTCTGACATCAGATTGATTTATTTTGCCTAGCAGAAACCTGGCTGCAGCAAGAGGATTATGTTACTATAAATGAGTCAACTCCTACTAATTATTTAAATTTTCACATTCCTCGAAATACTGGGCGAGGAGGAGGAGTAGCAACCATCTTTCAGTCCGATTTATTGATTAGTCCCAAACCAATCAATAGCTACAACTCTTTTGAATATTTAATCCTTAGTTTTCCTTATCCAAATTGCAAAGCACTAAAACCACTTCTGTTTGTTGTTTTGTACCGTCCACCAGGCCCTTATTCTCAATTTTTAGATCAGTTTTCAGACCTTTTATATGATTTAGTGTTAAATACAGATAAAGTTATTATAGTGGGGGATTTTAACATTCAAGTTGACACTGAAAGTGATAGCCTAAATATAGCCTTTAATGCTATCTTAGACTCAATTGGCTTTGCTCAAAACATTAACAAACCTACCGACCTTTGTCTTCATTCTCTGGACCTTGTGCTGACATATGGCATTGAGTGTAAAAACATAACAATATTTTCTCATAACCCTGTCCTGTCTGACCATTTCTTAATAACCTTTGAGTTTAATTTAACTGAGTATCCACACCTGAAAGAAAATTTCATTATAGTAGATCATTATCAGACGTGCTTATAAAAAACCTTTTAAAGAATCTGTTCCACTTTTAATCCCCCTCATTATCACTGAAAAGCACAGTGGAGGCAGTAATTCTGTTTTGCCCCCTTCAAAATTGATTCTCTTGTTCAGGGTGCTTCATCATTGTGTGGGTTTTAGAAAATGCCCCCCCTTTAAAAAAAGAAGGAAATTTTTAAAATGGAGGCAGACCCCTTTGGTTTAATTTAGATCTGCGTACTTTAAAGCACAATGTTAAAAAATTGGAGGAAAATGGCCCCTAACAACTAGAGGATTCCTACTAATCTGGAAAAATAGCTACTGTTGTATAAAAAGACACTTCGCCAACCCAGAACAGCTTTTTCTCACATTAATAAAAGAGAACAAGAAAAACCCTAGGTTTTCTTTGTCAGTGCTAAGCGAAACTAAACCCAAACCAAATTATTTAAGGAAGTGTTCCCCTTTGTTACACCCCCATTTTAGATATGATTAATCTACTTTAGTCTGTGAAAAGTTTCTAAACTTACACAGAGTATAGGTCGTTGAGCCATCCTTTCCCTTAGCCTTAGCAGTCATGATTTATGGGATTCTTTTTAAATAAAATTGATTGTATTAAAAAAAAATTTTTGACATCCCCGAAGATGATTCCTTCATCCTCAGAAGTGAGACAACATTGGAAATTTTGGAAAGTTTTGGTTTTGTTTTGATCCTGTGGAGCTTCCTGAGTTATCAGAAATAGTAGCTTCATCAAAACCTTCAACTTGTATGTTAGACCCAATCCCAACCCAAATTTTTAGGAAGTATCCCCCTGATTCCAGCCCCATTTTAGATATGATTAATCTATCTTTAGAAAATGGATATGTACCACAGGGTTTTAAGGTAGCTGTAATTAAACCTTTACTTAAGAACCTTCGGTTGATCGAGATGACTTGAAAAATTACAGACCCATATCCAATCTTCCATTTTATCTAAAAAATCCTTTAAAAATAGTTGCTAATCAAATTTTTAGCATTTACACAGCAATGACCTGTTGAAGGAGTTTCAGTCAGGTTTCAGAGAATCATAGAAAGAAAAGCTCTGCTGAAAAGTCACTAATGATATTTTTTATGGCCTCGAAAATGGACTTGGGTTTTTTATGGTTCTGTTAGATCTCAGTGCTGCTTTTGATACAGTCGACCCTAATATTCTCTTAAAAAAGGGCGGGAATAGCTGTAGGATGAGTGGAACAGCACTAGGCTAGCACCTTCTCTTTTCCAATAGTTATAATCAGTCTGAGAGAGAGAGGTACCCCAATCCTTGGGGTTTTTTGGGTAAAAAAATGACCATCACTGGGACCCTTTTGTGCCTTGAAACGACATTTTTAAAAATAAGCGCCTTTAACTAAAAATCTGAACTGAAACTTTCTGTGTAGTTATGGGCTATAGGCTTAGGCTGTGGAGGACATAATGACCATTTTCACCCTCTTCGCTACATTCTCACACTACTCTCCAATTTTACATTTTTCTTTTTTTTCAATTTTTAACTTTTTTCCTTTTCTTTTCCCTAGAAGCTACACTTGGCCTGACTCTGTCTATCTGTGACACCTTTCTGGAGGGGGGGCTCGTCCGAGCTTCTGCTGGCAAAAACTTAATGCTCACCCTCTACCGATGATCCACATGGCCCTGTCTTTTGGGTTTTTAAAACCTTTCTCTCTCCTAGACATGGCGATTGACTGAGCTTTTACTGTGACTAACTCTATGTGCTCTTTTCAGACTCTTAACTTGAAAACTGGCTCAGAGTTTATCTGTTTTTTCTTTCTAGGTGAAACGACTAAAGGAGCTAAATCCATTAACATTTACTTTTCCTTCCCATAGTAAGTACTCCTGATCAGTGCTTTTTTGTTCTCTTTGGGCTCTGCTCTGTTCTCTCAAACCCCCAGTCGGTCGTGGAAGGGCCGCTCACACTGAGCCTGGTTCTGCTAGAGGTTTCTTTCTGTAAAGGGAGTTTTTCCCTCTCGACTGTCACTACATGCATGCTCAGTATGGGGATTTTTGCAAAGTCAAGGCCAGTGACTGTCCATTTTCTCTACATGCTCATCCGGGAGGGGGGGAAGCTGCAAGTCACTGACTGGATGCAATCTGCTGGGTTCCTTAGACAGAAAAACTTTTTATCCATTTTGAATAAATAACTAACTCTGACTGCACTGTTCAATGATTAGGATTAATTGGAATATATGTACCTGACATTTGTGAAGTGGCTTGAGACAACATGTGTTGTGAATTGGCGCTATATAAATAAAACTGAATTGAATTGTAAATGTATGGCTCATAAGAGGTTGAACATTGATGTCCTTATTTCTTATACTTTGGGCTAGATTATCTACTTTATATTAACTTAATTGTTAGTGTATGTTTGTTTTTGTCCAGTAATAACAAACTCGGAACTGTTTGCATGACTTTGTGGGGTTGCTGTAGTGGTGATATTTACCTTCTCTCATATCATGTCCTCCTTTGAAGTCTTGAAGTCTTGAAGCCTCTTCATATTCTTAATATGACCTCCAATAACACACACACACACACAGTTTGTGTGTTTGAGTTTGTGAGGGCCTTCCCCACTCAGTGAAAGAGAGAAGGAGGGTTTTCCCTGTGAATGAAACTCCTTTATCAGCTGAGGGTAGGTTCACAATGACCCCACAAAGATGGATAGGGAGATTGTCCTGTGAAGTGAACCACAAACACAGAAAGACGGGGGTCAGTCTGTGTGTGGTTCTTCATGTCCTGCACCACGATTGACCTAACAGCACCTCCATTTCAGCTAGATAGGGTGGGGGCTTAGGGGCATTGTAGAGCCAAGGGTAAGAATAAGAGGAAAACACCCACAACACAATGGAGTTTCAGATGGGGGTAGGGTGAGCTGGAATTCAACACATATACAAACTCAGCACCACTCATGTAGGGCCTTGGGGTCCAGGTGTGTTATTGGAGTGTGAGGAAGGTTTCTCCTTCCCCGCACTCCAATGAGCAATGTTCTCCGCGGTCTCATGGCAGCCTGCGCCCCAGTTTTATTTTTCAACTTGGAAACTTTTACTTAATATTTTCATGACAAGCACATGTACGGCCTTGGAGGTCGGTACACTTAATGGCATCCAGAGTCGTTCTATTTAATTGACCTCACCTCTGGTGCCTGCGCCTACCTCTAAATGTGGTTCAGAGTGGGGGGAGGTGGTGGGTGGTTCGTGTTGGTGCTGGCAGCTGCCGGCAGGGGGGTTGGCTGTGCCAGCAGCCCCCCTTCCCCACCTGTATTTTTTAAATGCACTCTACATATCAGATTCCTATACCAGAGACCTGTTATGTCTCTATACTCCCTCTCAGAGGCTGAGGTCGTTGGATCAGAACCTTCTTATGGTCCCTTGCACCCAATTTAAGTCCCGAGGAGATCGCTCCTTCCAGGTCGTTGCGCCGAGGCTCTGGAATGATCTCCCATTGCAACGTCTGATTTAACTCAAATAATAAACACATCCCTTTTGTCAGGTGATTTCCCCCAGGCCCTAAAAACAACAAGTATCAAATCGCTATTGAAAAAGAACAACTTGGACAAGCTGTTACTGCGAAACTACAGGCCTGTCTCAAATCAGTAAGATTATTGAAAAAGCTGTTTTTTTTCAGCAGTTAAACAACTAACAATAACCAGCTGCTTCAATGTCTTCCAGTCAGGCTTCCGTGCTCACCACAGTACAGAGACTGCCCTTGTCAAGGTGTTCATTGACATCTGTATAAATGCAGACTGTGGAAGAACCACAGTGCTGGTATTATTGGACCTTAGTGCAGCATTCGACACAGCTGATCAGTGCATTTTATCAGAGCGTCTGGAAAACTGGGTCGGCCTTTCTGGAACTGCACTCGATTGGTTTAAATCCTACTTGAAAGACAGGGACTTTTTTGTGTCAGTAGGTAACTTTACATCGGAGACCACAAAAATCATATGTGGCGTTCCCCAAGGGTCCATCTTAGGCCCCTCTTTTTCAATATCTACATGCTCCCCCTAACTCAGATTATAATAAACAACAAGGTAAGTTATCATAACTACGCAGATGACACACAGCTATACATTACAATGTCACCAGGTGTCTATGAACCCATTCAAGCGCTTGGTAAATGCTTAGATGAAATCAATTGATGGATGTGCCAAACATTTCTTCAACTGAATCAAAACAAAACTGAAGTAATAATTTTTGGACCAAAGGAAGAGCGTTTAAAAGTTAGCACACAGCTTCAATTAATACAGCTAGAAACCACCAATCAGGCTCGCAACCTGGGTGTAGTGATGGACTCAGACCTGAACCTTCGAAGGCACTTTAAGAACGTAACAAGGTTAGTCTTCTATCACCTAAAGAACATCTCCAGGATTAAAGGACTAATGTCTCAGCAGGACCTTGAAAAACTAATTCATGCTTTCATCTTTAGTAGAATTGATTACTGCAACGGTGTCTTCACAGGTCTGCCTAAAAAGTTGATCAAACAGCTTCAGTTGATCCAAAACGCTGCTGCCTGTGTCCTCACTAAAACTAAGACAGTGGAGCACATCACCCCAGTTCCAAAGTCCTTACACTTGCTTAAGAATAGAATTAAAAAATACTTCTGTTAGTCTATAAATCACTGAATGGCTTAGCACCAAAATACATTACAGACTTGTTGTCAGTGTTTCAACCACCCAGACCTCTCAGGTCTTCTGGCTCAAATCTACTCTGCATACCCAGAACCAGAACCAAACATGGAGAAGAAGATTTTAGTTCTTATGCTCCACTTAAACTTAAACTTAATTTGGAATTAACTCCCACTGTAAAGGGGCTGAAACCCTAAGTTGCTTTAAATCAAGATTAAAAACTTATTTGTTTACAGTGGCTTTTGACTGTGCTATCTAAACCTTATTAAAGTTTTCAGTCCAACTTTCCTTTCATTTTATCAATCATTTTATCATACATTTTTTATTTAATAAATTTTTTTATAATCATCTTTTTAATTATTATTTTTTATTCTTTTTAACTAGTTAATTACATTTATTATGTCTCTTTTTCTTTTTTTCATGTACAGCACTGTGAATTGTCTTGCTACTGAAATGTGCTATATAAATAAACTTACCTTGCCTTGCTGTTCCCATTACGTTTCCTTGACTGTGTTGTTTTCAAGAGCAAACCCACTTGTTTCTCCAAGCATTTTAACTACAGCAGTGACAGGGTTGTATGACCTCCGTGTATTTTTTGTAATTTATGTGTACTTTCTGTAAAGCACTTTGTGACCCTCCCTTGTCTGTGAAAGGTGCTATATAAATAAACTTTTACTTACTTACTTACAACAACACGCATCAACACCACATTTGAGCGGGTGGAGGTAGGCTTGGGTCTTTCCACAAGCCCCGTTTGCTGTTTGCCATCTGGGGTTGGAGGATTGGCTGAGCAATGACGGTGGAGCTGACCTGATTAGTGTTTCTACCTGGACTGGCGTTGCAGTGATGATGATGTGGTGTGTTTGTTTTTGTGTGGTCACTGGGGCTTGGTGGGGGGCGGTGGCATGCACCCGGGGCCAACAGGGACTGCTTGCCGGGTGAGTTGGTCCCGTCTTGGTATGGGGTCGGGGGTCCTTTGTGAGTACAGTGCTCGGTGGTGTCAGCCTGCTGTGTGGTGATATGCGGGATGCGGCTGGGGTGCTTGAAGCAGGGCTGTGTGTGGAGCTTGTGCTGTATGGATGTTTCTTTATCAGCCCTTCGGGAGTGGAGCTCTCTTGTGGTGGTGTGCCCCTGTGGGGAGGGGGTTCATGGCATTTGGGTTCAGGGGCATGTTTTCGATATCTGTGTCCTGGTTGGGGGTGACTGTGGGGAAATTCATGTTGTTGTTCATTGGGTGTCGGAGCTCATGGAGTTGAGATGGGAATTTATCGGGGGGTTGGGACTGTTTCATCCTGGAATGGCTCTGGTTGGTGGGCTCGTTTGGACCAGGTGGACTGTCTGGACAGATGCTCGGATGGTCTGCCTCTCTCCACCTTTATACTGTATATATATATATATATATATATATATATGAGATTATAGAATTATATATACAGTACAGACCAAAAGTTTGGACACACCTTCTCATTCAAAGAGTTGTCTGTATTTTCATGACTATGAATATTGTAGCTTCACACTGAAGGCATCAAAACTATGAATTAACACATGTGGAATTATATACTGAACAAAAAAGTGTGAAACAACTGAAAATATGTCTTATGTTCTAGGTTCCTCAAAGTAGCCACCTTTTGCTTTGACTACTGCTACGCATACTCTTGACATTCTGTTGATGAGCTTCAAGAGGTAGTCACCTGAAATGGTTTTCACTTCACAGGTGTGCCCTGTCAGGTTTAATAAGTGGGATTTCAAGCCTTATAAATGCGGTTGGGACCATCAGTTGTGTTGTGCAGGAGGTGGATACAGTACACAGCTGATAGTCCTACTGAATAGACTGTTAGAATTTGTATTATGGCAAGACAAAAGCAGCTAAGTAAAGAAAAACGAGTGGCCATCATTACTTTAAGAAATGAAGGTCAGTCAGTCCGAACAATTGGGAAAACTTTGAAAGTGTCCCCAAGTGCAGTCGCTACAAAGAAACTGGCTCAAATGAGGACCGCCCCAGGAAAGGTAGACCAAGAGTCACCTCTGCTGCGGACGATAAGTTCATCCGAGTCACCAGCCTCAGAAATCGCAGGTTAACAGCAGCTCAGATTATAGAACAGGTCAATGCCACACAGAGTTCTAGCAGCAGACACATCTCTAGAACAACTGTTAAGAGGAGACTGTGTGAATCAGGCCTTCATGGTAAAATAGCTGCTAGGAAACCACTGCTGAGGACAGGCAACAAGCAGAAGAGACTTGTTTGGGCTAAAGAACACAAGGAATGGACAATAGACCAGTGGAAATCTGTGCTTTGGTCTGATGAGTCCAAGTTTGAGATCTTTGGTTCCAACCACCGTTTCTTTGTGAGGTGCAGAAGAGGTGAACGGATGGACTCTACATGCCTGGTTCCCACCGTGAAGCATGGAGGAGGAGGTGTGATGGTGTGGGGGTGCTTTGCTGTTGTCACTGTTGGGGATTTATTCAAAATTGAAGGCATACTAAACCAGCATGGCTACCACAGCATCTTGCAGCGGCATGCTACTCCATCCGGTTTGCATTTAGTTGGACCTTCATTTATTTTTCAACAGGACAATGACCTCAAACACACCTCCAGGCTGTGTAAGGGCTATTTGACCAAGACGGAGAGTAATGGGGTGCTGTGCCAGATGACCTGGCCTCCACAGTCACCCGACCTGAACCCAATCGAGATGGTTTGGGGGGAGCTGGACCGCAGAGTGAAGGCAAAAGGGCCAACAAGTGACTACCTCTTGAAGCTCATCAACAGAATGTCAAGAGTGTGCGTAGCAGTAGTCAAAGCAAAAGGTGGCTACTTTGAAGAACCTAGAATATAAGACATATTTTCAGTTGTTTCACACTTTTTTGTTCAGTATATAATTCCACATGTGTTAATTCATAGTTTTGATGCCTTCAGTGTGAAGCTACAATATTCATAGTCATGAAAATAAAGACAACTCTTTGAACGAGAAGGTGTGTCTAAACTTTTGGTCTATACTGTATATATAGCTGAGATTACAGAATTGTATATATATATAATTCTAATCTTAAATGTTTTGTTTTCATTAGGCTGTAAGCACAAATCCTCATAATTAACAGAAATAAAGCGTTGAAAACATCAGTTTGTGTGCAGCTATTCAACATAATGTGTTTCACTTAATGAGTTTCTGAAATACATTAACCTTTCTACAGTATTCTAATTTATTGAATGGGTCTCTCTCTCTCTCTCTCTCTCTCTCTACTCTCTCTCCTCTCTCTCTCTCTCCTCTCTCTCTCTCTTATATATATATATATATAATATATTATATATATATATATATATATATATATATATAAATATACACTGCTCAAAAAAATAAAGGGAACACTTAAACAACACAATATAACTCCAAGAAAATCAAACTTCTGTGAAATCAAACTGTCCACTTATGAAGCAACACTGATTGACAATCAGTTTCACATGCTGTTGTGCAAATGGAAAAGACAACAGGGGGAAATCTTTGGCGATTAGCAAGACAGACTCAATAAAGGAGAGGTTCTGCAGGTGGGGACCACAGACCACTTCTCATTACCTATGCTTTCTGGCTGATGTTTTGGTCACTTTTGAATGTTGGTGGAGCTTTCACACTCGTGGTAGCATGAGACGGACTCTACAACCCACACAAGTGGCTCAGGTAGTGCAGCTCATCCAGGATGCCACATCAATGCGAGCTGTGGCAAGAAGGTTTGCTGTGTCTGTCAGCGTAGTGTCCAGAGCCTGGAGGCGCTACCAGGAGACAGGCCAGTACACCAGGAGACATGGAGGAGGCCGTAGGAGGGCAACAACCCAGCAGCAGGACCGCTACCTCCGCCTTTGTGCAAGGAGGAACAGGAGGAGCACTGCCAGAGCCCTGCAAAATGACCTCCAGCACGCCACAAATGTGCATGTGTCTGCACAAACTGTTAGAAACCGACTCCATGAGGATGGTATGAGGGCCCAACGTCCACAAATGGGGGTTGTTCTCACAGCCCAACAGCATGCAGGACGCTTGGCATTTGCCAGAGAACACCAGGATTGGTAAATTCGCCACTGGCACCCTGTGCTCTTCACAGATGAAAGCAGGTTCACACTGAGCACATGTGACAGACGTGACAGAGTCTGGAGACACCGTGGAGAACGATCTGCTGCCTGCAACATCCTTCAGCATGACCGGTTTGGCAGTGGGTCAGTAATGGTGTGGGGCGGCATTTCTTTGGAGGGCCGCACGACCCTCCATGTGCTCACCAGAGGTAGCCTGACTGCCATTAGGTACCGAGATGAGATCCTCTGACTTCTTGTGAGACCATATGCTGGTGCGGTTGGCCCTGGGTTCCTCCTCCATCCACCAACGTCACGTTGCACCACAGACAGTCCAGGAGTTGGTGAATGCTTTAGTCCAGGTCTGGGAGGAGATCCCTCAGGAGACCATCCGCCGTCTCATCAGGAGCATGCCCAGGCGTTGTAGGGAGGTCATACAGGCACGTGGAGGCCACACACAATACTGAGCCTCATTTGACCTTGTTTTAAGGACTTTACATCAAAGTTGGATCAGCCTGTAGTGTGTTTTTCCACTTTAATTTTGTGTGTGACGCCAAATCCAGGCCTCCATTGGTTAATAAATTTGATTTCTATTGATGATTTTTGTGTGATTTTGTTGTCAGCACATTCACTTTGTACAGAACAAAGTATTTAATGAGAATATTTCATTCATTCAGATCTAGGATGTGTTATTTGAGTGTTCCCTTTTATTTTTTTGAGCAGTGTATATATTAATTCATTCATTCATTAATCTTCTGTACTGCTTATTCCATAGCGGATCACGGGGAAGCTGGTGCTTCAGCAGTCTATGGGCGAGAGACAGGGTACACCCTGGACAGGTCGCCATTCCATCACAGGGCAACACAGAGACATACAGGACAAACAACCGCGCATTCACGCCTAAGGGCAATGTAGAGAGACCAATTTACCTAACAGTTATGTTTTTTGGACTGTGGGAAGAAGCCGGAGTACCCGGAGAGAACCCACGCATGCATGGGGAGAACATGCAAACTCCATGCAGAGAGACCCCAAGCTGGGAGTTTTTTTCACTTTAGAGACAGAAAAAGCGTTTTCTCATTAAGTGCACTTATTTGTTTGAAGATTTAAAAAAATAACGATCCTCATGAATGGATATACCGGTAAACCAAGAGATGTTGATATGCATTATGTGGAAGTATGTTTGGTGGGTTGCAGTATTTGCGGTTTACTGGAGGTTCAAAAATAAGCTCACTTCCCTATAACTTAACCGGCTTTACACACCGCTTTTACCAGGCACATTATGTCTGTGTTGGTTGGTTGGAAAGAAAAACGGGAAGATTTTGGCTATTCGGGTTGTGCTCATAGAATCACCATCAATAGAGCAATGTTCTACTTTAAGCTTTTAATTTGGATGTCCTGAGAGGCTTGTTTGTATGCTGACTACTGTCTACCTCCGGCCTGAGTCTCTCTCAGCCCACTCTTAGACCTAATACATGCACATAGAAGGGAATATGAAAATACAACAGTATTGAATTGGCCTTAAAAACATTTTTGTGCATCTTTGGCTAAGTGAAACTGCTGTTGTTGTTAGTCTAATTTGCGTATTATGGCATTGAGGAATGACTTGGTTACATGCATGTCAAATAAACACATCTAAGTATTTAAAAACGTAATTAGATTGCCAGTGAGCTGCTGAATCCCCTGACGCTTATTAGAGTATATGTCTGGCCATATGTCATACACACCAGTTCTCCAATTCTGAAGTACATAAAAGAGTTGTTGCATGTCAGCTAAATTATTTGCACAGAAATCGTTTGTTGGATCTTTAGATTAGAGCACGCTGAAATTGGAACATATTGGAATCAAAGTAAACACATGTCCAAGCAAAATCATATTTATCATTTTATTTGTCTCATCAAAAACCTTTCTGAATTTCTGTAGTTATGCGTAAATATTTTAAAGGTGAGGTTCAGTAAAGATAAAGATGGGGGGACTGGATAAGTCTAGGGACTATTATGCAAAATTCCCTTTTTGATCGTTTTTATACTTCCATTTGGGTCTCTAATGCTTCTACAAACAGTCCAAAAAACAAAAAAAACAAATCATTCAGCCATTTATGGGCTATAAATGAATGTTTTATTTTTTCTAGAAAACGGTGGTTTCAAAAGCTCTGTAATTGTGACATCACAATTATTCTGGTACCTAGCAACATTACCTGAGTCCTGCCCCTGACTAGCAACTGAAGCAGAGCTCCACCCACTTAATTTTCAGTAAAGAATCATGTCTTGCTGGGTGATTTTACCTTAGAAGCGCTTTACAATGGCTACCCTCAAAGGCAGATGTTCTGTTGTTGGGTGCAAAGACCCACATGTGTCCATGCACATTCTCCCGCTGTCGGATAATAGTAATTTGTGGCTTCATTTTATTTTTGAGGGCAATGTTCCAGTCACATCGTCGAAGGCAGTACTAGTTTGTGTGAATCACTTCCCCATGGACTGCTTTGAAAACTCACATCAGTACAGTCAGGATTTGTAGTACAAAGTACAAAGTGCTGTTTGGGGCGCAGCCAGATACAGCTAATTTGCATAAAAGTGACAGAGCCCTAAAACAGCTAATTCTGAAAAGAGCTCAAAAAAACCACAACTGAAAAAGTGAAATCTTATTATCTGAGAATGATTTTGTACAAAAAATGTAATTAACATGTTTTTTATAGCCCATAGACCTATCCCAAATGTTTAAGAGGAAGTATATTAGTACTGTACTGTACTGTAACTGTAGGTGCCCTGAAAGAAACCGTAAAAAGTGCAGAACCACAAGCAGTGAAAAACAAGCAGCTAATGCAGAGTAGAGGATGAGACACAGTGAGAATGAAGACTACTGATATACCTTAACTTCAGACAAGAAAAGTTCATGTTCTCATGCACACTTTTCTTCTTTATTCACGTCTCCTTTTAATTAACTGTTACGTAACTGTTTGTGACAGTAACAAATTGCATTTTTCTGTGTTCGTCAGACAGACCGATCCGTTTTACTGGAGTGGGTACAATTTCCTACATATTTAAAGGTGTGCCAGGTGATGGTATGGTGAACAAGGTGAGAAGACAAGCAAATGTAAAATCGTTGCGAGCATTGCATCATAAAGCTGAATACTCTGTATCTCTTGAAACTACACAGTGTTTTAGATTAGACCACTGTAGTGTTCTGACACTGTCTGAATTCCTCTGAATGCAAGATTATATTTTACACTCTGTAACGTTCAAGAAGTGGAAAAATCCAGGTGAGTGTTTCAGACCAGCCACTAAACATATCTATGATGTACAAAAACACACATCCCATTGAAATCCTATATTAAACAGGTTCCTAGGATTTCCTTCTTTCACCTCCGGAACATTGCCACAATTAGAAATATCCTGTCCAGGAGTGATGCTGAAAAACTAGTCCATGCATTTCTTACTTCAAGGCTGGACTATTGTAATTATTTACTATCAGGATGTCCACAAACTTCAGTTAAAAGCCTTCAGCTGATTCAAAATGCTGCAGCAAGAGCTCTGATGAAAATTAAAAAGAGAGATCATATTTCCCCTACTTTAGCGTCCCTTCATTGGCTCCCTGTTAAATCCAGAATAGAATTTAAAATTCTTCCACATATAAAGCCTTTAACCATCTAGCTCCATCATACATCACAGATCTGATTGTTCCATATGTTCCTAACAGAGCACTTCGTTCTCAGACTGCAGGTTTACTGGTGGTTCCTAGAGTCTCTAGAAGTAGAATGGGAGGCAGATCCTTTAGTTATCAGGCTCCTCTCCTGTGGAACCAGCTCCCAGTTTTAGTCCGTGAGGCGGACACCCTGTCTACTTTTAAGGCTAGGCTTAAAACTTTCCTTTTTGATAAAGCTTATAGTTAGAGTTGGTTAGGTTATCCTGAGCTATCTCTGTAGTTATGCTGCTATAGGCTTAGGCTGCTGGAGGACATAATGACCACTTTCACTCTCTCTGCTACATTCTCATACTACTACAATTTTGCATTATTTGCTTTTACTTCAGCTTAACTTTATGTTCTCTCTCTTTTCTCTTCCTAAAGCTACACCTGGCCTGACTCTGTATCTACCTATGATACCTTCCTGGAGGGGGCATCGTCCAAGCTTCTGCTGCCAACAACTTAATGCTCACCTTATAGATGATGAAACCACTAAAGGAGCTACATCCATTAACATTTACTTTTCCTTCCCATAGAAAGTATTCCTGGATCAGTGCTTCTGTGTTCTTTTTGTGTCTCTGCTCTGTTCTCTCAAACCCCCAGTCGGTCGTGGCAGATGGCCGCTCACACTGAGCCTGGTTCTGGTGGAGGTTTCTTCCTGTTAAAAGGGAGTTTTCCCTCTCCACTGTCGCTACATGCATGCTCAGTATGAGGGATTGCTGCAAAGTCAACGCCAGTGACTGTCCACTGTCTCTACATGCTCATCCGGGAGGAGTGACTGCTACAAATCTCTGACTCAATGCAATCTGCTGGGTTTCCTTAGATAGAAAAACTTTTTAACCAATTTGAACAAATAACTGAATCGGACTGCACTGTTTGATAGTAAGGATTAATTGGAACGTATGTACCTAACTTGAAATCTGTATGATTCGATTGAATTGGCTTACCCCATTTTAAACATTTCTCCAAGGAAACAACACTCGCCAATTATTTTTACCTCCGCCTTCCTCCCTCCCTGTTGGATGGAGTAAGGTGGAGTCAGGTTTAGTCTATACCGGCTCAGTTATGGTTGAGGTGCAAACACACCCTCCATTTCTGCTACCTGTGTGACCCCCTCTCTTTTCCAATGGTTATAATCAGTCTGACAGAGAGAGGTATCCCAATCCTTGTGGTTTTTAGTATAACAATGGCCACCAGTGGGCTCTAGATGGACAAAACGTATCAGTTTATTATTTTACTTAGTACCCCTGCACATAGCCCATTCTAAAATGTCCAAACTCTAACACTCAGTAGTTTATTTTAACCTCCACAACAACTCCGCACCATTCCAAACCCTTTGTGAAGTGCCTTGGGATGACATGTGTTGTGAATTGGCGCTATATAAATAAAACTGAATTGAATTGAATTGAATCCAAAAAAATATTTACCTAGTCCTCATCATGCAATGGACTGACCTCTGAAGAATAATCGTCCTTATTGATCGAGGTCAACTGTCCTTAATAAACATGCACTGCTGCACAATCCTCATCAGAATAATGGTAATATGGGCTATTGATTTTAAAGCCTAATAATTAGTCACGCTCAAGGATGACAAAAATTCTGGAGCTGTAAATTGATTTAAATTTTTTTTACTAGGAATTGTTGTCGCTTGTACACAGTGATTTTCTCCTCAGTCACTTTGACTCCTCCATAGTTGGAATCTTTTTTTATGTTTTTGTTTATATGTTCGAGGGGCAGAAGTTGCTCTTCAAGATGAGGGCAAGAAATGCACAGCTCCATGTGCTTTTAATTTCCCTGTCTCTCTCTCTAGTTCGTTCCGCATGTCTCTCTCTCTTTCCTGTCATTTTCACCACCCATTCATGTACCTCCACAACCACATCAAGAGCTGGGGACATGCAGAAAGCCCACTGAAATGACCTTCCCAAGGATGAACTGCATGCAGTAGTTTATCAAGGTCCAGAAAGATCTGAAGGAGATTTATTTTTACTGTCCTTTGCTTTCAAGCTTTTAAAATAGGTTAAAGATCCTAAATGTTGTTTGGCTCTCCTGAACGCTAGAACTGCTATTTTGACACCGTACCCATAAAAATAGAAGCTGCTTGATTTTCTTTTTTTTTAGCAGTTGTCTTTTCCTTGTATGCATGTTTCTGAGTAAATGTTCACGCCATTGTTTTAATCTGTTTAATTAGCTTTACTTTTATTTAATACCGAACATCGTCATCTAACCCAGGGGTCAGCAACCTTTATTACCAAAAGAGCCATTTTGCTCCCTCTTTCACCAAAGAAAAATAGTCTGGAGCCACAAAAGATAATACAGCTAATAAACAGCTAAAAATTTATTTTTTTTATTATAATTATTTTACCTGTTACAAAAACAATTTAACAAACAGAAGTACAGTGTGCTTGTGTAGGCCTACTTAAAGATGAATGAAACACTGAACTATGCAGGCAGGCACATGACGTCGCCCGGTACGGCAGAGCTGGGGTCCCACCCTGGAGCTAGGCCTGGGGTCAGGACTTGTCGATGAACGCCTGGTAGCTGAGTTACTCCTCACGGGACCTGGCTGGGCCAAGCCCAAACAAGAGATGCGAGGCCATCTCCCAGTGGGCCCACCACTCAGGGGGAACCTTGAGGGACTGGTGCAAAGAGGATCAAGCAGTGGATGGTTAAACTGGCTCTCGGCTGGCCTGCAAATGCCTTGGGCTCTCCCCTGAGAAGCTGGAGGAGGTGTCTGGGAAGAGGGAAGTCTGGGCGTCTCTACTAAGTCTGCTGCCCCCGCGACCCGGTTCTGGATAAAGCGGGAGACGACAAGTATGAGTACTACGCAGGCATTTTAAAGTGCTTCTCGTATTTGTATAACATTTAAATAAAACGTAGCCCACTTTAATATAAAAAAGTAGTTGCAGCTTAGCTGTTATAAAAAAGTAAACATAAAATTTTTAATGTTTTTGACAAGTCCGTTTTAGTGTGCTTTCATCCTCTTCGGGTTTCATTCTCGGGCAGCAATCAAAGCGAAGCATCTGAACATGCAATAAAAAACTGCATCAACCCCGTGTCTAAACTATCTGTTTTTTAAGTTGTAGTGAATCAAATGCAAATGTTCATACCCGTTTAATGTAACTTGAGCTCCATGATCTTCCCTATGTGGTGGCGTTTTTAAACACGATTCCTTCATGTATTCTCCGTCTGTGAATGTCTTACCCCACCTTATGATCTTATGGGCTGCCATAAAAAACTAGCAGCTGTTGTTGAGTTTGGAGAGTTGATCCACTTCTAGAAAGTATCTTTGCTCTGCTCAACTTTCTGTAGCAGTTCTGAAATAGTTGTCTTTCATGCATCTTTAGTTGGATGTCTTTTGACGTTATAGTTTTTGTTTGCTAATCCCTCTCCACATATCAAGCATAGAAGCAAGCCAGCATTGTATCTATCTGTCCGTCCGTCTGTCCAATATACAGGGGTTGGACAATGAAACTGAAACACCTGGTTTTAGACCACAATAATGTATTAGTATGGTGTAGGGCCTCCTTTTGCGGCCAATACAGCGTCAAATCGTCTTGGGAATGACATATACAAGTCCTGCACAGTGGTCAGAGGGATTTTAAGCCATTCTTCTTGCAGGATAGTGGCCAGGTCACTACGTGATACTGGTGGAGGAAAACGTTTGCTGACTCGCTCCTCCAAAACACCCCAAAGTGGCTCAATAATATTTAGATCTGGTGACTGTGCAGGCCATGGGAGATGCTCAATTTCACTTTCATGTTCATCAAACCAATCTTTCACCAGTCTTGCTGTGTGTATTGGTGCATTGTCATCCTGATACACGGCATCGCATTCAGGATACAATGTTTGAACCATTGGATGCACATGGTCCTCAAGAATGGTTCGGTAGTCCTTGGCAGTGACGCACCCATCTAGCACAAGTATTGGGCCAAGGGAATGCCATGATATGGCAGCCCAAACGATCACTGATCCACCCCCAATGCTTCACTCTGGGCATGCAACAGTCTGTGTGGTGTGCTTCTTTGGGGCTTCTCCACACCGTAACTCTCCCGGATGTGGGGAAAACAGTAAAGGTGGACTCATCAGAGAACAATACATGTTTCACATTGTCCACAGCCCAAGATTTGCGCTCCTTGCACCATTGAAACCGACGTTTGGCATTGGCATGAGTGACCAAAGGTTTGGCTATAGCAGCCCGGCTGTGTATATTGACCCTGTGGAGCTCCCGACGGACAGTTCTGGTGGAAACAGGAGAGTTGAGGTGCACATTTAATTCTGCTGTGATTTGGGCAGCCGTGGTTTATGTTTTTTGGATACAATCCGGGTTAGCACCCGAACATCCCTTCAGACAGCTTCCTCTTGCGTCCACAGTTAATCCTGTTGGATGTGGTTCGTCCTTCTTGGTGGTATGCTGACATTACCCTGGATACCGTGGCTCTTGATACATCACAAAGACTTGCTGTCTTGGTCACAGATGCGGCAGCAAGACATGCACCAACAATTTGTCCTCTTTTGAACTCTGGTATGTCACCCATAATGTGTGCATTTCAATATTTTGAGCAAAAAACTGTGCTCTTACCCTGCTAATTGAACCTTCACACTCTGCTCTTACTGGTGCAATGTGCAATCAATGAAGACTGGCTACCAGGCTGGTCCAATTTAGCCATGAAACCTCCCACACTAAATTGACAGGTGTTTCAGTTTCATTGTCCAACCCCTGTATATTATATATATATAAAAATATATATATATATATATATATATATATATATATATATATATTATATATATATATATATATATATATATATAAATATACACTGCCAAAAAAAATAAAGGGAACACTTAAACAACACAATATAACTCCAAGAAAATCAAACTTCTGTGAAATCAAACTGTCCACTTATGAAGCAACACTGATTGACAATCAGTTTCACATGCTGTTGTGCAAATGGAATAGACAACAGGGGGAAATCTTTGGCGATTAGCAAGACACACTCAATAAAGGAGTGGTTCTGCAGGTGGGGACCACAGACCACTTCTCATTACCTATGCTTTCTGGCTGATGTTTTGGTCCCTTTTGAATGTTGGTGGAGCTTTCACACTCGTGGTAGCATGAGACGGACTCTACAACACAAACAAGTGGCTCAGGTAGTGCAGCTCATCCAGGATGCCACATCAATGTGAGCTGTGGCAAGAAGGTTTGCTGTGTCTGTCAGCATAGTGTCCAGAGCCTGGAGGCGCTACCAGGAGACAGTCCAGTACACCAGGAGACGTGGAGGAGGCCGTAGGAGGGCAACAACCCAGCAGCAGGACCGCTACCTCCGCCTTTGTGCAAGGAGGAACAGGAGGAGCACTGCCAGAGCCTGCAAAATGACCTCCAGCAGGCCACAAATGTGCACGTGTCTGCACAAACGGTTAGAAACCGACTCCATGAGGATGGTATGAGGACACAAATGGGGGTTGTGCTCACAGCCCAACACCGTGCAGGACGCTTGGCATTTGCCAGAGAACACCAGGATTGGCAAATTCACCACTGGCGCCCTGTGCTCTTCACAGATGAAAGCAGGTTCACACTGAGCACATGTGACAGACCTGACAGAGTCCGGCGACACCGTGGAGAGCGATCTGCTGCCTGCAACATCCTTCAGCATGACCGGTTTGGCAGTGGGTCAGTAATGGTGTGGGGTGGCATTTCTTTGGAGGGTCGCACGACCCTCCATGTGCTCGCCAGAGGTAGCCTGACTGCCATTAGGTACCGAGATGAGATCCTCAGACTCCTTGTGAGACCATATGCTGGTGCGGTTGGCCCTGGGTTCCTCCTAATGCAGGACAATGCTAGACCTCATGTGGCTGGAGTGTGTCAGCAGTTCCTGCAAGATGAAGACATTGAAGCTATGGACTGGCCCGCCCGTTCCCCAGACCTGAATCTGATTGAGCACATCTGGGACATCATGTCTCGCTCCATCCACCAACGTTACGTTGCACCACAGACTGTCCAGGAGTTGGTGGATGCTTTAGTCCAGGTCTGGGAGGAGATCCCTCAGGAGACCATCCGCCGTCTCATCAGGAGCATGCCCAGGCGTTGTAGGGAGGTCATACAGGCACGTGGAGGCCACACACAATACTGAGCCCCATTTTGACTTGTTTTAAGGACATTACATCAAAGTTGGATCAGCCTGTAGTGTGTTTTTCCACTTTAATTTTTTGTTTGACTCCAAATCCAGGCCTTTCTATTTCTATTGATGATTTTTGTGTGATTTTGTTGTCAGCACATTCAACTTTGTACAGAACAAAGTGAGAATATTTCATTCATTTGAGTGTTCCCTTTATCTTTTTGAGCAGTGTATATATATATATATATATATATATCAAAAACCTATTCAGTTTATTCTTCCAACTGGATGTTTTGCCAACTTATCAGAAAATTCAACCCAAGTAATTCGGAAACATTGCTTTACACCCCAGTGATATTGAACCTTTAAGTATGTAAATAGCTTAAACTTGAGCTCATGTACTACGACACAAGGTCATCAGAGTCCTCTTATGATACTTCCTGGCAGTATCAATGTCATACTGAAAGGTTATTACAACACATGACATTTTAACAAGTTGTCAAAACAAGGACAAAAATTGGCAAAACATAAATAAAAAACATGATCTGAATGAAGTGTGTGTAAAGAATTGATATATGTTAATACATTCATGTGCATGTTCTGTTGTGACTGTAATTCAATTCAATTCAGTAATTTAAATTACAATCCATAGCCTACCTGACTTTTAATCTACAGCTAATCAAATGCACCTAATGCATCCCAGCAGACAAATGACTTGATAACCACTGGAGAGTGAAAACTTTATAACAAAATTTATGTTAGGGACGTGTTGCATTTTTAATAGAAAGTTAAAAGTAGTTCTTAATGTACTTCACTGTCATTCTGGCAGCCATATCCTGTAATTCTTTGCCTTGCTGCCCCTTCTGCCTCTCAAACATCTGCAGAAGACTTGCAGAGTGCACGTCAAGTTGTGAGAGAAACCTTGACTGTAGCTACATAGTTGTTATCCTCTTAAATTCTTCACATTCACCGCATCATTCACTGAAAAGATGAAAAAGCAAAATAATGGATTAGTGTCTGGTAAGAAATCCACCAAATGTTTTAAATTTAATAATGCATGACAAGCTGTTAAAAAAAGTCTATATACCAGAGATAACATTAGTGAACAAATAGGAGCTAAAAAGTAAAATTATTTTTTATATGTACTGTATATTTATGCTTGTATGCCTCTGTGCAGCCCTTTAACATTTATGTTCTTGAAAAGTGCACTGTTAAATTACTTAATTCATAAACATACGTAAGGGGGTAGACAATATTAGGAAAACCTTTCAGTCTAATTATCTCCCTGACAATTAAAAAAACCATTTAGCCCACAGAAAAAGAGCTGACAACAGGATATGCTGCAAGTCACTGACTGGATGCAATCTGCTGGGTTTCCTTAGATAGAAAAGCTTTTTATCCAATTTGAATAAATAACAGAATCTGACTTCACTGTTCAATGATTAAGATTAATTGGAATGTATGTACCTGACTTTTGTGAAGTGCCTTGAGACGACATGTGTTGTGAATTGGCGCTATATAAATAAACTGAATTGAATTGAAAACTGAATTGAATATTCACAGATGGAGTTGGTCTGTTAATCTGCAGCAAAAATAGCAACACAGAAACAACAATGAAAAGAACAGAACTTTTACCTTTCCCTCAGATCCACAATCCACTAACTCCAAAACGCCCTTGTGAAAAAGGTGTGACCTACATAATTACCACGCTATGAAATAGATTAAGATACAGAGTTGTTTTGAGGGAAAAGCCATAATACCGT